>CM032454.1:4740670-5123170 GCA_019049505.1 Pachyrhynchus sulphureomaculatus
TCGTTATTGGACCGTTTGAAAACCGAGCTGCAAGAAAAACGCCCGCGATTGGCCCACAAAAAAGTCGTTTTCCACCTCGACAACGCACCAGCACAGACCTCAGCAGTTGTGGTCGCAAAATTAATGGAAATAGGATTCCAACTCGTTTCACATCCCCCCTATTCTCCAGACTTGGCTCCCTCGGACTACTATTTGTTCCCCAATTTGAAGAAATGGCTGGCGGGACAAAGATTTTATTCAAACGAGGAGGCGATTGCAGACACTAATGGATATTTTGCAGACTTGGACAAATCCTATTATCCGGAAGGGATCAACAAACTAGAACATCGTTGGACGAAGTGTATAAGCCTAAAAGGAGACTATGTCGAAAAATAAAAAAGGTTTACCCCAAACACATAAGTAGTTTTTATTTTTGCACGGACTTTTCAAACCAGCCTCGTATATATATATATATATATATATATATATATATATATATATATATATATATATATATATATATATGACGTTCCACGTCAACCGTGCCACCCATGAGACCAAAATTTGACGCAAGTTAGGTAAATGAGCGGGGTCTTAAAAAACTCGTATTGATGTGTACTTTTGAAATCCGATGGGCCTTTTGAGAAATTCAATATGGCTGATGCAAAATGGCGTCGGTAACGTGTAAAAATTCCAGTTGATCAAATTATATGGAGTATAATAATGAAAAAAGTTTCCTAATTATGTGAAATTTACCAACAAATATGTTTTTTGGTTCGCTGATTATGAATTCGAAGTCCAACTAGACAAATTATACCCGCGAAATCCAGTATGGCGTCTTGAGTGAGCAAAATTAAGTAATTTTTAGTAATATTTCTAGTAAAATTTTAAAAAGTACCTATTCTCTTGTCCATCAGTATTGCATCTCACCCTTGGCATAATCGGTCATAAGTGTTTTGTCGTCATTATTTTTTCCAATATAGCGGATCAAAATGGTGTCAGCTTGTAAAGAAAACCTCTGGTAATCGAATGATAACAAGTATAATAATAAAATAAACGTATCAAATAACCTAGTATTTGTCACTGAGTATGTTTTCGGGGTCGCTGATCATGAATTCAAAGTCCAACTAACTCAATTCCACCTGCAAAATCCAGTATGGTGTCTTGAGTGAGCAAAATTAGGGATTTTTACTAATATTGCTCGGAAAATTTGAAAGAGCACCTTTTTTTGTCCATATGTATTGCATCTTACCCTTCGAATAACCGATCATAAGTGTATGGTCGTCATTATTTTTTCCAATCTGGCGGATCAAAAATGGCGTCAACCTCTGGTAATGGAATGATAACAAATGTAATAATAAAATAAACGTATTAAATTACCTAGTATTTTATACTTCGTATGTTTACGGGGTTTTATTTAATGTTTTATATTAATTTGAAAAAAGTTACTTCAAGTTTATTTTTTAATTGGTGCTATCAACAGGCTAAAATTTGGTTAGCAAGCAGCTAAATAACCAATACCTTTCAATAATTGAAGTTAGGTTATGAAATTGCACACACACACAGAAAAGTACCACATAGCATTCGAATCTACACAAAAAAACCTTGAATTTGCGCGCTTATCTTTCTGAAATTATTTACTACTCATTATATATCACCACTACACCAAACACTTTATTTTTGCACTCGACGCGCGTTTCGCTAGTGTGTAGTAGTGATATATACTGAATAGCGTCAGTGTGCCAAAAATTCCACTTTCCCAACACAGTTGAAATTATTTAACCAATTTTGGCGAAACTGTGCCGTTTTCATATGGAATGACCCATATACATATATATATATATATATATATATATATATATATATATATATATATATATATATATATATATTATTTATTATGGTATTGTAAAAGTTATGTATTCGTTGTTTGAAGATTTTGTTTATAAGGTACATCGGATATTTATTAAGTGTAAATGCTTCTTTAGCTTTGGTTATTGCACTCCCTCTGTATTCTGTGTCAAAAAGGGAGTGCAATAACCAAAGCTAAAGAAGCATTAACACTTAATAAATATCCGATGTACCTTATAAACAAAATCTTCAAACAACGAATACATAACTTTTACAATACCATAATAAATAAAAAAAACCAACCAACAACAACCATAAAACATATATTGCTTTGCCGTTTATAAATGGACTATCCCAACCACTCAAAAAACTTTTTGAAAACTACAAAATTCGGTTATGTCACAAATCATATAATCTGCTCTCATCCAATTTTTCCAGGCTCAAAACCAAAACCCCAAATAATAAAAAAGTAACATAGTCTACGAAATCAAATGTAATAACTGCGAAGGAATATACGTCGGGCAAACAAGCCAATATCTAGAAAATAGAATCAAAGGCCATAAATACGACAAAAAAACAATACAGCCCTTACGAATCATCAAATAAATAAAAGTCATACCTTTGATTTCAAAAACATCAAAATTGTCAATACAAAAAAAGAGAAATACTCGAATCCGTACATATTCGGTTGACGCCCACTGCAATAAACGAAAAAACAGATGTAAATAACCTAAACCGTATCTACCTACCAGTCATATAAAGTCCCTCAAATTAAGTGGTTTGTTTGTAGAAAGTAAAAATGTGATTTTAACAGTGATTTAAATTTAACACCCCATAAAATGAACTACTTTCTAAGGTAAGGCCCTCATTAATGTATACAGTTAAGTGTCTTAAATTAAAAACTACGAAAAGATACAAATATTTTAACCCCGAAATACACAACTTATCTATATTTAATTCTTCTAATGTAATCTTTTAGAGCAAATTTTGAAGAAGACCTCTTCCGAAGGTCGAAACGTCAATAAATATATAACAGATCCAAGAATAGTTTTAATGATCTAATTCCAAGAACACATAATATATAAAAAATATATATATACCAAGATCAAAGAACCTTACACTCAACAAAAAAAAAAAAAAATATATATATATATATATATATATATATATATATATATATATATATGCAAAGTCTAGGTGGAATAACAAGAAATGAAAACTGATTATATTTTATCTTGTAATTAACACGACAGTCCTGAATACGATAAACATTGGCAGTGACCATCGGATCCTCAGTGCAAAAATAAGAATAAATCTGAAACAGGAGAGACGTAGATTGATACAAAGATACAAAGATAAAGACGCTAACAAAAATAATAAAATAAAACACAGATGAATATCGGCACGTACTGGAAAATCATAGAGAACACATAAACTTCCAAACAGAACTTGATGAACTAAACAAACAAATCACCAACAGCTTAATTATGACCACAAAACAAATAGCAACCCCGAAAAAGAAAAAACACAAAAATATATGACTTATCCTCTTATTTCTTAATCTACACCTTGTACTCCTCTGTTTAATACAAGACAGAAATAGGGCTTTTCTTAGAAAGGAAATCAAAAACGGTCAATAATTTTATTTACCACACGCTAGAATTTAATGTTTTAAAACCAGACTCACTAAAGGGATCTAAAAGTAAGCGACGATAACATTGCCCCCTTTCTACAGCGCACTTTTGTTTTTGAAAATATAAAATTTCATATTTTAAATATCTCCGTTTAAAGAATGTCACAAGATAATTTAATAGTTAATGAATACTATTTTTCTAATCTTGTGCTGCATAGCATCATAACTTTAGTTGTACTTTTGTCATTTTAAACTCAAATTAAATAAACTTTAAAATAAAGTCTTTTTAATCAATGAGACAGTAAAAATCAATTTATCCTGCAATTTATAACGAATTAATGATTACTATACATTATTTGGTGGCTCATAAATTTATTTTCAGATCGTAATCTTAAAGCATAGGTAGGATTAAACCTAATAAGGTCTTACTCACTGGTCAACAAAATTTCAACTTTATTTTTTCACGGATTCTATTGTCATATTTTAAATCTAGTATAAGATGGAAACAAAAAAAAAAAGTAGAATTTTTATAACAGTTTTATTCTAATATTTTTGTGAAAAAAATGTATCAAATATTAATATTTTATAGTGATAGTATAAAAAAAAAAGATTTTTATTATTATTTATTATTATATATTATTTTTCTCTCATGTTTTCTCTAATTGTCTTATTTTCCTCTTTTAATACTTCATTCTTCTTTCTTAGTTCTTTGAACTCTTGTTGGTATCTCTTCTGATCCTGTTTTATTTCCTTTATATCTGACATTAACTCTCTGATCATTTCTGTTAAGTTGTCAATCTTATCTTCTCCTTCATTTTCTCTTTCTGTGGTGTTCCTATCAGCTTTTTACTCCTCTTGAATATTCCCATTGGCTCTTCCCTTTCTTCGACTCTTTTCGAGTCTCCTAATGTATAATCATCGTTATGCATTGTTATTTCTATTATAACTTATGTTATAAAACTTTTGGTGTGCTCCTAGTATATTCTATTTTCAAACCCGAGAGAAGAGGAAAAAAATAAAAAAAAAACTGTTATTTTTACTTCTTATCACCGTACACACAGTAAATAAAACAATCAAGGTTGTCGCTTAATGCTTCTTTAACTTCATACAATTTCACAGAATTATTTTCATAAACTTTTAAATTCTTTTTTTTACTTATTGTCTTAATTCTAACACTACACTCTGCTTTACTTCTAGTCCCCTCTCAATTAAATAATTAAATATATCGAATCACTACCGTAATAATGCTCGTTAAACGAGTTGACCACTGCCGGGCCTTCGATTCACATGCATACACTTCGCAATCCGGAACTCAACCATAAAGATAGGTATACCTACAAAAATTGCCCTAGCAAATAATGTTAAAAATCATGCATTCTTCGTTTTCATAAATTGAATAATTGTGTATCTTCAGAAGAAATCGAGTTCTCTAAAATTCAATAATAATATCTAAAATTATCTTTTTGCATTCTGAAAACGATTACTTTATGGACAATTGCATGTTCAGAAAAGTAATATGTTCCTAATTAGTTCAGAAAATATTATTCTCTGTACAATTTTCTGGGTCGACAATAGGCAATGAGATTTACTTGTAAATCTTTCGTTTTTATCATGAAAAATAAAATGTTCATTTTATATTAATTTACCACTTTCTATTTCGTTATATGAATGTAGTAATGCGCATAAAACACCAGTCTTAAGCTTGCTCGCCACTTTCCTGGCTGTTTTTGTTTTAAACTACATAAGCTTTATTCCCGAACTTTCTTCTCAGTTATTTTCTTTTTTTTTTAAGAGGCAACGTATATTATTCTTTCGAAGTTGTTGTAGTAGTACCGACCATATTTGGTGTTAATTTGTTTTATATTGTACATGTTTTATATATACAGTTACAATTACCATTACTATTTGCGAAATTAATATTATTATATAAGTCATAATGAATTGCTGATGGCCTATGTTGGTGGTAAATACCTGTAAAGACACTCTCAACATCAGATTCGTATTAAGCGATCTCATAAACCCTATACAGAACTTAAGAAGAATTTTTTCAGTCAGTATGACCTTATAATTGAAAAACATTGAAAATTTTCATTAGGTTACCCCACAGTTGACACTGTCACTGACAAGGGAATAAAAATTTTGAAAGGTACCACACAGCATTCGAATCTACACTAAAAAAAAACCTTGAATTTGCGCGCTTATCTTTCTGAAATTATTTACTGCTCATTATATATCAGCAGTACACCAAACACTTTATTTTTGCACTCGACGCGCGTTTCGCTATTTTTTTTTGGTTTAGTAGTGATATATACTGAATAAGGTCATTGTGCCAAAAATTCCACATTCCCAACACAGTTGAAATTATTTAACCAATTTTAGCGAAACTGTGCCGTTTTCATATGGAATAACCCATATATATATATATATATATATATATATATATATATATATATATATATATATATATATATATATATATATATATATATATATATATATATATATATATATATATATATATATATATAATATATATATATATATATGTATATATATATATATATATATATATATATATATATATATATATATATATATATATATATATATATATGCAAAGCTCAGGTGGAATAACAAGAAACCAAACTGATTATATTTTATTTTGTAATCAACACGACAGTCCTGAATACGATAAGCATTGGCAGTAACCATCGGATCCTCAGTGAAGCAGGAGAGACGTAGATTGATACAAAGATAAAGACGTTAACAAAAATAATAAAATAAAACACAGATGAATATCGGCAAGTACTGGAAAATCATAGAGTACACATAAACTTCCAAACAGAACTTGATGAACTAAACACACAAATCACCAACAGTTTAATTATGACCACAAAACAAATAGCATCACCGAAAAAGAAAAAATACAAAAATATAGTTTTATCCTCTTATTTCTTAATCTAAACCTTGTACTCCTCTGTTTAATACAAGACAGAAACAGGGTTTTTCTTAGAAAGAAAAACAAAAATGGTCAATCATTTTATTTACCACAAGCTAGAATTTAATGTTCTAAAACCAGACTCACTAAAGGGATCTAAAAGTAAGCGACGATAACATTGCCCCCTTTCTACAGCGCACTTTTGTTTTTGAAAATATAAAATTTCATATTGTAAATATCTCCGTTTAAAGAATGTCACAAGATAAATTAACATAAGAGTCGGGAAATTAATACCTTGGTTTTGCTCAGAAATTTAATAGTTCTTGTGCTGCGCAGCATCATAACTTTAGTTGTACTTTTGTCATTTTATACTCAAATTAGATAAGTTTTAAAATGAAGTCTTTTTAATCAATGAGAAAGTAAAAATCAATTTATCCTGCAATTTATAACGAATTAATGATTACTATACATTATTTGGTGGCTCTATGATTTATCGCTTTTGGTTACAAAACATGTCACAAGTTTTAGCATTAGTCATCCTATTTTACCGCGGTCTAAATAAACTCCGTGACTTTACATCAGCCCATAATGAAGTTTTTTAGACTTTTTAACAGTTTACACATAATTTATATTGTTAAAGTTGTGACATCACGTGACAAGTAATACCGTATACCGGAACATGGTACATTAGGGAACTATGAACTGTTCTTGTTAACAATGCTTTGTTGTGCGAGGAAAATTTATCAAAATCTGTGCTTTCATAAATTTATTTTCAGATCGTAATCTTAAAGCATAGGTAGGATTAAACCTAATAAGGTCTTACTCACTGGTCAACAAAATTTCAACTTTTTTTTTCACGGATTCTATTGTCATATTTTAAATCTAATATAAGATGAAAATAATAAAATAAAAGTAGAATTTTCCAAAATTAGAACAACGAAAGGACTACTACAAGGGTGTACAATCTCTCCGACACTGTTTAAAATCTACCTGGAACAGACTTTAAAAAACTGAAAGAATAAATGTCAAGGTATGGGAGTCCCAGTAAGAGACGACTACTTATACAGCTTGAGTTTCGCAGATGACCAAGTCGTCATGGCATAGGACGAAGAAGATCTCAGCTATATGGTGAGGAAACTGAAGGAAGGGGCTAGACATAAACTTTAATAAGACGGAATACCTAACAACTAAAACAGGAGAAATAGAAGATCTAGAAATTGAAGAGAACGTAACAATTAAAGGAACTGGAAAATTTAAATACCTGGGCACCATAATAACAATAGAAGCAACATCCGAAGAAGAAATGAAATCGAGACTGGGACAAACAAGAACCTGCATCAGACAGTTAAACTCAATATTATGGGATAAGCACAAAACGAAAACAAACAAAGTCAGAATATACAGAACAATCACTGAAAGAATCATGAGATACGGGTCAGAAACATGGACCATTAACAAGAAATATAAATCAAAAATAAACGCGGTAGAGATGGAATGTTGGATGGATGGATGGATGGATAGTAAGAAGAGGCGCGTCGACGTCTGGCGCCGTATTTCTGGATGGTGTTATGAGCGTGTTATATGTTTCGTATTATGTTAATATCTTTTAGGTATTTAAATAGTGATTTTGTGTGTTCCTGATCCTGAGCTTGAATGTGGTGTAGTGGGTTGTCTATACCATATTTTAGTCTTATCGGTTGGTGGTGTGTTGCAGTGAGTATGTGTTTTACTGTTAGGGTTTGATTGCAGACCTGACACTTTGGTGGTAATTCGTTCTTGAGTAAGTGAGAGTGGGTTAAGTGTGTATGTCCTATTGCGATTCTTCTCAGTATGACATTCTCTCTTCTGGTGAGGGTATCAGATTCCATAGGAGGAAAGACAGTTAGTTTGAACTCGCTCAATTTATTTGGTCCTTCCAGTTGAAAAATATTTTGAATAGTGCTTTTTATGAGTGATATGAAATCTTGAGGAGTGCTGGAGGTGGGGATTAGAGTTCCTCGGTGGATGGCTTCTTTGGCTGCCAGATCTGCTCTTTCGTTTCCTTTGATGCTGGAGTGGCTGGGGACCCACATGGAATGTTGGAGAAGGTGTTGTAGGGTGACCCGGACTGATAGGATTAGGAACGAGGAAATAAGAGCGCGAATGGGAATAACTAAAGACGCAGTACATGCCATAGAAGAAAAACGATTGAAATGGTATGGTCACGTAAGGAGAAGCGACGACAAAAGGTGGATTAAGAAAATCACAGAATGGAATCACCAATTGGAAGAAGAAAGAGGGGAAGACCTAGGCGCTCATAGCAGGATAACGTTGATGAGGCAATGGAAAACAGAGGGTTACAGGAGGGAGACTGGGAATATCGAAGAAAATGGAACGCGAAGTTGAGAGAATGGAGGCAGCGTCAGCAGTAACAGACCCTTAAATATATATATAGAATTTGTATAACATATCAAGTTTTATTGTAATATTTTTTTGAAAAAATGTATCAAATATTAATATTTTATAGTGATAGTATAGAAAAAAAAAAGATTTTTATTATTATTTATTATTATATATTATTTTGTCTCTCATGTTTTCTCTAATTATCTTATTTTCCTCTTTTAATACTTCATTCTTCTTTCTTAATTCTTTGAACTCTTATTGGTATCTCTTCTGATCCTGTTTTATTTCCTTTATATCTGACATTAACTCTCTGATAATTTCTGTTAAGTTGTCAATCTTATCTTCTCCTTCATTTTTCTCTTTCTGTGGTGTTCCTATAAGCTTTTTACCCCTCTTGAATATTCCCATTGGCTCTTCCCTTTCTTCGACTCTTTTCGAGTCTCCTAATATATAATCATCGTTATCCATTGTTATTTCTGTTATAACTTATGTTATAAAACTTTTCGTGTGCTCCTCGTATATGCTATTTTCAAACCCGAGAGAAGAGGAAAAAAAAAAGTGTTATTTTTTACTTCTTATCACACAGTAAACAAAACAATCAAGGTCGTCGCTTAACGCTTCTTTAGCTTCATGCAATTTCACAGAATTATTTTCACAAACTTTTAAATTCTTTTTTTTACTTATTGTCTTAATTCTAACATTACACTCTGCTTTATTTCTAGTCCCTCTCGTTTGCAATCGACAAAACAATTAAATAGTTAAATATATCGAATCACTACCGTAATAATGCTCGTTAAACGAGTTGACCACTGCCGGGCGTTCGATTCGCATGCATACACTTCGCGATCCGGAACTCAACCATAAAGATTGGTATACCTCCAAAAATTGCCCTAGCAAATAATATTAAAAATCATGCATTCTTCGTTTTCATAAATTGAATAATTTTGTTTCTTCAGAACAAATCGACTTCTCTAAAATTCAATCATAATATTTAAAATTATCTTTTTGCATTCTGAAAACGATTACTTTATGGACAATCGCATGTTCAGGAAGTAATATTTTTCTAATTAGTTCAGAAAATGTTACTCTCTGTACAATTTTCTGGGTCGACAATAGGCAATACTTTTTCGTTTTTATCATGAAAAATAAAATGTTCATTTTATATTAATTTATGTAAATATAATACCAATTTTCTATTTCGTTATATGAATGTAGTAATGCGCATAAAACAGCACCCTTAAGCTTACTCGCCACTTTCCTGGCTGTTTTTGTTTTAAACTACATAAGCTTTATCTCCGAACTTTCTTCTCAGTTATTTTCTTTTTTTTTAAGAGGCAACGTATATTATTCTTTCGAGGTTGTTGTAATAGTACCGACCACATTTGGTGTTAATTTGTTTTAAATTAAACATGTTTTATAAATACAGTTACATTTACTATTACTATTTGCAAAATTAATATTATTATATAAGTCACTAGCCGGGCCCGCGGCTCCGCTCGCGTGAACTTGATTCACCACTATCGTCACTGCTTATTCCTTATATTACCCAACGTAATAAAATATTTCCCCTTATCTCCCAATATTTCTCCTTATCTCCCATTATCTCTACATAATTTCCATTATCTAGGCTTATCTCTGCTCATCTCCCATTATTTCTCCTTATCTCCCCTTATTTCTTCTTATCTCCCATTATCTCACCTTATCTCCCATTATCGAGGCTTATCTCGACTTATTTCCGATTATTTCTCCTTATCTCCCATTATCTAACCTTATCTCCCATTATCTAGACTTATATAGAATTATATAGAACATATGTATAAATTTATAAAAACACGTAAATCGGATAAGTGGTTCTCAAGTGATAAGCGCACTAACGGACAGGCAGAGAGACAGGCAGACAGACAGACAGAGAGACGTTGCATTTTATATATATTCTAGATAGAAGATTATAGATAACCTGGCCAGAGAACAAATGTATGAATTAAAAAAAAAAACACGTAAATCGGATAAGTGGTTCTCGGTTGATAAGCACACTAATGGACAGATACACAGAGAGACGTTGCATTTTATATATATTATATTCTTTGTTATATGATATTGTTCCATATTTAATGCTTTAGGCAGTGTAGTGCAAGAGAACGCGCTAGCGACAAACTTTTCTCCGACTTGATTCACTATTATCGTCACTACTTATTCCTTATGTCACCTAACGTATTAAAATATATCCTATAACATGGCCATATGTATGTTTAACAAAAAAGCACGTAAATCGGATAAGTGGTTCTCCAGTGATAAGCGCACTAACGGACAGACAGACAGAGATACGTTGCATTTTATATATATTATAGATATTCTTTGCTACATGATATTGTTCCATATTTAATAGTTTAACATGTTTAAAAAAAAGCACGTAAATCGGATAAGTGGTTCCCCAATGATAAGCGCACACATGGACAAACAAGCAGAGAGACGTTGCATTTTATATATATTATAGATATCCTTTGCTACCTGATATTGTTCCATATTTAGTGGTTTAGGCAGTGTATTGCAAGAGAACGCTCTAGCGGCAAACTTTTTTCCGATTTGATTCACTGTTATCGTCACTGCTTATTCCTTATGTTACCTAACGTAATAAAATATAGTCTATAACCTGGCCAGGGAACATATGTATGTCTTAAAAAAAAAGTACATAAATCGGATAAGTGGTTCTCCAGTGATAAGCACACCAACGGACAGACAGAGAGACGTTGCATTTTATATATTATAGATATAGATTATTATTATTATATAACCTGGCCAAAGAATATATATATGAATTTTCAAAAAAACACATTAATCGGATAAGTGGTTCTCGCGTGATAAACGCACTAATGGACAGACAGACAGAGAGACATTGCATTTTCTATATATTATAGATTATAGATATTCTAAACTACATAATATTGTTCCATATTTAATGATTTAGGCTGTGTATTGCAAGGGAACGCGCTAGCGGCAAACTTTTTTCCTACTTCATTCACTATTTTACGTCACTGCTGATTCTTTATGCTACCTATCGTAATAAAATATAGCCTATAACCTGGCCAGAGAACACTTGTATGTTTTAAAAAAAAAAAGTACGTAAATCGGATAAATGATTCTTCAGTGATAAGCGCACTAACGAACAGACAGACAGAGAGACGTTGCATTTTATATATATTATAGATAATGAATTGCTGATGGCACATGTTAGTGGTGAATACCTGTAAAAAACACTCTTTACGATCTATTAGTAAGAAGATTACTTCAAGGTTGCATGCCAGAAATGTGGCGCGTCCTGGACGCAATTTTATTTTTTCTTTGAAATATTGCCATAATTTACAGTAAGCTACGCTATACAAACTACTAAAAGTTTTGGCTGACGAAATTCTATCTTGTTATCAAACCTTCACTAAAAGTTTCTTAATATCGGCCAAACCACCAAAACTTTTATATCGTATCTCTCAGTTTTCCTAATAAAAGCTGGCAGAAGTTTTCATATTAGTGATTATAAATATATTTCATAAAGTATTTAAATAATCGTGGTACCCCCGAATAAATATTTTTTTTAAAAATTTTAACTTATTATTATAATTATATAACCTGGCTAGAGAACATATGTATAAATTAAAAAAAAAAAAAAACACGTAAATCGAATAACTGCTTCTCGGGTGATAAGCACACTAACGGACAGACAGACAGGCGGAGAGACGTTGCATTTTTATATAACACGTAGGCTGAACGGTTTTTGGTCTAGCTACTTAAAACACATTTTTTTTGCAAAATTCGACTTTATTCATCAATATAGTCTCAAGAGCGAAACAATCAGTCCAACGCTTTTCTAACACCACGAGCATTTTTTTGAGGTCTGCGAATAGATAATAGTCGCTGGGGGCCAAATCTGGAAAATACGGTGGATGAGGAAGCAATTCAAACTTCAATTCATGCAATTTTGCCATCGTAATCATTGCCTTGTGACACGGTGCATTGTCTTGATGAAAGAGCACTTTATTCTTGTCCATTTGGGGCCGTTTCTTTCCGATTTCTGCCTTCAAATGCACCAATAACTTTATATAATATTCGCTATTGATGGTTTTTCCCTTCTCAGCATAGTCGATGAAAATTATTACATGCGCATCCCAAAATACAGAGGCCAAAACCTTCCCAGCCGACTGTTGTGTCTTTGGTCGCTTCGCGCAGCTTTCGCCGGCTGCTGTCCACTCAGCTGACTGCCGATTTGATTCCGGTGTGTAGTGGTGGATCCATATTTCATCCATTGTTAAATATCGCATGAAAAAATCCTTTTTATTGCCCTTAAACAGATCCAAACAACGCTCAGAGTCATCAACACGTTGTTGTTTTTTGTCCACTGTGAGCAAACGCGGTATTCATTTCGAACAGAGCTTTCTCATGCCCAAATGTTCATGCAAAATATGACCAATACGTTATTTAGATATCTTTAAGGTGTCAGCTATCTCACGCAATTTCACACAGTCAAAACAGTTTTGTGGATTTTTCTGATTACATATCATTTGGGCGTCCTCATTATTTGTATATGTACGACTGCATTTAAATTCAACATACCAGTAAATGATAAGTGATTTTCCAGGGGTAGAGTTCCCATAACATTTATCAAATCATTGCTTTGCTTGAATGGTCTTTTTTCCCATCAAAAAACAGTGTTTAATCAACACACGAAATTCGATTTTTTCCATTATTTTGAAAATATCAAAAGTAGCGTCACTAAAACCACTATAACTTGTAAACTAATCGTCGAAATGTCATGAAATTTTGACACGTATCGTTTGAAGGTTGGTACTTCCTAAAAATTATGTGGCTTTTTAAAAAGGGCGACATCTATGTGTCACAACTAAGTTGGGAATGTGGAATCTTTGGCACAAAGATACTACTCAGTATATATCACCACTACACCAAACACTTTATTTTTGCGCTCGACGTGCGTTTCGCTAACCATGTTAGCTTCATCAGGAACGATGATTGACTAAAGCTAAACTACAAATCTACCCTATTTATACTTAGCCTAACCCTTGTATTACTCAAGCGGAACTAATGACATAGGCAAGGCCATCAGTTCCGGTCAAGTAACCAGTAGAAGAGACTATAAGGAATAGGCCCTCTGTCTTTATTTAAACTACTTTTACATTTTATGATTTCCATACTTTCGTATGCGTTCAACAATCTCCTATCAGATACATTTCTTATTAATCTTAGATTATCTAATGTTACAGTATGATCAGCTTCAAGGGCATGTTCGGCAATGCTAGACTTTTCTGTTCTATTGTATCTTAAGTGTGCTAAATGTTCTTGAAATCGTGTTTTAATTGACCTTTTAGTTTGCCCAACATACTTTTTGTCACAATCATTACAACTAATTTCATAAATTCCACTTTTCTCACAATTAGGAATCTTATCTTTGGGATTTCCTAAGATATTCCTCAGATTGTCTGATGATTTACAGACTAACGTGAGGCCTACCTTATTAAATACCTTACTGAGTCCCTTGCTATATTTCGGATTATATGGTATGGAGACATACTTGGTGTTATTTTCTTCGCGTGTAAAAAAGGTGGAATTCTGAATATTAAACCTAAATTTATATCTATTTATTAGCTTATTTAATGTGAGTAATCCGACCATACCAAAATTGTATTGCTCACCCCAAAATTCACAAACCTGGAAAAGCCATGCGACCCATTGTTTCATCGGTCGGATCACCCACATATTTAATATCCAAATGGTTATTAAAAGAACTTGAGAAGTTACCATTAAATACTTTCGCAGTGAAGAATTCGTTAGAATTCATTAATAAAACAAAAAATCTAGTTCTTAATGAAGGTGAAGTCTTAATTTCTTTTGATGTTAGTTCTTTGTTCCCAAGTATGCCAATTCCACAAACTATACAATATCTCGAAGAATTACTTAGAATGAATGACTTTGAAGACGAAATTATTCGTGAATACTTAACATTATCTAAACTTTGTATGGAACAAAATTATTTCCAATATAACAATCAATTTTATGTTCAGAAAGAAGGAACAGCTATGGGTAATTGCTTGTCACCTATAATAGCCAATTTATTCATGAGTAAGTTGTAAATCGAAGCCAGTCAAAGAAAGCAAATATTGATGATTTTGTTTCTAAATTAAATAGCCGGTATGATTCCATTAAATTCACTTACGAAGTTGAGAACAAAGGACAATTGCCTTTTCTAGATATTTTAATTATTAAAAATAATAATAGATTAGAATTTGATATCTATAGGAAGGACACAATAACAGATAGATATATTCCTAATGATTCATTTCATTGCAAACAACATAAATTAGCCTCATTACATTTTTTAGTTCATCGTTTGGTCACTTTCCCTCTAAATAGAGTAAACTTTAATAAAGAAAGGAATCGTATTAGAAATATAACTAGAGTTAATGGTTATGACGATGACTTAGTAAATAAACTAATAAATAGACATAAATTTAGGTTTAATATTCAGAATTCCACCTTTTTTACACGCGAAGAAAATAACATCAAGTATGTCTCCATACCATATAATCCGAAATATAGCAAGGGACTCAATAAGGTATTTAATAAGGTAGGCCTCACCTTAGTCTATAAGTCATCAGACAATCTGAGGAATATCTTAGGAAATCCCAAAGATAAGATTCCTAATTGTGAGAAAAGTGGAATTTATGAAATTAGTTGTAATGATTGTGACAAAAAGTATGTTGGGCAAACTAAAAGGTTAATTAAAACACGATTTAAAGAACATTTAGCACACTTAAGATACAATAGAACAGAAAAGTCTAGCATTGCCGAATATGCCCTTGAAGCTGATCATACTGTAACATTAGATAATCTAAGATTAATAAGAAATGTATCTGATAGGAGATTGTTGAACGCATACGAAAGTATGGAAATCATAAAATGTAAAAGTAGTTTAAATAAAGACAGAGGGCCTATTCCTTATAGTCCCCTCTACTGGTTACTTGACCGGAACTGATGGCCTTGCCTATGTCATTAGTTCCGCTTGAGTAATTCAAGGGTTAGGCTAAGTATAAATTGGGTAGATTTGTAGTTTAGCTTTAGTCAATCATCGCTCCTGATGAAGCTATCATGGTTAGCGAAACGCGCGTCGAGTGTAAAAATAAAGTGTTTGGTGTAGTGGTGATATATACTGAGTAGTATGTGTCAGACCAAAAACTTTTCAGCCTACGTGTTAGCATATAAAATGCTGTAGGAGTAATTATTTCCCTTTAGCAAGGGACATAAAAACAATAATTTACCTACGGTGCCAGAATAATGAAAAAGCAAGAACACTGAAATCGAAGTATATTATGATGTATGAGTAACCACACTTCTAACCCTCTACCCTTTCACCTCATATATCTTTTACTATAAATGGTTAACTAAATTTTTTTTTATGTATCCCAACCAAAAACCAAAATTCTCATAACAACATTAAAACTTTACAATATTTATTGAGTCCCCCCTCTTTCACCCTCTACTTCTCTTAATATTACAAATAGCAAAAAAATAATGTAATGTTTCATTCCCTTGACTCAAAGAACTCTAAATAATACATATAAGACACAATAATTACGGAATCACCCTTCTAACTCCCTTCCTTACCTCTTACACGTTGCATAATTATGTACAGTAAATAAATCATTATGCTTAAACTTTGTCCATTATGGTAACTAAAAATCGGGAAAAATTCCCATAAAACTATTGAAACCATACAATATTTGACCACTCCACCTCTTTCATCCCTTTCCCTATTAAAATTGAAAGTAATGAAAAAAATAACTTAAATTTTAGAATTCTCGAATCCATAAACCCTCCAAAATCGCCTATAACACCATTTATAGGAAACAATCCTACTAACCCCCTACCTCTTACATATTTTACTAAAAATAATGAGCTTAAAATTTGTCCAGTTCATCAACCATAAAACCTGTGTATATCCCAAACCACTATTGAAATTTTACAATACTAAGCTACCCCCGTCCCTTTCAGCCCCTTTCTGGGTTAAATTTAAAATCAATGAAAAAACTAACCTAATTTTTGGATTCTGAGACCTCAAAAATCCAGCAAAAATACTACATATAGTAAGCAACCCCCTCTAATCTTCTCCCCCACTTCTTTCACCCCATATAAGTTTTACTATAAATAGCTGTACATGAAATTTATTATGCAATAGAAAACCAGGAAAAACTACCATATTACTAATAAAACCTCCTAAAATTCATTGATGTCTCCTCTACCTACACTATAAGATGGATGACATTTTACAAAATAACAGACTCATTTATCTAGTAATTTTTTAACAAACTTACCTGTCAATTTTTTTATATTATCTAAATATTTTTGAACATTAACGCAACTCGATGTAATTAATTGCAGGAACACAAAACGCCTACACCTGCAAGAAACAATTAAGAAAAATTCTGAAAATATTATTGAAAATGAACAAAATTTATTAACCCCTCCTTTTCACCCCCCTTTCCCCCAAAAGTTACAGATTACATTCTTATGTTAAATATTATTTATGTACCAAAAATTAAATTTTGTTCGACAGTTTTCGTGCCAAAAATCTGACAAGTAAACCCACTGAAATACGTGGCTATATTTTTCGTGACCTAAAGACCCTAAAACATGAAGAAATGCAAAAATCTCGGGCTGTGAATTTTTCACGATTACAATCAACCTCTCTAGCAAGGGAAGTAATGAGGAATTGTTCGAAAAGACCTTAAGGGCTTCATAAACCTGGAAAACCTGCCAAATTAGAGTCTAATGAGCAGGACCTGTATTAGATTTATTTCAGAACTAATTTATTTAGTCTACGATTTAAAATAGATTAGTGCTGTTGGAGAATTCAATTCCTTTAAATTTGAACTTCGAGAAACTGAAACAAAAAAGACTTTGGCTAAATTTTTTTTCCGTTAACGATTTTAGTTATTAAAATATATTTTAATAATTATACAGTAGTGTTCTTGATGCGAATAATATGGTACATAATGAAAGAGATGATATGTACGAAGCATATATCTAAGCATGATTTCAAATATACATTGACGTGTTTGATATAAGCCAAGCATAAATAATCGCAGTATATACAAGCTAATACCTATATTGGATTTAGCACTATACATTTTCTAATTAATTATACAATCAAATACCTTGTTCTGTGTGCATAGTATACGCTAAAACTTAACGTAGAGAATTTGAAACATAATTAAGCTCTCCAGTTACCGAATAACGGAAAAATATTTACTGCATGCCATGGTTATTAAATTTTGTGGAATGTCTAATATATATTGTACATACATAATAGCATAGAATCAAATATACCTTGACTCTTCAGCTACTTAAAAACTGTGCATCGTTTTCATATAACGCTAACTATTACGTAGAGCCTTAGTACTTTTCAAAACTCAAACATATAATTTTTACTTTCCTTGCTACAGCAAAGTATTGTATTCTTGCAAAAAATCACAATTCGAGATTTTTGTATTTCTTCACGGTCTTTAAGTCTAGGAAATTGATTTTCCCTTCGACTTCAATCAATTTCCTAGACTTAACAATCAGTAAAGCCATGAAAAAACATTAATTTGCAATATATCACAAACCTTGTCATACAGATACCACAATTCACAATAGTTCTCACCACCCTAATCATCATAAACTTGCAGCTTATAGTTTTATACATAGACTAACTAATATCCCCATATCAGAAGAAAATTTTACTAAAGAATTAAACAATTAGTCAAAATTTCCACTTTTTATTACAAAATTCCATGACGCGTTTCTTTACATGGTAACTTCTTCTGATGCTTTTTGCGGCAAACATTTAGGTCATTGTCATTGTCTTTATTGAATTTAAGTTAGGCTATGCCTCTTACTTACATTTATGATAGATTATATTCCTATACTACTTAACCTAGGTTCTATACAGTAATCCTAATTAACTTAACCTAGGACATTGGAATTTAATTTACATTCGTTGACTAATCTAACTTAACTAGAGCTTAATTCTAAACTAATCTAGAACTTAATTCTAAACTTAATCTAGGTTACAATCTTCATGGGGTAGGGGAGGGCCATCGTCTTCGTCGGATAGGGGGTCAGAAGGTCTTGGATAGTGATGGCGGGCGTTGGCGGGCACGTGGAATGCGCTCCTTATGGTGTCGTTTGGGTGTTGTAGCGCCTTTGCGTAGAACTTGATGTTGGTGGACCTCATGTGTGCCTTGATTGTTGGCACACCGAGGTCTCTATGCAATTGCCGGTTTCGGACGAACCATGGGGCTCCCGTGATCATCCTCAGGGCCTTGTTCTGTACTGCCTGAAGTTGAGCTCTGCGTGTCTTGGTGAGTTTAGACCAAGTAGGGCAGGCGTGTGTGAGTCCTGCCCTCACGATGGTTTTATAAATTAGCAGCTTGATTTTTGGTTGCAACTTACTGGACCGGCTGATGATTGGGTACAGCTTGCCCAGTAGTTGCTTGGCTTTCCTTGAGGCAGCACAGACCTGGTCTTTCCAGATGAGGTGTTTGTCATACTGGATTCCCAGGTACTTGATGGTGGTTGCCCATTGGATGCGGGATCCCTGGAGCTGGAGTTGTCCATAAGGAGTGCCGTTGCCTTTGGCGAAGACGATGGCCTGTGTCTTACATGGGTTTAGCTGGATCTTCCATCGGTCGAACCAGGGGGCGAGGACGTTCAGGTGGCGCTGCAATCTACTGGTGATGATTCTGTAGCTGCTGGATTCTGCTATGATGGCTGTGTCGTCAGCATACAGGAGTAGGGTAGTCTGATCCGTTTTTGGAATGTCGGCTGTGAAAATGTTAAAGAGGTGGGGGGAGAGGACGGAGCCTTGAGGGACTCCGGCTCTAATGGCCTTGACTTCGGAGATGGCCTTATCGACTCTGAGTTGGAATGTTCTGTCAGAGACGAAGGATTGAATGAGTTAACATTTAGGTTTTATTCCACCTTATTATCTACTTTTACAGTTAGTCTGAAAATAGTTAATTAGGGTATTCTTGGAATTCATACCGAACTTTATAAGGTATATAAATTTAATAATGGGTATTTCCCGTCGGTCATCTTTTTTTCAGTTTATTCATTTAGAACTGAATCTATGTTTTTCAAACGGTTCATCTCTAGGCGTTCCAGGGTTTAACTTTTGTCCTTTGTTGGAAGGAAATGTAGCGAATCTTGGAAATTCATAAATAAAGTAAAAACCGATGAAAAAACCAGTAGCCCACTTCAACTAATGCCGAGAGAAGAATGGATTAGACATAATGAGAATCTCCTTACAGAACACAGCCCTGAGTACATTCAAGGATCACCAACAGAGAGCGAAACAAAGAGAGAAATTTTTTTAATGATTTTCTAATATCAAGTATACTTTCAACTGTAACTAAAACAAATAAAACTTTTTTTGACCATTTCGTACCGCTTTGAACGTAAAATTGCCGGCGGCTCACTTCAGCATGCAAATTTTAATATTTTAAAACTCAATTTTTAAATAACACAGACAATGTAGATATTTTTAATTATTCTTATATTGAAACCTAAGGTATACCAATGATATGTGTACAAGGATTTGTTTTTCAATACTATATTTTATTAAATATTTGTAATTTACTGTATGCCCGTTAAAATCGTGAAAACAAAAATTTATTTTCAAGTTTTATAAATTATAAAGCCACAAAAATAAAAACTATTAGTATTATCGGAAAGCTGAAGGTCTCGTCTTCAAAAAGCTCTTTTAATTTTTTTTTACACTCTAAAAACAAGTAATATCGATTAATCTTCGAACGGTGCGCGTAAACTTTCACATTAACCTGTTTGGCGCACTACGCTTTTTGAATTACCTATCCGAATTTTTAATAAATTCTCACGCTAATAAAAAAAAAAACTATATACTGTTTTTTGTAAAATTTCCCGCTCTTTCACGTGGTGTTATTATTTTTTCGATATCTTTTTTATTTTTTGAGATATTACCGAAATATCGAATTTTTGATTTTATTTTTGATTTTGTGGGTACATCAAACCTACAGCAAACCTTTTTTTATGATATTCTACATAACAAAAACTACCTGTGTGCCAAAATACAGCCTGTTAACAGTTAATGAGAGCTCAAAACCCCTAGGGACTAGGCTAGTTGAGATTAAAATATAAATAAGAACAGAAAGCACTATTCCCAAGCCTTTTTTACATAAAAAAGGCCTAAGCAATTTGACAATATTATCTATGATGCACTCGGGAGATGTGCTTTCCGTTTGGCTCTGACTTTGAGAAGTCATAAGAATAAATTAGGTTATCAGCCAAACGGAAAAAAATTGCGTAAATAAGTGTATTTACATAATTAATTTTTAGTATATATTTGAGTTAAAAAATTTTATATTAAGGGGACTTTACCACTTGCGGGTTTCGAGGGTATAAAAATTATATTCTTTTAGAATATATCCTAAGCATAGGAAAAGTTCCGATCCCATCAGATTATAGGGCTTATAGTCTGCTAAGGTTAAATCGATAAATCATATTTTTTTGCTAAAAGGAAATTTGAATGACATAGAATGACAAATGGTCCAAAGAAAATTTTAAAAAGATTGTGATTTATTGTTTTAACCTAAGCTCTACAAATTTATGTAAGAAAAATTTTCAATTTTTGTTTTGCTTAGGAACTTTACTAAAAAAATATAATTTTTATATCCCCAAGGCATGCAAGCGAAAAAATGAACAGTGGTTTAGAATTTGTTTTACTGGAAAAAGGAACCATTTGGTGATTCATCTTTTAATTTTCTCCAAAATAATTTTCGTAGACGCATATAACACTGCATATATATGGCAGGTTAAAAAATTAAAAAATTAGATTCAAATAGCCCCGCCGTAATACAATCCTTGCTGTACCGAATATAAATTTAGTAAATCGTCGTAAAATATATATAAAATAAAAAAACTCAGAAAAGATCCTGTCACGTCTGGCAAAATTTGGCTAGTGAGATTTAAATTACTCGCAACTACTTTACAAAATCACGCAAGCTACTTGGAACTGGTCTTGCCAGATTTTGCGAAAATTACGCAGAAACATAAATTCGAAACTGCGTTTGTTGGGTACAGAAGAGGATAACTGTTCGTCTGACTGGAAACTTAGAACTAACCACCAAACGTGATTCTGTAAAACATCGAAGAAATGTTAGCAACTTGGGCCTATTCTATAAATCCTCCTCCTCTAGTCTAAATATCTTATCTGCCATATCGTGGTTATGTCCAACTATCCAGTCTATTGGCGATGCTTCTGATAGTGGCACGTCAACGTTCTCTGTTAGCGATTTATCTTGTAGCTTGCTCCATGTTGGTATCCAACAGCATCTCAATATCAAGCAGTGCAGAGTTCTTACAGATTTTTAATGACGTTGATTATATGCATTAAGATTAACTCTGATCATGTCTTCTGATTCAGTAAATCTACAGTAAACTTATCAGAACCTTATCGCTTTCATAAAAATACCTGTTTAGTTAATTTCTTTCATCTGTTACAGCCTTACAGTCTTAACTTTAAATTGTCTGGTTATAGTTTTAACTTCTTAGAAGACTTCACGAGTGTTTAAGGTGTTAGCATGTCTTTGAATTTCAGTTTACAGTCATTGTAGAACTGGTTTTTATCTCGATAGCAGTTTAACTATATTTCAGTTGACAATCTTTTCTAGATGGACATCTCTTCTGGACTATTTGAGCCTTGATTAGCCATTCTTCTTCGTTCATTAATAATATTTAGACTGTGCTCACTTAACCATGGTTTCCGCGATTTATTCAAGGGCAATGATTGTGGACTTTTTACAACTTTCACATCAATATCCCTCATAATGTTCCATTGGGCATCTATGGGTTTGGTGACTGGCTATATTTCCAATGTTATCTTCTAACACATTACTTACTGATGTCCTATCGGTAATATGCGGTTGCTTCCGAGAGTTACTCGTTTATCTCGTAGCTTTTAGTTTTACACACTGTTGACATAAGTAATTTATAATCGGATCCACACACAGTGTTTTCGTATTCAAAATAGATGAGCGCCATCTTGTACGTATGAGAATAAAATCAATTTGACTTATATGATGTTTAAAGATGGTGGTAACACTCAGAAAGTCATTATCCACGCAAAAGTATATCTTTTTCTTTCTTTGTCCCATGCTGTAAGTTCCTATTCGAAGGTGATCATCAGGGGTAGTATAACCAATCCTGGCATTGAAATCGAAAATTATTATCGTGATTTCTTGAGCTGGTTTTTGTTCAGTACATCTTCAAGGGTGTTATAAAATTCCTCCCGTTCTGTTTCACTGCCATTCAAGGTGGGAGCATGTATTGGAACCAGGTTGATATTAACTGGAACTGCCTTTAACTTTATAAAGATTATTCTTTCACTTACTGAGTTGAAACCAAGTGCACATTTATTGATTTTATTGGACACCATAATTGCAAAGCCATATATATGTTGTGTTCTTTCGAGCTAGAAAAGATTACACTGTATAGTGAATTATGAAAGTGGTCTTTTCCACGCCAGTATGTTGCTGATACACCCGGTATTTGCATATCATACCTTTGCGGTTCTTTTTTTTTTTTTTTTTTTTTTTTATGGGTCTAGCACACGTGCTACAGGGAAGTCCCTAAAGCGCTACAGGAGCGACACGTGTGCGGAGAAAGCGATTCACGTTGTTCTTGAATCGCTGTAGATTGTACTCGGTGGGAAACACAGTCCTGGGTAAACCATTCCAAAGGTATGATGTTCTCCATATAAAAGACTGCTTGAAAAGCGTTGTACGAGGAGTAACAAGCTGAACCTCATACGGATGTGAAGCATTAGCGCGACGTGTACTTCTAATATGCACCGCTCTGGGAGGAATTAGACGGGCCACATCTTTCGAACACTTTCCATGAAAGTACTTGTAGAATAGGCTCAAGTCGCCAACCGTTCTTCGATGTTCCAGCGAATCAAGGCCGTCGGTCAGTTCCGGGTGTCCAATCAGACGAACAGCTCTTCTCTGGATAGAATCCAACAAATGCAGTGTGTATGTTTGGGAGCGGAGCTCCAAACATGGGAGCAGTATTCCATAGTTGGTCGAATTTGCGCTTTGTAAAGAATTAACAGTTGTTGTGGAGTGTAAAGCTTTCTGGTTCGAAACAATATTCCCAACTTTTGAGAAGCTCTTCTTGCTATGCCTGCAACATGTTCATGCCAGGACATATTTGCTCCCAAATTAACGCCTAACAGATTGAGTGACGATGTTAGAGGGATGGAGTGCCCCGACATAACTATGTCGGGTTCTGCAACGTTAACTTTTTTAGAAAAAACTGCCGCCTGGGTTTTTGTAGCGTTAAATTCCACTTGGTTACTGTCACCCCAAGATAGAATTTCTTCCAGGTCTTTGTTAAGTTGAATGACTTCCTGCTGTCTGCGGATATTCGTCTGAGTAGTCGATGTCCGAGCGTTCAAAGTGAATGAAGAGATAAGTGTACTGTCATCTGCAAAGCTGTAGATTGGATTCTCGGTCTTTTCCAGCAGATCGTTAATATAAATGAGAAAGAGAGTAGGAGACAGTATGGAACCTTGGGGCACACCGGCGTTGATAGTGAAGGTGCTAGAAAGAAATCCGTCAACTGCCACTCGTAAAGAACGCTCTCTGAGGAAACATGAGAGCCACAAACAGAACTTTTCAGACATACCATAAGAACGTAGCTTAGCCAACAGCCCATCGTGCCAAACACGGTCAAATGCCTTGGATATGTCAAGAGCAACCGCTCGAGATTCTCCAAAGTGTTCAATTGCGTTGTTCCAAACATGTGTTACATAAGTCAGAAGATCTCCTGTTGATCTATTTTTACGAAAGCCATATTGCTGATCACTAATAATGTTGAATTCTTCAAGATATTTTAGAAGATGCTGATTGATAGCCTTTTCCATTACTTTCGATATTATTGAGAGTAGTGCGATTGGTCGGTAGTTATTTGGCAAGGTCTTCTTGCCTTTTTTAGGTATCGGCTGAACTGTGGCACATTTCCAGCAGGAAGGAAATATTCCCTTTCTGTAGGATAGGTTGAAAAGTCTACAGAAAACTGGTGTTAGTTCCCTCGCACAGTTCTTGAGAACTATGGCAGGTATTCCGTCAGCGCCTGAAGCCTTTTTGGTGTCTAGCTTCATCAAAATACGTTTTATGATACGCTGTCTGAAGACAATATCGGGCATCCTTGACTGCACTATGGGAATAGTAGGTGGTGTTTTTCCTTGGAAATCGACAGTAGAATGTGAAGCAAAGAGTTCAGCCAACAAGTTCGCTTTCTCAACAGGTGTCGTTGCAATAGAATTATCTGGCCGTGTGAGTGGTGGTATGGTGGATTTGGTGAAATTCTGACCAACTGACTTAGCGACTGACCAAAAGGACCTGGAATTGCCGGGACAAGCGAGAAGTTTGTTTCTAATCCGTTGATTGTGTACCTCCTTGGTTTCGTCGATAATTTCTTTGCATCTGTTCCTGGCACGAACAAAGATGTTACGATTTATGGTGTTAGGATCTTCACGCCACTGTCGGTATGCAAGATGTTTAGAAGCAACAGCTTCTTTGCATTTTAGGTCAAACCAAGGCTCGCCGTTGGAAGGGCATTTCTTCGAAAAAGGGATGTAAGTATCCATACCGGCCAAAATAACATCGGAAACCTCCCTGGCGCAGTCAGATGGGTCGTCGAATCGAGAACAAACGTCCAACCAAGGGAAAGTTCGAAAATATTCCTTGAGATCTTCCCATTTAGCAGATTTGTAGTGCCAAATCTTGCGCGGTTTGGGCGCCTCTCTGTCACTGATTGGTAGAATACTCGATGTCGAAAGTAGTTTATGGTCAGAAGAACCTAACGGTGGATTTACGCTGACCATGTAAATCTCCGGATTGGTGGTTAAAAACAGATCAAGAAGACTGGCGAACTCTCCGTCTCGATCAGGGATCCGTGTTGGTTCATCAATAAGCTGAGTCAAGCCACAACTGATTGAAAATGATTCGGCTTCACGACCTTGTTCGTCGGTAGTATTTGAATATTTAAGCCAGTCGATGTTATGGACATTAAAGTCGCCCAGGATGGCAATTTCGGCATTTGGATAGTTAATTTGTAAATGATCTATGGTGTCTGCAAGAGAAGCGAAAAGTGTTCTAAAGTTTGTATCACTTGGTGGTCGATAGAGGATACAGACGAACCTTGTGGTTGGCTGAGTCGCTATTTTCAACCACATAACATCAAAGTTTGGGGGCTCCAGGGCCTCTTCTCGTTGGCAAGAGAGGTCGCTTCTGACATAAAGACAGATTCCAAAGTTACGCCTAAATCGGGAATAGAAATCGTACCCAGGATAAAGATAGTTTACTGTGCTGGTCGATGAACTGACCTTAGTTTCGCAGAGAGCGAGTACATGAGGTTTATTTGATTGCAGGTGTTGGTGCACTGAATTTATGTTCGAATTTAAACCTCGTATGTTGCAAAAATCCATTTTGAAATTCTGTTCTCTGCATGTCGACGCCCCTGAACCAGCCCCCACCCGGAGATCCGAACGGGGGGCTATTTTACCTCCGGAATTTTTTTGTATCCAGGTGCCTCATCATGCTATTTGGTCCCACAGACCGGGACATCGGCACAGCCACGAAACGTTAAGCAACTTCACGCAGCTTAAGCCGATGCGATGGTATCACACCGGGCGATGTTGGTGGGATCTGGGCATCTACCATCTAGAGTGTTCTTTAAGTCGCCTCCTACGACAGGCAGAACATACCGGGGGAGATATTCTATCCCGCCCCCCCACGGGGATTAGACAGATTCTTAAATTTTCCATTCTGAAGCAAGCCTTGAGCATTCCATATGGCTATACACCTAGGTAGTCTTCCATTAGTATGAACTCTATTGCTGGTAACAGATTTCGCACCTGGTGCCTAGCATTCCACATCCATGTGTCCAGTAGCCAACTTCTCGCTCTCTGTCCTGGACGTAGAGGAGCGCTGATTGTCAGTCGGATCGCAAAACTCTTTATCATTACTTCAACTAGCCATTTCCATAACGCTCTTGGGAGATACGTGGTACAGTAGATTGCCGTACCTTCCTGCACCACAGTACCACAACCATTAAAACTGCTTCAGTCATGCTCGTGTTAATCCAGCTTCAAGCCGGTCTAGGATCATTTCCTTTGCGCCTTGAACTGGTACTGGTAGTCGCTACTACCCTTTACCAGGGAAGAATATGTATAGAAGCTAGATTGTGAATGGATTATTATTTAGAACCAGAAAGCTTTACACCCCACAACAACTGTTAATTCTTTACAAATCCCAAATTCGACCAACTATGGAATACTGCTCCCACGTTTGGGGCTCCGCTCCCAAACATACACTGCATTTGTTGGATTCTGTTCAGAGAAGAGCGGTCCGTCTGATTGGGGACCCGGAATTGACCGGCGGCCTTGATTCGCTGGAACATCGAAGAACGGTTGGCGACTTGAGTCTGTTCTACAAGTATTTTCATGGAAAGTGTTCGAAGGATGTAGCCCGCTTAATTCCTCCCAAAGCGGTGCATGTTAGAAATACACGTCGCGCTGGTGCTTCGCATCCGTATGAGGTTCAGCTTGTTACTCCGCGTACAACGCTTATCAAGCAATCTTTTATATGGAGAACGTCATCCCTTTGGAATAATTTGCCCAGCGCTGTGTTTCCCACCGAGTACAATTTACAGCGATTCAAGAACAACGTGAATCGCTTTTTCCGCACTCGTGCCGCTCCTGGAGCGCTTTAGGGACTTCCCTGCAGCACGTGTGCTAGACCAATAAAAAAAAAAAAATTTAGGGAGGGAACATGGTTTTCCTCAGTATTATCAAATGAGGGAAAAACATGGCTCATGTGGCAGGGTTGCTTCCCTGAGTAGACCTGTTCTTTATCAGGGTCGTTGAGAATTATCTACCCGCTACCTAATTGTATAAGTACTTTAACGGATAACGTTCGATGAATGTAGCGCGCTTAATTTCTTGCAGAGTGATGCATGCTAAAAATATACGTCGCACTAATACATCGCATTGTTATGAGGTTCAGTTTCTTACTCTTTGTACCATCCTTTCCAAAAATTCTTTTATATGGGGGACCACACCACTTTGAAACGATTTACTTAGGACTGTGTTGTAATGAAAGACTGATTTTGTCAAATTTTCACTTTATTTAGTTTCACTGAAATGCTATGACGCGTTTCGCTATACTATAGCTTCTCCTAATACAAAATGATGTTTAAATATTAGCACAGTAAACACACTATACAGTAGCGAAACTCAAGGATAACCGCATAGGAAAAATCGGGTTCGTTTTCAGAAGGTCACGTGGCAATCCGCCATGTTAAAAGTGGACCAGCGCGAGATTCAAAAGTCTATCAAAGTTAAACGTCACTGTTTGAGGTTAAAGTTTTATTTACATCATTTTTCAAGTAAATTTGTGATTAAAGATGTTTTTTAAGGACTAAATTAATTTAATTTTAACATACGTAATACTTAATGCTATTTTTCTTGTACCCTGAAATAAAAACATATTGTCAACATCTAAAATAAGAGCATTTTTTTCTAAGCAGTTTTGTGTTGTTTGGTGTGATAGATCTCTTGTTAATTAAAAAACACTGTATCTAGTTTTTTGGTACTTATTTTTTCTTAAACTACAAAACTATATTGTGTAACTTCGAGAAAGGTTAATATAATATTATTAATGAATTATGAACGTATATGTATAGACCTCTATTTTCTATGTGAATGATTCTTAGAGGTTCCATATCTTTTTGTATTCTGTTATCCGTATTGCCTTTTGATAACGTAATTAACGCTTGCTTTTATGTACAATGAATTAATATTTACATCAAAGAGTCAATACAGTAATTTCCTAATTATATTTACATACAATACTTAGTTATGACCAAGCTCACTTGTCAATTACAACTATGTTGGGAATGTGGAATCTTTGGCACAATGACACTACTCAGTATATATCACCACTACACCAAACACTTTATTTTTGCATTCGACGCGCGTTTCGCTAACCATATTAGCTTCATTAGGAGAAATGATTGACTCATATATACTGAGTATTGTCAATTACAGTTTAAAAGGAAAATAACTATGTTTAATTTATAGTATGGTATACAACAATAGAAATAAGTTCTTTATAGGAGGAATATTAATACCAGGTAACTAAATCTTCAGAATTTTAATAGTAGGCATAATTACCATCAAAATGGACTTCGATTAAGTGTACTGTCCATTTAACGAACTTATTTTGAGAATATTTTACCCTTTGGCACACATCGTCTGACAAAATCATATTACAAAAATTTCTTTGGAATCACATTAAATTTTTTCTTATTTTAATAGCATATTTGGTTCAATAATCGATTTATATCAGTTATTTCAATAATCCCATTCCCCAGTGGTTTTGTGATCTCAACACGACACTTAATATTTAAACTTTCAAACCCAGCTTATAAGAAAATAAAATATACTGTCTAAAATTTGAAAATAATAAATATGTTGTTATAGGTTCTGTATTCCTTACAATATATTCACAGAAACTTTTGAAAGATTGGCATGAAAAAGGAGCAATGTAATTTATAGAGAAAAATAGAAAAAAAAATCACTTTCAGAGTATTAATTGTACTTGCAATTAAACAGTGTTAAATTTATCAGGTTTATTATTAGAAAAGGTGTGTCAAACAATTAATACAGATGAAGTTATTGAAAACTAGAAACCTCTTGAAAATACACCTTTAAGAAAAAAAAAATGTTTTATTTATAATTTACACAAATATAAATAGTTTTAAATAACTGAATATTAGTTTACACAAAAATAAATCTTTCTAAAAACCAGAATTTGGAGGATTATTTATTAATCATAAAAAAATGACACAGGCACACAAAAAAAGTTTTTCACTACCGAACAGATCGCTATACCTATATGTATTTTTGGACGCTGAAACCGAATCTGAGGTCAGAATTGAGCAATCACGTCAGGATTTTTAAATAACCAGCCGAACTAAGTTTAGAAATAAATTTCAAGCTTTAATGACCAAACCACTCTACCAATACGAACGTTTTATTAAATCAATCAAGGTTCCCTGGAAGGCCGTCTCTTGAGCAAATACGTCTAAACAAAACATACATTAGTAATGATAATATTGTTTTATGCATATGTATTTTTTCAAAAATGCATTTAAGATAGTGAAAAGTTGTCTTGTGAAAGCAAGCAATAGAGGTTTATTAAAATAATCAACAACTCCAACAACTTTAATCGCATACCATGATTTCTATGAAATCATTGTTTCAACTAAAAACAGAGGAACTGCAAAAAAAATTATTAATGCAGCAACTTAAAACTTTGACGGATAATACTATTGATGATTACATGTGATGCAAATAAAGCATAATTAAATTTAGTTATGATTTAGAATAATAGTCTTAGCGCGCCCTGATTGAGTTAGAAATTTCTTATTTGCGAATTTTAGAGCATAAAAAAAAAGTGTGACTCGAGCAAATAATTTGCGAAAATAATTATATGGAATATTGCAATTCTCAACGGCACAACAATAACCTCCTTTCCTCATGATTATATAAATTGTTTCTCAACCTTTTTGATTCTCTTCAGTTACAAACGTTTTTAATTCTCTTTTTCTACAAATTCTCTCTTCCTTCTGTCTTTATATTCATATAAACTGCAATCACATCAAGAAACGATGGACAATACATTTCCAAAGACACATACCGAGATCGGATGTAAACACTGAGCGGCCATTTTGAAAAAGGACCCGTCGACACATGCGCCGTCAAAATTTTGTCACCAAATTGGAGCTCAGTTTCGCTACTGTAGTATGTTTACTGTGATATTAGTGTTGTTAGATTTATACAAATACCCTAAGGTAGATAGGTAATAAAATTAATACTATATGCTAAGGAATATTGCTGGGAAATCCATTCTGAATATTAATTGTATAAATTGAGTAAAGCGGAGTTACCATGGGCCAGACAGGTATCTTTTTGTTCGTTTAAGATGATGTCTGAATTTTTAATACTATTTATTTCTAAATTTTCTAATAGGTTTAATTTTACGTCTTTGTTTTGTATGTGTAGAATTTTAAATTTATCGTCAAAAAGATGATTTGATTCTATTAAATGATTACTGTACGTTGAGTCAGTTTTGTTTTTTAAATAGCCTCTTTTATGTTCTGAAATCCGAGTTTCGAATGAGCGACCTGTCTGACCTATGTAACTTTTATGACAAGAACCACAATTCAACTGATACACTCCAGATTTTTTTGATCTATTTTGTTTTCCCTTTACGTGTTTAATGAATTTTCCTAACGAGTTGTTTGTTCTAAAAGCTATGATGATATTATATTTGTTTAAGTGGTTTTTAATTTTCTCTGACGTGTTACCAAAATAGGTTAAAACATTATATTTTTTCCCTTTGTTTTCTTTCTTGGGGTATACTAAAGAAATAGCTTTATTTTTTAATTTTTAGTGTTCCGTACGGAACATTTATAAGATCACTTCGGTGTCTGTCCGTCTGTCTGTCCGTCTGTCACACCCGATTTTCTCCGAAACTATTTGTCATAGAAAGTTGAAATTTGGTAATAATATAGGAATTGATGGCCTCATCAAAGCCATGTAGTTTTGAAAGTTAAATTTTGACTTAAGGGGTTAATTTTGGGGGGTGAAATCGGAAGTGAAAAAAAAAATTTTTTACTAGGTAATCGAGTGTGGTGTCAAATGAAAGCTTGTGAAAACACGAGTAAAAAATATGCATATAATGTAATAGTTGCGCGCACTTTTCTTTGTATATTTTTAAAAAATCGCGAAAAATCGCTGTCCACCCGCCTTATCTCTGAAAGTACTTATCAAAAAATTTTGAAAAAATTCTGGAATATTCTCCACGGGGTGTAGATTGAACGAAAATTATCACGAGTGCATTACCTGTAATAATTTATCTGGTAAATAAAAAAAACAGAAATTTCAAGGTCATCAATTTTCAGTAAAGTTTGGAAATAAACTTAGTTGAAAACTTATTTGGGGTGTATTTTGTGAAGTCACTGATCATTTTATATCACCGTAACATAAATATTGACTTAAGGGATTCGTTTTGAGGGGTGAAATCGGAAGTGAAAAAAAAATTTTTTTACTAGGTCATCAAGTGTGGTGTCAAATGAAAGCTTGTGAAAACACGAGTAAAAAATGTATATATAATGTAATACTTGCGCACACTTTTCTTCGTATTACTTTTAAAAAATCGTGAAAAATCGCTGTCCTCTACCTTACCTCGAAAAGTACTGATCAAAAAATTTTGAAAAAACTCTGGAATATTCTCCACGAGGTATAGATTGAACGAAAATTATCATTACCTTTAATAATTTATCTGGTATATAAAAAAAAACCGGCCAAGTGCAAGTTGAACTTGCACAATTAGTGTTCCGTACGTTGATTGTTTTTAAAATAAAAAACTTTGTGAGGGTGGTATAAAATGATCAGTGACTTCACAAAACACACTCCAAATGAGTTTTCAACAAAGTTTGTTTCCAATCTTTACTGAAAACTGGGACCTTGAAATTTTGTTTTTTTTTATATACCAGATAAATTATTAAAGGTAATGATAATTTTCGTTCAATCTATACCTCGTGGAGAATATTCCAGAGTTTTTTCAAAATTTTTTGATCAGTACTTTTCGAGGTAAGGTAGGGGACAGCGATTTTTCACGATTTTTTAAAAGTAATACGAAGAAAAGTGTGCGCAAGTATTACATTATATATACATTTTTTACTCGTGTTTTCACAAGCTTTCATTTGACACCACACTTGATGACCTAGTAAAAAAAATTTTTTTTTCACTTCCGATTTCACCCCCCAAAATTAACCCCTTAAGTCAAAATTTAACTTTTAAAACTACATGGCTTTGATGAGGCCATCAATTCCTATATTACTACCAAATTTCAACTTTCTATGACAAATAGTTTCGGAGAAAATCGGGTGTGACAGACGGACAGACGGACAGACAGACGGACAGACACCGAAGTGATCTTATAAGTGTTCCGTACGGAATACTAAAAACAAAATGTCAAGGTCCCAGTTTTCAGTAAAGATTGGAAACAAACTTTGTTGAAAACTCATTTGGAGTGTGTTTTGTGAAGTCACTGATCATTTTATACCACCCTCACAAAGTTTTTTATTTTAAAAACAATCAACGTACGGAACACTAATTGTGCAAGTTCAACTTGCACTTGACCGGTTTTTTTTGTTTAGAATTGAGTTTTATTAGATTTAATTCTGTATTAAAATCATCTACAGATAAGAGGACATTTACAAGTCTATGCAACATACTGTGGTAAGCTGCCAATTTGTGTTGTAGGGGTGAGCTGATTTTATGTTTATTGTAGTATCTGTATGTGAGGGTTTGTGAAAAATAGAGAATTTCTGTTTGTTGTAATGTCTGGTTATCGTATGTATCAATAAATAAAAATAATAAATTCACTATGGAACTAGAAGTCGACAATAAAATTAATTTTCTTGACTTAACGATAACCAGACATTACAACAAACACAAATTTTCTATTTTTCACAAACCCTCACATACAGATACTACAATAAACATGAAATCAACTCACCCCCTACAACACAAATTGGCAGCTTACCACGGTATGTTGCATAGACTTGTAAGTGTCCCCTTGTAGATGATTTTAATAAAGAATTAAATCTAATAAAACAAATTGCTGTTAACAACGGATATTCTCCTGACACCATAGATTCAATTCTAAACAAAAAATTAAAAAAATAAAGCTATTTCTTTAGTATACCCCAAGAAAGAAAACACAGGGAAAAAATATAATTTTTTTTTTATTGGTCTAGCACACGTGCTGCAGGGAAGTCCCTAAAGCGCTCCAGGAGCGGCACGAGTGCGGAAAAAGCGATTCACGTTGTTCTTGAATCGCTGTAAATTGTACTCGGTGGGAAACACAGCGCTGGGCAAATTATTCCAAAGGGATGACGTTCTCCATATAAAAGATTGCTTGAAAAGCGTCGTACGCGGAGTAACAAGCTGAACCTCATACGGATGCGAAGCACCAGCGCGACGTGTATTTCTAACATACACCGCTTTGGGAGGAATTAAGCGGGCTACATCCTTCGAACACTTTCCATGAAAATACTTGTAGAACAGACTCAAGTCGCCAACCGTTCTTCGATGTTCCAGCGAATCAAGGCCGCCGGTCAATTCCGGGTCCCCAATCAGACGGACCGCTCTTCTCTGAACAGAATCCAACAAATGCAGTGTATGTTTGGGAGCGGAGCCCCAAACGTGGGAGCAGTATTCCATAGTTGGTCGAATTTGGGCTTTGTAAAGAATTAACAGTTGCTGTGGGGTGTAAAGCTTTCTGGTTCTAAATAATATTCCCAATTTTTGAGAAGCTCTCCTTGCTATGCCTGCAACATGTTCATGCCAAGACATATTTGCTCCTAAACTAACGCCCAACAAATTTAGCGACGATGCTAGGGGAATGGAGTGCCCCGACATAACTATGTCGGGTTCAGCAACGTTAACTTTTTTAGAAAAAACTGCCGCTTGGGTTTTTGTAGCGTTAAATTCCACTTGGTTACTGTCACCCCCAAGATAGAATTTCTTCCAGGTCTTTGTTAAGTTGAACGACCTCCTGCTGTCTGCGGATATTCCCCTGAGCAGCCGATGTCCGAGCGTTCAAGGTGAATGAAGAGACAAGCGTACTGTCATCTGCAAAGCTATAGATTGGATTCCCGGTCTTTTCCAGCAGATCGTTAATATAAATGAGAAAGAGAGTAGGAGACAGTATGGAGCCCTGGGGCACACCGGCGTTGATAGTGAGGGTGTTTGAAAGAAATCCGTCGACCGCCACTCGTAAAGAACGCTCTCTGAGGAAACATGAGAGCCACAAACAGAACCTTCCAGACATACCATAAGAGCGCAACTTAGCCAACAGTCCATCGTGCCAAACACGGTCGAATGCCTTGGATATGTCAAGAGCAACCGCTCGAGATTCTCCAAAGTGTTCAATTGCGTTGTTCCAAACATGTGTTACATAAGTCAGAAGATCTCCTGTTGATCTATGTTTACGAAAACCATATTGGTGATCGCTAATAATATTGAATCGTTCAAGATATTTTAGAAGATGCTCATTGATAACCTTTTCCATGACTTTCGATATTATTGAAAGCAGTGCAACTGGTCGGTAGTTATTTGGCAAGGTCTTCTTACCTTTTTTAGGTATCGGCTGAACCGTGGCACATTTCCAGCAGGACGGAAATATTCCCTTTCTGTAGGATAGGTTAAAAAGTCTACAGAAAACTGGTGTTAGTTCCCTTGCACAGTTTTTGAGAACTATGGCAGGTATTCCGTCAGCGCCAGAAGCCTTCTTGGTGTCTAGCTTCATTAAAATACGCTTTATGATGCGCTGTCTGAAGACAACATCGGGCATCCTTGACTGCAATATGGGAATAGTAGGTGGTGTTTTTCCTTGGAAATCGACAGTAGAATGTGAAGCAAAGAGTTCAGCCAACAAGTTCGCTCTCTCAACAGGTGTGGTTGCAATGGAATTATCTGGCCGTGTGAGTGGTGGTATCGTGGATTTGGTAAAGTTTTGACTAACTGCCTTAGCGACTGCCCAAAAGGACCTGGAATTATTGGGACAAGCGAGAAGTTTGTTTCTAATTCGTTGATTGTGTGCCTCCTTGGTTTCGTCGATAATTCCCTTGCATCTGTTCCGGGCATGAACAAAGATGTTTCGATTTAAGGTGTTAGGATTTTCACGCCATTGTCGGTAGGCAATATGTTTAGAAGCAACAGCTTCTTTGCATTTTCGGTCGAACCAAGGCTTGCCGTTGGAGGAGCATTTCTTCGAAAAAGGGATGTAAGCTTCCATACCAGCCAAAATAACATCGGAGACCTCCCTGGCGCAGTCAGATGGGTTATCGGATCGAAAACAAACGTCCATCCAAGGGAAAGTTCGAAAGTATTCCATGAGATCTTCCCATTTAGCAGATTTGTAGTGCCAAATCTTGCGCGGCCTAGGCGCCTCTCTGTCACTGATTGGCAGGATACTCGATGTCGAAAGCAGTTTTATGGTCGGAAGAACCTAACGGCGGATTTACGGTGACCGTGTAAATCTCCGGATTGGTGGTTAAAAACAGATCAAGAAGACTGGCGAACTCCCCGTCTCGATCAGGGATCCGTGTTGGTTCGTCAATAAGCTGAGTTAAGCCACAACTGATTGCGAATGATTCAGCTTCACGACCTTGTGCGTCGGTAGTATTTGAATATTTGAGCCAGTTGATATTGTGGACATTAAAGTCGCCCAGGACGGCAATTTCGGCACTTGGATAATTACTTTGTAAATGATCGATGGTGTCTGCAAGAGAAGCGAAAAGTGTTCGAAAATTGGTATCACTTGGTGGTCGATACAGGATACAGATGAACCTTGTGGTTTGTTGAGTCGTTATTTTTAACCACATAACATCAAAGTTTGGGGGCTCTAGAGCTTCTTCTCGTTGACAAGAGAGGTCGCTTCTGACAAAAAGACAGATTCCAAAGTTACGCCTAAATCGGGAATAGAAGTCGTACCCAGGATAAAGATAGTTGACCGTGCTGGTCGATGGACTGACCTTGGTTTCACATAGAGCGAGTACATGAGGTTTATCTGATTGCAGGTGTTGATGCACTGAATTTATGTTCGAGTTTATACCTCGTATGTTGCAAAAATCTATCTTAAATTTATGATGTCTGCAAGTCGACGCCTCCGAACCAGCCCCTACCCGGAGATCCGAACGGGGGGCCATTCTACCTCCGGAACTTCTTGCATCCAGGCGCCTCATCATGCTCTTTGGTCTCACAGTAGTTAATGTGGAATTTTCCTGTTCTGTCACATGATTATCTTTGCCTTCTTTGGCTTTGATCCAGGGGGTGTTATTATTGGGTAGTTTGGGTTCTGACCAGATACTTTTCCAATGATCTGCGAGTTCTTGTTTGTTTGATGGTTCGGTCACCGCTGTCTGTATGTTTAATAATTAAATAAAGTATAATGTTTTAACCTATTTTAGTAACACGTCAGAGAAAATTAAAAACCACTTCAACAAATATAATATCACCATAGCTGTTAGAACAAACAACTCGTTAGGAAAATTCATTAAAAAACGCAAAGGGAAAACATCAAAAACATCTGGAGTGTATCAGCTGAATCGTGGTTCTTGTCATAAAAGTTACATAAGTCAGACAGGTCGCTCATTCGAAACTTGGATTTCAGAACATAAAAGAAGCTATTTAAAAAACAAAACTGACTCAGCGTACAGTAATCATTTAACAGAATCAAATCATCTTTTTGACGATAAATTTAAAAGTCTACACATACAAAACAAAGGCGTAAACTTAAACCGATTAGAAAATTTAGAAATAAATAGAATTAAAAATTCAGACATCATCTTAAACGAACAAAAAGATATCTGTCTGACCCATAGTAACTCCCCTTTACTCAATTTATACAGTTAATATTCAGAATGGATTTCCCAGCAATATTCATTAGGATATAGTATTAATTTTATTACCTATCTACCTTAGGGTATTTGTATAAATGTTACAACACTAATATTCAAATATTATTTTGTATCAGAAGAAGCTATAATATAGCGAAACGCGTCCTACAGTTTCAGTGAAACTAAATAAAGTGGAAATTTGACAATATTAGTCTTTCATTACATAAAGAAAATAGGTATTTTATTTTATTTCATGCTACTGAAAAAGTTAATATACTCGGTTTTACTAGCACAGTGAAGACATACAAGCTGAGATCTCATTTATTAAAGTCGTTTCAAGTTAAGTCGATGAGGATCAAGGTGATAACAATTAGGAAATAAAGTTAATGTCCGGATCTTGTTTGATATTAGTTTACTTAAACTAGAGTGAACTCATTTATTTTTTACCAAACTTTTTACTTCTCTCGCTTAGTTTTGAGAGATATTGCTACAGATGAAAAAAGTAAAAGGGATCGGAGTGGGTACATTTTGAATAACATTAATAGTTTATGATTTTTTTTTTGTGGTTTTTAATAGTTTTACAGTTAAATATATAAATGGCGAAACGGGTGCGGGAAAGGGTTGAAAGTTGCTTCAAGTTTATCGCGTTAAACGTCCTTTTTTGGTTTAGTTGTGGAATCTGAAAATTATATTATTTCTTCGTTACTTCTTATTTTAATAGAAATATTATGTAGACGGAAATGTCAGTTTTTAGTTGTAAATATTGCTGAAGCCCATTCTCTCGGTAATTTTTTTTTGGAATAATGTTTCACTATAAATTTTCTATTATTTAAAAAAGGGTAGTAATGCTTTAGAAGTTAAATTTAGTACTTATTTTAGAACTATTTGTTAAAGGAAGTACTGTTTAAATTATTTTACCGATTTCCCAAATTAACTTAAATGTAGATTTACGAGTATAAATCAACGGAGAACCATTTTATATATGAACTGAAAATTATTCTAACATATATAACAATTTGTAATAATTTAGACCCAAATATTCCAATAATTGTAACATTTTTGGACTTAGCTAAAGCTTTTGACACAGTGAACCATGAAATTCTTTTAAAAAAAACTATATCATTACGGTATTAGAGGTATGGCTCATGACTTAATTAGAAGTTATTTAAATAATAGGATACAGACTGTCAAAATAGCAAGTACTGTCAGTGCCCCTAAACAAATCACATGTGGAGTCCCACAAGGAACAATCCTTGGACCTCTATTATTTATTTTATACATAAATGGCATGCTTGAAATTTTGGAAAAGCAGTCTGTGGTGTCATATGCGGACGATACAGCCATTATAAGCACTGAAGAAACTTGGGATAAAACCCAAAATAAAATGAATGATCTTTTAAAAACAGTAAGCACATGGTTAGCATTAAATCAGTTATCTTTGAATATTTCAAAAACAGTCTTCATGACTTTTGGTGTGTATCGTGATAGCATTCCGAGTGATGTAACTATTAATATTGATCACAGTAGAGTAAAAATTCAGACATCATCTTAAACGAACAAAAAGATACCTGTCTGGCCCATAGTAACTCCCCTTTACTCAATTTATACAATTAATATTCAGAATGGATTTCTCCGCAATATTCATTAGCATATAGTATTAATTTTATTACCTATCTACCTTAGGGTATTTGTATAAATGTAACAACAGTAATATTCAAATATTATTTTGTATCAGAAGAAGTTATAGTATAGCGAAACGCGTCATACAGTTTCAGTGAAACTAAATAAAGTGGAAATTTGACAAAAATCAGTCTTTCATTACATTCGTTATGAATTTCCATCAAGCAACAGCCACAATAATTCAAAGTTAGGACTGTATTCCCACCGACCAAAACTAGCCGCGATTCAAGACAAAGGTCTAAGGGATTTCTCTGCATCATGTGTGCTGTGTCTATAAAAAAACTAGCTCTTCAATGAAGATTACCTAAACACGTAGTGAAGTTTATCGACGAAATGACCAGTACTAACCTAAAATGTTTTCATCCAGATAACTAATAAGATAGAAATCTATTTAAATATTTAATTTAATCCTGCATTCGCACGCTACCGCCTATCCTCAAGAGAATTTCTTGTATAAATTAAATTTCATTCGCTAAATAAAGGTCAATTTTATATCGTGGATTTAATAATGACCTTAATCTGGTTAATTGATTATCATTTGCTTATTACGTAAAACCATTACTAGTCTTAGAGGAATTATATTTCATATTTCCAGTTATATTTTTAAAAGTCCTATAATATATTTTTGTACTAATTTTACTCTTTTTTTGTACGTACGTTAAACCTCTTGATTTAGAAAATTAAGAGTTTAGTGTTTTTAGGGATTTGAATGTAAGAATTTCTTCACCGATATGCTACTTAGGATTAAAAATAATTAAATATTGAAATAGAATACCTGCTGCAACACCAAAAACGCACTGCATAATACATAATATATTTTAAGCTGAAGTGTAGAAGAACGTCGCTTAAAATATATTAAGTCTTATGTGGTGTTTTTTGGCGTCGCAATGTACAGGGTGAGTCAACTACAGAGTAAAGTTCATTATCTCATTTGTTTCGGGAATGACGAAAAAATGTTAAATACAATAGTTTAATGTTAAGGTGCACAATTTAAAATTATTTTTCAGTATACAGGGTACTTCAAAAAAGTGTGGCCGATATAACATATCTTTTTTTAAATGTAACATCCTATTTTCTAATTTATTTTTAAATTCTGGGTAAAATTTTATAATTTTTTTATTAATAATGTTATACAGGGTTACAGGGAAAGTCGTCCTAGATAATTAAGGACGTTATAGTTTAGGTCGTTTCTGACCGATTTGATTCTATGACATGATGTCCTAAACTTAACCGTTTTCGAGATATTGAAGTTTAAAGATTTTCTTTTATATCGATTTTTTTTTATTAGAGGTTCTCGAGTGCGATTTTTTGGTTATTTTTAGTTAGTCTGTATGTCAAGTATCAAAAATCATCAAAAAAATTTGAACTAGTTACTAACAGTTTCAAATGGCGGCTTATTAATGTTTCTAAATTACGAATTTTTACCAAGTGTTTCCTACTTTAAATCAATAAAGAGAAAAAAAAAATGTATGGAAGTTATTCTGCAAATTATTTTAAAAACTTTTACGTCTTTTTAGCTATCAAAAAAGGTATAATACTAGAAGTTTAATAGGAAAACTGTACACAGAATGACACCTAAAGCGGGCTCGGGTAGCAAAAGATAAATTTTTAGTTCTAGGTGAAAATACGAAAAATACACAAATAAAACAAAAAACCTTGCAACTTAATATTTTTTATTAATTATAATTCATGTTCTATATGGTCGCCCCTATTTCTAACACAAATTCTCATTCTTTTTCCTAAATTACTTTTCACAACGCTGGTTGTGAGGTGCCGCCTCATTTCGTCAGCCGCATCAATTATTTTTTGTCTTAGGACATCCACGTTTTCGATAGGAGTCATCTGGTCGTATACGAGACTTTTCATGTGACCCCACACATAAAAATCCATCGGTGTTAGGTCTGGGCTTCTCGCCGGCCAAGGTATGGGTCCGCCTCTTCCAATCCATTTGTTGGGATAATTGTCATTGAGCCATGCACGAACACTTCCTCTGTAGTGAGCTGGGCAGCCATCGTGTTGAAAGTACATGTTTTGTCTCAAACCAATAGGTAGGTCTTCCATCAAATTAGGTAAATCGTTCCGCAAAAAATTGTCGTATTCCTCGCCATTCAAATTATCTGGCAGGAAGAATGGCCCAACCAAATAATTTGAAATTATACCCATCCACACATTTAAGCTGAATCTTGTTTGTGATCCTTTCGTTCTTTTTTTGTTTGGGTTGCCTTCCTCTTTAGAAGCCCAATAGTGGGCATTGTGGTAGTTTGTAAGACCGTCTTTGTCGAATTTCGACTCGTCAGTCCATAGTATTTTCTTAAAAAAAGATGCATCTTCTACATCGGTATTGAGCATAAATCTGCAGAATTCTAATCGTCGCAACGGATCCCCTTCTTCAATGACTTGCACGGGCGTATAGTGGTAAGGATTTTGCCCAACAGTATGCATTACAAACCATACCTTCCACTGCAAAATACCAAGCTGTTGTGCGACAACATTTGTAGATGTGGTTGGGTCCACCTCAAAGAGACGTCGTATTTCGTTTTCTTCGTCTTCGTCAAAGATACGTGGTCGTCCCATGTCAGTCCGCCGTCTTTGTACGGAACCAGTTTCTCGTAGTCTTCGATAAGTTCCATCAAATACGCTAACATCAGGTACACGACGAGTAGGATATCGCAGTATGTATTCATCACGTGCACGCGACGACACTCCTTCGCAAAATCCGTAACACATTAGGATGTCAGCATATTCCTCGTTGGTATACGTTGCCATATTCACAAGCAGCAGATCAAAATCCAGTTACGAGCCAATTCACACAGTCAGAAGATGAAACACAGATATTTTTGAATAGCACGGTATAGCACATCTACCACGGACGAATCGCATGAGCAGACTAAAAATCATTCAATAATGTTTAGTGAACAGAAAATGTCACTCGCACAGAGAGTACCTCGACCGGAAAAAAATGGAATAACTTCCATACATTTTTTTTTTCTCTTTATTGATTTAAAGGAGGAAACACTTGGTAAAAATTCGTAATTTAGAAACATTAACAAGCCGCCATTTGAAACTGTTAGTAATTAGTTTAAATTTTTTTGATGATTTTTGATACTTGACATATAGACTAACTAAAAATAACCAAAAAATCGCACTCGAGAACCTCTAGTAAAAAAAATCGATATAAAAGCAAAAAAAAACATGTTTTTTTTAGAAAATCTTTAAACTTCAATATCTCGAAAACGGTTAAGTTTAGGACATCATGTCATAGAGTCAAATCGGTCAGAAACGACCTAAACTGCGTCCTTAATTATCTAGGACGACTTTCTCTGTAACCCTGTATACCTAAACTTAGTAATTTTTCTAATATTTCAACTTTTTTTTACAATACTAGTTTTCATTTTTGTAAAAAATTGCCAGTAGCGCCATTGTTTCTGAAGGTGGAATACTCATAATTGGTACACGCGTTCTTAGAGATGAAAAAAAAAAGATCTCAAATTTTTTAAATGGCACACTCTTATATTATTATTTTTTCTGATAGATTTTACAAAACCCTCCAACTTTTATTAAGTATGTCTTATACCTATTTCTAATACTTTTCGATTTATTTTGAATTTTTCAATTTTTACCCTTGTTTTTATTACACTTACGCTATAACATCATAATTGCCAAGACAAAACAAAAATGTAGGCATTGTCAAATTTTGACATGTCTATTAAGCAAGTAAAAATAATTTAATTTGTCTTAGTAAGTAACGTATAAAGATAACAGTAAGGCTTTACGAAACGAACAAGTACCATAATAGACGTATACCATCTAGAAAATCTTTTCATTGCTTAATGGAACGGTTTGATGGTAGTGGTAGCGTTGGATATACGAAACGGAAAGTAGTAAACGAGAATGCTACCAATTAGGAAAAAGAAATGGAGATTTTACTCCATTTTGAAGATAATCCCCAGGTCAGCAGCCGTCAACTAGCTGACTTATCTGACACATCTCAATCTACGGCTAATCGCACCACGAGAAAATACAAGTATCATCCCTTACATATGGAACTACACCAAGAAGTTCAAGACCGTGATTTTGAACGACGAGTAAACTTTTGTACCACCATGAATGTAGCAATTGGGGGAGATCCAAATTCTTTATCCAAAATAATGTTTTCTGATGAAGCTACTTTCCGCAGTAATGGAGCAGTTAACAGCCATAACATTATTCTACAGTTAATCCATTTTGGGTCGCGAAAGTTCAAAACCAAAACCATTGGTCGCTTAATGTATAGTATGTGGAATGTTAAATTTTCGAAGTATTGGTCCATATTTTTTCCGCAAACCGCTTAATAGGCCTAGATATCTAAATTTTTTGCAAAACGGATTACCCAAAACATCGACAATATGCAAGAGAAAAAAACAATGTGAATGAACAATATAGTTAAAGCTAAATCTAAAACTAAAACTAATAGGTCAGAATGCAGGGCATTACAATCTGAATTAATCACTTTAAAGGTAAACAGTACTTGACATATAATATCAATGGGAAACTACCCGAAAATTAAAGAAACTCTATAGCGAGGTCAGTTGCTTGACCATATTTTTGAATCGGTGTACTGGGCCATCAATTGGCAAATTGTATTTATCAAAATTACGCTGCATTCTAAAGATTGGACTATGCAAGCCATAGTTTCTGGTGACATTAGCTGGGTAAAATAACGACCTGGCGCGGGTACGATGTACGGTATGAAAAGATAATTTACTAAGTAAGTACTCACAGTCAATATACCCATTTATAGGCTTAAATAAGAAATGTAGATCAGCTTGCATTCGTCTGTCCTGAAGACTGCACATATTTAACAATCTTTGTACCAGGTCATAGTTGGTATGTCCCTCAGTTAAAGGAATTTTCAGTTTAAAAGAACAGATACGTAAGAATTTTTTTTTGGACACTCTCCAACTGATTAATATGGACGTTATAAAAAGGAGATCACACCGGGCTTGCATACTCCAAAATCGGTCGAACGCACGAGCAATATAATAATTTAAACACATTACAAAAAAAATCGTCACTAAATCCCAAAAATAAAACCCAAACACCTACCGGCTCGCTGCACCACACTCATTTGATGGCCGATGAAAGATAAAGAACAATCGAACATCACACCAAGATCCCTAATCTCATGTACCCGTTTTAAAATGGTTGTATTTATACTACAATCGAACTTCATAGGACTTTTTAATCTGGAAAATGATATACAGGAGCATTTATCAGTATTCAGACTTAAGCCACTACTCAGTATATATCACCACTACACCAAACACTTTATTTTTGCACTCGACACGCGTTTCGCTAACCATGTTAGCTTCATCAGGAACGATGATTGTCAATCATCGCTCCTGATGAAGCTAACATGGTTAGCGAAACACGCGTCGAGTGCAAAAATAAAGTGTTTGGTGTAGCGGTGATATATACTGAGTAGTATCATTGTGCCAAAGATTCCACATTCCCAACTTAGCAGACTTAAGCCGTTTAAAGTTGCCCATTGGAAAAATATGTGAACATCCGCTTGCAAAACAAGACTGTCCACAGGACTAGAAATAATTTTGAATAATTTCAGATCTTCGGCAAACATGAGAAAAGAAGTATTGGTCAGGAAATCCCTCAAGTAATTTACAAATAAGAGAAACAATCGGGGCTGCAGTGAGAGCCCTGGGGAACGCCCGAGGGCACTATACTTAGGGTAGAGATATAATTATTTATTCTTACACTTTGCTGACGGCCCATTAAAAAACTCTCCAGCCAACGAAGGATGTGAATGCCGAACCCAAGCGACCCAAGTTTGCTCAACAATATCCGATGGTTCACTTTGTCAAACGCCATGGAGAAGTCAGTATATATGATATCAAAAGTTGATAACTTTGAAAGGGAACAAATGTGGATTCAACCAGACGGAACTCCTGCTCATTACCACCGGGAAGTTCGGGAATTTTTATACTATCGTTATCTACAAAAATGGATCGGTAGGGATGGATTCATTCGGTGGCCCCCTCGATCATGTGACTTAACAGCTTTAGACTTCTTTTTGTGGGGCTACATTAAAGATCGTGTTTATGTGAATCCCCCTACAACACCAGTATATATGGAAAATATGATACGGGATGCGTGCAGGGCAATAACGCCCTTTATGCTAAGGAAAGTGAAGGGAAATATAGTAAAACGACTAAACATGTGTATTTAAATAGACGAGCATATTTTTGAACACTTATTACGTCATAATAATTAATCATTAGATAACTAAGTTGGGAATGTGGAATCTTTGGCACAATGATACTACTCAGTATATATCACCACTACACCAAACACTTTAAGGCCGTCAGTTCCAGTCAAGTAACCAGTAGGTAAGGAATAGGCCCTCTGTCTTTATTTAAACTACTTTTACATTTTATGATTTCCATACTTTCGTATGCATTCAACAATCTCCTATCAGAAACATTTTTTATTAATCTTAGATTATCTAATGTTACAGTATGATCAGCTTCAAGGGCATGTTCGGCAATGCTAGACTTTTCTGTTCTAAATGTTCTTTAAATCGTGTTTTAATAGACTAAGGTGAGGCCTACCTTATTGAGTCCCTTGCTATATTTCGGATTATATGGTATGGAGACATACTTGGTGTTATTTTCTTCGCGTGTAAAAAAGGTGGAATTCTGAATATTAAACCTAAACTTATGTCTATTTATTAGCTTATTTACTAAGTCATCGTCATAACCATTAACTCTAGTTATATTTCTAATACGATTCCTTTCTTTATTAAAGTTTAATATATTCAGAGGGAAAGTGACCACACGATGAACTAAAAAATGTAATGAGGCTAATTTATGTTGTTTGCAATGAAATGAATCATTAGGAATATATCTATCTGTTACTATGTCCTTCCTATGGATATCAAATTCTAATCTATTATTATTTTTAATAATTAAAATATCTAGAAAAGGCAATTGTCCTTTGTTCTCAACTTTGTAAGTGAATTTAATGGAATCATACCGGCTATTTAATTTAGAAATTCTCACGTTCTTTTGATAACCATTTGGATATTAAATATGTGGATGATCCGACCGACGAAACAATGGGATCACCCACATATTTAATATCCAAATGGTTATCAAAAGAACTTGAGAATTTACCATTAAATACTTTCGCAGTGAAGAATTCGTTAGAATTCATTAATAAAACAAAAAATCTAGTTCTGAATGAAGGTGAAGTCTTAATTTCTTTTGATGTTAGTTCTTTGTTCCCAAGTGTGCCAATTCCACAAACTTTACAATATCTCGAAGAATTACTTAGAATGAATGACTTTGAAGACGAAATTATTCGTGAATATTTAACATTATCTAAACTTTGTATGGAACAAAATTATTTCCAATATAACAATCAATTTTATGTTCAGAAAGAAGGAACAGCTATGGGTAATTGCTTATCACCTTTCATAGCCAATTTATTCATGAGTAAGTTTGAAATCGAAGTCAGTTAAGAATTCGAATATTTCCCAAGGGTGTGGTATAGGTATGTGGATGATATTTTCGCGATTTTTGATACAAAGAAAGCAAATATTGATGATTTTGTTTTTAAATTAAATAGCCGGTATGATTCCATTAAATTCACTTACGAAGTTGAGAACAAAGGACAATTGCCTTTTCTAGATATTTTAATTATTAAAAATAATAATAGATTAGAATTTGATATCTATAGGAAGGACACAGTAACAGATAAATATATTCCTAATGATTCATTTCATTGCAAACAACATAAATTAGCCTCATTACATTTTTTAGTTCATCGTTTGGTCACTTTCCCTCTGAATAGATTAAACTTTAATAAAGAAAGGAATCGTATTAGAAATATAACTAGAGTTAATGGTTATGACGATGACTTAGTAAATAAGCTAATAAATAGACATAATTTTAGGTTTAATATTCAGAATTCCACCTTTTTTACACGCGAAGAAAATAACACCAAGTATGTCTCAATACCATATAATCCGAAATATAGCAAGGGACTCAATAAGGTATTTAATAAGGTAAGCCTCACCTTAGTCTATAAGTCATCAGACAATCTGAGGAATATCTTAGGATATCCCAAAGATAAGATTCCTAATTGTGAGAAAAGTGGAATTTATGAAATTAGTTGTAATGATTGTGACAAGAAGTATGTTGGGCAAACTAAAAGGTCAATTAAAACACGATTTAAAGAACATTTAGCACACTTAAAATACGGTAGAACAGAAAAGTCTAGCATTGCCAAACATGCCCTTGAAGGTGATCATACTGTAACATTAGATAATCTAAGATTAATAAAAAAATGTATCTGATAGGAGATTGTTGAAAGCATACGAAAGTATGGAAATCATAAAATGTAAAAGTAGTTTAAATAAAGACAGAGGACTTATTCCTTATAGTCCCCTCTACTGGTTACTTGACCGGAACTGACGGCCTTGCCTATGTCATTAGTTCCGCTTGAGTAATTCAAGGGTTAAGCTAAGTATAAATAGGGTAGTTTTGTAGTTTAACTTTAGTCAATCATCGCTCCTGATGAAGCTAACATGGTTAGCGAATCGCGCGTCGAGTGCAAAAATAAAGTGTTTGGTGTAGTGGTGATATATACTGAGTAGAATCATTAGATAAGTTAAACTATATTAAAATTATTATTAACTATTTGTTTATGTTTTCATGTACCAATTAGGAGTATTCCACCTTTAGAAATAATGGCGCTACTGGCCATTTTTTACAAAGCTGAAAACTAGTATTTTTTTTTTAAAAAATTGAAATATTAAAAAAACTACTAGGTTTAGGTATATAACATTATTTATAAAAGAGTTATAAAATTTTACACAGAATTTAAAAATAAATTAGAAAATAGAATATTTCATTTAAAAAGACATATGTTATGTTGGCAACACTTTTTTGAAATACCCTGTGTACTCAAAAATAATTTTAAACTGTGCATCTTAATATTCTCTAAAACTATTGTGTTTAACATTTTTTCGTCATTCCCGAAACAAATGAGATAATAAACTTCTCTATCGTTGACTCACCCTGTACATTGAGTAAGGTAGGTTTCAGTACTTTAGGATGCTTCTGTAATATTTAATAAAAAAGGAAAAATAATTTTTACTTAAGTCATTCTTTTAACTGCGTAGAAAACGTAAGTTCATTAGAGGACTTAAAAATAGTGCTTTTAATAAAGTTACTGTAGCTCCTCTCAAAATTACTCAATAAATGCTGACTTTTCATTTCAAGCTTTACATGCAAATAACCTAGAAATTGATTTAATTTTTAAATTGTTTAAAAGCTTTGAAAATAAAGTGGCTTGCTTTTATTATGAAATGCTGTGTACTATACACATTTTGCTGAAAAAGAAAATAAGTAATATTAATAATTTCACAATGAAGGAAAGTATAATTAACTACATATCGTTTTTTCACAATAAACTAAATTATAATATTTTTATTTTTATTCGTAATATACTAATTGATCACAAACATTTTCTTGTTGTTTCAGCCTTTACTACAAGCAGGTGGACATGGTACTTGTATTACTCAGTGTCGGTCAGCAAAGATTATTACTTCAAAGACCATACCAATGCAGGTAATAAAGTTTATCCAGACCTGTATTATTATTTTTTTCTATTAACATAAGGAATCAGAAAATATGAGTTTTATCATTTTAATTGTTATTTATTAGCGAATTTACACAAAACATTAATATTTTAAAAAAGAAAAAAGTCATAATTGCGTCAATTAAATGGAAACCTCTAGAACCATGGTTAGATGAGAAATTGTTATTCTTAGGATTAGATTGTGTCAAATTAGAGTGACTTTCCGACATTTTGCCCACGGTCGCTCGAGACATCTTCAGAGTTTTTTAGTCTTCGAGGCTAAATGAGTTCGAGGAAGTACAATTCAAGAAATTATACCTGGCCGGGTTTTCACCGTGACCCAGTGAAATGATCGTTTTCCACGTGTAATGAAGACCATAACAATTGTCTCTATTAATGTTATTAGAATGCTTGTAAATTTCAATTAATTCTTTAAATGTTCGTTTATAGAAGCTAGAAACAGTAACAGGAACTTTGGTTTTCCTCAGCTATAGCTGATTGTACAATTTATTTCTTTTTAACATATTTTTCTTGTTTTCTTTTCTAGTTGTTATTGATTTTTCAGTTTCTTCTTCATATACCGTAACCTAAGAATAGAGAATTTTATAGACACCTTCTGTTTGTAAATGAACTGTGGCTTTTAGTCAGCTCAACCATTGTCTAATTTTCTTAGTGTTGAAGATTGTGCGAATGTTTGTTCTTTTAAGTACTTTTGGTGTTTTGTCTATAGTAAACGTATGTAAGGAAAAACAGCATTATCTACTGCCGGATTCTTGTTACTAGTTTGTCTGGGACACTGAATTTTAAAGCCGTTAAATGAACTTTTAATCTCGTCAGTGCAATATCCATTAATTTTTAAGGTACTAGTCAGTTTATCTTTTTCGAAATAGAATTTTCATCATATATTAACAAATCTATATATACTAGTAGCCTAGTCGTCTGAGGCAAATTTTGATGAAAAGCTCTCATTAAATGTTAACAGGCTCCATTTTGGCATACAGATAGTTTTTTTCGGGGTAGAATACGATAAAAAAAGTTTGCTGCTCTAAAATGTACGTTAAGCCTACAAAATCGAAAATAAAACGAGAAATTCGGTTTTTCGCAAATATCTCGAAAAATAAAAAAGATGTCGAAAAACTAATAGCACCACATAAAAGAAAGGAAAACGTAACAAAAAAGAGAAAGTTTTTTTTAAAGTTTTTAATGATTTTCTAATATCAAGGAAATTTTTAACTCTACCTAAAAAAACAAAAATTGTCCTACTTTTTTTACTATTTGGTACTACTTTGAACGTAAAAATTACCGGCGGCATACTACAACAGGCAAATTTTCTTATTTTAAAACTCAATTTTTAAATATCACAATGTGGGAGTTTTTAATTATTCTTATATTAAAACCTAAGGTATAATAATGATATATGCGCAAGGATACTATATTTTATTAAATATTTGTAATTTACTGTATGCTCGTTAAAATCATGCAAACAAAAATTTCGTTATAAGTTTTACAAATTATAAAGCAAGTTAGAAGAAATGAGATACAATTTAAATGGATTTCATCAGCATAGCATTAGAACACTCTACCAAAAACGTCTCGATGAAAAACTCAATGAACAATATTTGACACTCGAAGGTAATAAGACCTATGAACATATACTTAAATCAATACACTCAGCAGCTCAGGAAGCCCTCGGAAAACAACAAACCAATACACCACAAAATACTCAACTTACCTGGAACGATCAGATGGAAAACCAAAAACAGAAAAAACAGCAAGCGTACAATAAATGGATGAACACAAAGAACGAAAATGGCAGAGTTATATACCGACTAGAACAGCGAGAATTTAAGAAAATGGTTACCCAAAACAAAAACGAAACCTGGGAGAGAAGATGAAAAGAAATAGATACATACCGGGGGGGAACAAGATCATCAGAAGCATGGAAATTTATTAAATCGGTACGAACAGAAAATGCAAATAAGATAAATATAAATCCCATACAACTTAAGGAATGGCAACAACACTACTCTCGGCAGTAGTCACCACCAAATATCAAGTTTAAGGACAACAAATACAAGTGACAGAAAAAATGGTCTGGAAAGCAGTTAAATCGATGAAGAATAGGAAAGCCGCGCTGAACCGGAGGGAATTCCGGCGGAATTACTGAAAAACGGTACAGAAAAGCCAATAAAAATGCTGACACACTTATTAAGAAAATATGTAAATGGAGAAATAATTCCCCAGATCTGGAAGGAAGCATGGATAACTGCAATCTATAAGAAGGGAAGCAGAACTTACTGCCATAACTATAGATGTATAACTGACACAAGTACCTTCAATAGAATATATGGCAAAATCCTCAGAAATATTATTGAAGAAGAGTATGGGCCGTGCAAAATTGAAGAACAGTCGGGGTTTAGAGCTGGCAGGTCGTGTCTGGATAATATATTTGCCCTTACCCAACTAAATGAGAAAAAGACCTCAACTGATAGAGAGGTTCATTTATTGTTCGTGAATCTGACGAAAGCGTATGATACGGTACCAATAAAAATACTATGGCAAGTATTAGAGGTATCTCCAATCAACAGTACAGCAATTACCGCAATAAAACAACTTTATGATGGGTCATACTTCAAAATAAAACCATTCCCAACGCTGTTTAGAACATATCTAAATGAGACACTGAAAAGATAGAGAAGAGCATGTAGGGGAATGAGAATACAGCTCACAGACAATACAACACTTTACACATTGCACTTCGCTAATATCCAGGTTATTATAGCACATGACAAAGAAGAACTTGAAAATATAAGAACTGGGGCCTGACGGTGAACTACAAAAAACCAAATATCTTTTCATAGGAGGAGAAGAAGACTTTAAACTCTGGCGAAGTAATTGAGACGTGCGAGGAGTACACTTATCTGGAGATAAAAATGGAAAAGAACGGCAGAACAGAACGAGAAATAGAAGACAGAATCAGTAAGGAAAACTCGGTGAACTCTATCCTTTGGTCAAAAAACATATCCCTAGAAAAGAAACGATAACATATATCTATGACTCAATTTTTTAAAAGCATCGTACTATACGGATGTGAGACGTGGCAATTGACCAGACGGTTAGAACAAAGGCTTCTCGCGTTGGAAATGGACTACTTCCGAAAATCAGCAAGAATATCTAGAACGGACAGAGTTCGGAATGAACAAATACGGGAAATGATGAATTTGGAAACCATAATTATTGAAGAAATCCAACAGAAACAACTTACCTGGTATAGACATGTGGAAAGAATGGCAGCACATCGAATCCCGAAACTAGTCCACAGATGGAGCCCAATGGAAAAACGAAGAAGAGGAAGGCCTAAAACAAGTTGGATGGGTGGTATCCAGAAAGCCATGTCAGAAAGAAACTTAAGACCGGGAGATGGGGAAGACCGGAGGGGATGGAAACTAGGAGCTGTAAGGCGTAGGACGCTATATATATATATATATATATATATATATATATATATATATATATATATATATAAAGCAACAAAAAAATATATTAATATCATCGGAAAACTGAAAGTCTCCTCTTCAAAAAGCTATCTCTTTATTTTTTTACACCATGGAAACAAGTAATATCGATTAACGTTCGAGCAGTGCACGTAGACTTTCAAATTAACCTGTTTGGCGCGCTACACTTTTTGAGTCACCTATCCGAATTCTCACGCTAATAAAGAAAAATCTGGAAAAAAGCTCTTTCACGTGGTGCAATTAGTTTTTCGATATCTTTTTTATTTTTCGAGATATTACCGAAAAAACCGAATTTTTTACTTTATTTTAGATTTTGTGGACTTAGCGTACATCAAATTTAAGCAAAAAAATACCTGTATGCCAAAATGTAGCTTATTAACATTTAATGAGAACTCAAAACCCCTGGCGACTAGGCTATAATGTGTTAATAGAAAATAGTTTTTGACAAGAACGATGGTGAGAATGAGCATAATAAATCAAATTAGATACTTAAAATATCTTCTATTCATATTAAGCTGTAATCCATAAAATAGATTAGTCTAAAGAGTGAAAATGTCAAAATCAATATTCATTTAACAACTTACATATCCATGTCTCTAGTTTCCAAGATCGCAACATATGTATCAATGTTTTTCTGACACTCAGTTTGAATTATATGTACTAAAACTCATAAAAATTATTAATGTTTTTCTTTTCAGGTGGATGGAGAAGCCTGCAAACTCAAACCATCCATTTTATCGTTAACTCATCTTAATAAGGCCACCATGTTGGCTAAACGCAAGTGCGGTAAAGTCATCGCGCCGCAAGCAGCCTTAGAAAATCTTAAAATTACTGTACATACACTTCATATGGCGGATTATGAACAGCATCATTACGAAAAGGATTTATTAACTCAAGCAGGTATGTAAACATTAGATAATTACGTGATTATTACATTATTTTGTGTATTTTCATGTTGCTTCTAGACTTTTTTATTCTAAAAATAATTATATTGCTTAGAACCTCGATACAATGCAACACGATTTATCGTACGCAGTGAATCGTTGTCTTCTGTCATTACGACACTGTTGTATATGAAAATTTCGTGTAGCAGTCAAAGAGTATGTCAAGACTTTAAAGCTAAGGCAATTAAAGAGTATATTAGTTATTTAACATATACTAACCAATGAAGATGAAGTTTGCTCATGCCTCTGCATATTTACATTAAAACGTCAATCATCACACAGTAACCAATAAAGATGAACTTTGCTCAAGCCTCTGCATATTTACATTAGAACACCATCAATTATCTAACCTGCTATTAAATTGCATCGACTAGTAACGATTGGACTCACTTTACACTGCTGTCACATTTCCAAAATTTCAAACATTTCTTGACTTACCGGCTTTCACAATAATATTAAAATCTAAGCTAATGAAGAAAGTCAAGAATATTGTATTTATCATTAACAATTTAATATTTTTTAAATTTGTATTTTAATAAGTGATATATGTGTATAACCAGCTATTAAAGTTAATAAATACAAGTGAAAACAATCTTACGGTATTGTACTACAAAACGACAGGTTTCCATTATGTTTTCTTGAGGCGTTGCCATGAACATATGATAATGTACCTTTTTTTATACCGGCGCCAGGACGTGCTGAGCATCGGATAGGGTTAAAATTTATACCGCTATTTTCTACCTGTCTTTACCACACTCAAATAGATGATTACATTATTTTTTATTTATTTTGGGTACCACCTATTTATATACAACAACTATGTTTACCTGCCTAGAAATAGGAAGGCTGTTACTTAAGAATTAAAAGATAGTACTTGTAGAATTAAAGTACTATCCGAAAAAGGTACCTCTGGCCTTGATAATTATGGAAATTCCTAAATTTGATTAGTGAACGTTATTCCTCAAAACAACTTAGATAAATTATATGATTTTTTTACCAAAGCCAAAGTACATTTATTTAAATATAGAAAATTATTATTTATATCTTATAGACAAAAAGGTTTCGAAATCAAAAAATATTATTGACCTTGAAAGAGAATCGCTTCCTTCGGTGTTGATGAAACAGTTCTTCTGTACTCAAACATCTCTTCTGCCCTAAACCATTTTTCAACTATCTATATATATAAACAGGTCTGGAGGGGGAGGGTTCAAAAAAGGGTTTGAAGAGAAGTTGAAAAAAAAACAAGAGAATCGGAAAGGCAAGAAAACTGGTATAAATTCTTGATATATGAAAAAAAAATGTAGCCGGAAAAGAACTGGTAATAAAAATAGTTTAGGAAAAAAACTCTGAAAAAGAAACCTTTGTACCACCTATGAAAAGACTTCAAATAATGTTACCTTATCAACTTTGGTGCATGTGGTCGACTCACCCATAGGTGAGTTTTCTAACTCAAAACAACAAATAATAAATTCGATTCGTTACATCGTTTTTTTTTAAAAAAAAAACAGGTAGACAGAATTAAAGTAAAACATCACCCGACGCTCTTTATTTACTAATCCGCTATAACGTCGACCTCCTGGAAGCCCGTCTTGCCGGCTTTAGACAAATACATTTACAAAGATATATCCTACAGTACCACTGAAAACCCAACAGAAATAAAAGACTAGAAAAAGAAAAAAAAATTACAACTAAACAAAGGCGGCCATAGCATAGTGGGTAAGGTGTTTACTTTCTCCGCTGGCGACTCGAGTTTGAATCCCGGCTCGGAAAAATAATAAATTGAAAAAAAAAAACTTTACAACGTGACTGCCGCCTCTCTCGAGAAGGCAGTGGCAAACTGTATAGTATCATGCCTAGTAAAGCCCTCTCATTTTGGTCGTTCCGAACCGGCATTAAACTGTAAGTCTACTTTGTCTGTGAAACATTTAAAAAAGGCACCAACCACACGCAAAGGCGAGAGAGTTACCTACGTCCGTATCTGATATGACACTTTAAGAAGAGGACGACCAAATACTGACTGTCTAATATACCACCAAAGGAAATATTACACCCTATTACTTAATATTGGTAACAACAGGAAACTTCAAAAAAGTTTTCAAGGTAGTGTAGAAACATTTCTCTGAAAATCTAATCAAATGAGTGGAGGTCATCTGCTATCCTGGTGAAAAGCCTGTAGCATAATGCAAAAATAGACAAACTATAAAAAATAAACCTACAAGTTTGCCAAACAAACTGAAGGCGAGTTAAGTAAGTTATCCAAATAACGAGAATTTCACATATTCGAAGCCCAAATTCGTTTATGGTGTTATTAAGTGTGTGTCTTTTTAATATTTTTGTTGTACAGGGTCACTGAACACTTCCCATCACGTTTTAAGCTACAAAATATAAAAAAAGTTACGCTGTACAAAATTTATTAAATATCAGTTTCGACTCCATCAGAATTACAATTTGAATATTTTTAGTATAAATCAAATGTAACTTGTATTTCAATATGGAGATATTTATTTTGGAAGTCACAGGGTAGGGTATTTTGGTGGAAAGCAGCTCTGTCAAATCACACTACACAAAAATTAAAGTTTTCTATGCAAGAATTAACTAACTAAAGTAAATTAATTAACGTTGCTTAGAGTTGACAGCAATTTTTTTGTGTCATTTGCTTATACTCAAGTCTATTTACAGAACATTACACTTGAAATTCTAAGTTGCATAACTTGAGTATCTCGGCAACAAATTTAATTAAAACTTATTTAATTCTTCGGCAGAAAATAGGATGAACAAACAAAACTAAAGTTTTTACAGACTTTCAGCAATTTGTTTTAAGCGTTTCGAACTAAAAGCGAAGTATTTTCTTTTAATTTCCGATTATATTGTTCTATGGAAATTGTAGACCCATAATGGGTTTCAATTTTCACGCTTTGTTATTTTGAGCTCTCTGGTTTTTTTTTTTAATTTCAGTGTAAGATCCTCTTTTGTCTTCTAGTTGTTTAGATATCTTATTTAAATATTATTTTCTTGTAATGCTCTCCGAGTCGAGTATATACGAGGCTGGTTTGAAAAGTCCGTGCAAAGTCCGAGAGATGGCACCACCGACGCGTATCGAGGTCATGTTTAGTTAGTAGCATCTCTTGAATGAACGCACACCAAGTTTTAGCCATATTGGTCTATTTCTTTGTGTTTGGCATTCATGTGAATCAAGGAAGTCGAGTGATTTTCAAGAAATGGACGAAAAAGAATTTCGTGTGGTGACTAAACATTACTTTATGAAAGGCAAAACGCCTCAGGAGACTAAAGAGAACATTAATTAAACATTATGGTGACTCTGCACCTTCGATTAGAACAGTTTATAAGTGGTTTCAAAATTTTCGAACTGGCCATATGGGCACAAGTGACGCTGAACGTTCTGGACGGCCTGTGGAGGTTACGACTCCAAAAATCATTGATCAAATCCATGATATAGTGATGGATGACAGAAGAGTTAAGGTGCGTGAGATTGCTAGTGCTGTGGGCATCTCGACTGAACGGGTACATAATATTTTGCATAAACATTTGGACATGAGAAAGCTATCCGCAAGATGGGTGCCACGATTGCTCACGCTTGACCAAAAACGGAATCGTGTGAAGTGTTGCAAGGATGGTTTGCAGCTGTTCCAGAAGAATCCGGAGGACTTTAAGCGTCGTTTCGTCACTGTGGATGAAACATGGATACATTACTATACTCCTGAGACCAAACAACAATCTAAACAATGGGTTACCAAGGGGGAATCTGCACCAAAAAAGGCGAAGACCGTTCCTTCTGCCGGAAAGGTTATGGCGACTGTCTTTTGGGATTCGCAAGGGATAATCCTCATCGACTATCTGGAAAAGGGTAAAACTATTACAGGTGAATATTATTCATCGTTATTGGACCGTTTGAAAACCGAGCTGCAAGAAAAACGCCCGCGATTGGCCCACAAGAAAGTCCTTTTCCATCACGACAACGCACCAGCACACACTCAGCAGTTGTGGTCGCAAAATTAATGGAAATAGGATTCCAACTCGTTTCACATCCCCCCTATTCTCCAAACTTGGCTTCCTCGGACTACTATTTGTTCCCCAATTTGAAGAAATGGCTGGCGGGACAAAGATTTTATTCAAATGAGGAGGTGATTGCAGACACTAATGGATATTTTGCAGACTTGGACAAATCCTATTATTCGGAAGGGATCAACAAACTAGAACATCGTTGGACGAAGTGTATAAGCCTAAAAGGAGACTATGTCAAAAAATAAAAAAGGTTTACCCCAAACACATAAGTAGTTTTTATTTTTGCACGGACTTTTCAAACCAGCCTCGTATGTTAATTTATAGAATCACATAATTCATTATAAAATAATTTTTATATTATAATTGTAATTAAAAAAAAATTTTTCTTTAAGTCTAAATACTACAACGTGATTTCGTACCCAACACCTTTTGGTACGAGGATGGATTGAAAGTTCGCGGCCTAGTCAAGAAAACAAAATAAAATATGTACAAAAATATTTTTATTTTTCGACGTAATGTCCACCACGCACATCTTCCACCTGTTTTCCAAAGCTTCCACACCTGTTTGAAAAAAAGATTCCTCAAGATTTTCAAAATACTGGTTAACTGCAGTCTCGACTTCTTCATTTGATCAAAATTTCTGGCCACCGAGGAGTTTTTTTAGGTTTGAAAACAGATGAAAGTCCGAAGGAGAATAACAGTGGAACAGTAATTCGAAACCACAATCACCAATTTGAGCCATAGACTCGACAGATGTGTGAACGCGAGCATTGTCCTGATGGAACAAAACTTTCTTTCTTAGTAATCCTGGGCGTTTCTCTTTAATTTCTTGGCGTAAACGACGCAAAAGGGTGCAATAGTAAGTCGAGTTTATTGTTTCGGAAGGTAGTCCACCATAATAATACCTCCCAAATCCCAAAAAGCTGACGCCATAACTTTTCCAGCAGACAGAATTGCCTTCGCTTTCTTTGGGGTTGGTTCACCAGATTTTTTCCACTGCTAGGATTGTAGTTTTGACTCTGGAGTATAGTGGTGAACCCAGGTTTCATCCATTGTTACAAACCTGTTAAGAAAATCTTGCAGATCAGCCTCAAACATCTCCAAATAGTCGCGAGAAATCGTGAGTCGAATTCATTTTTGTTCAACTGAAAGCAATCTGGGGAACCACTTAGCAGAAACCTTAGAAAATCCGAGTTAGTTGGCAATGATGTTTTGTGTTCGTTCATACGAGAAGCCTGTAGTGTCTACAATCTCCTTGATAGTTAACCTAGGGTCTTTCAATATGAGATCACACACTTTGCCGATGTTTTCTTCAGCCGTAGACGTCGTGGGCCGGCCGGAGCGAGAGTCATCTTTGATTCTGTCTCGTCGACGTTTAAATGGTGCAACCTATTTTTTTCACAGTGGTATATGACGGAGCAGATTCCCCTAGTATTGTTTTCTTATCATAGTGGATCTCCTTTGGTGTTGATCTTTTTTTAAACAGGTACTTAATAACCGCACCTTGTTCAATTTTTTCCATTTTTCCAATAACGCTGCACTTGGTCTCACTAAACTCGTTCTAACCTAAAAATAACAAATTCTACAGCAACAAAATTTTACACTGTGACAACCAAAGGAAGTATGAACTTATTGAGGGTACTATCATAAAAATATAATTATTTTTTGTGAGGCCGCAATCCATCCTCGTATTAATTAGTTTCAGATGTATAGAGAGAGAGAGAGAGAGAGGGGGAGAGAGAGACCTTATCTGTTCGTTATATACAGAGTACTCAAAAAAGTTTGCAGCAAATATTAACCTTTTTATTTATAAGTTTTCAGAGTTCTGATTGTTATTAGAAAGATCAAAAAAATATTTTTTGGTTTGAAAGGATAGATTTACAAAATACAAAGAATATGTTCTGACAAAGTCAAAAATATCGGAAATAGCATCAATTGAAGACCAGAAAAGTACAAGTAAAAATACTACTCAGTATATATCACCACTACACCAAACACTTTATTTTTGCACTCGACGCGCGTGATTGACTAAAGCTAAACTACAAATCTACCCTATTTATACTTAGCCTAACCCTTGAATTACTCAGGCGGAACTAATGGCATAGGCAAGGCCATCAGTTCCGGTCAAGTAACCAGTAGAGGGGACTATAAGGAATAGGCCCTCTGTCTTTATTTAAACTACTTTTACATTTTATAATTTCCATACTTTCGTATGCGTTCAACAATCTCCTGTCAGATACATTTTTTATTAATCTTAGATTATCTAATGTTACAGTATGATCAGCTTCAAGGGCATGTTCGAAATTGCTAGACTTTTCTGTTCTCTTCTGTTGTTTAATTGACCTTTTAGTTTGCCCAACATACTTTTTATCACAATCATTAAAACTAATTTCATAAATTCTACTTTTCTCACAATTAGGAATCTTATCTTTGGGATTTCCTAAAATATTCCTCAAATTGTCTGATGACTTATAGAGTAAGGCGAGGCCTACCTTATTAAATACCTTATTGAGTCCCTTGCTATATTTCGGATTATATGGTATGGATACATACTTAGTGTTATTTTCTTGGCATCTAAAAGAGGTGGAATTCTAAATATTAAACCTAAACTTATGTCTATTTATAAGCTTATTTACTAAGTCATCGTCATAATTAAGGACACCCAAATATGCAAAGCGCATATATTGCATATTTTGCATATTATATGCATTTTTCTAAATATTTGCATAAACGCTTTAAAAATAGCATATATGTGCATATTTGAAGGAATTTATAATAATGTAGGTCTTTGGCAGGCGTTTTCATTCATTCACGTAAGCTCCTTGTATTCACATTCAATAAATTAAATTCAGTAAAATAAATTAAATAAATAAATTAAATTCAGCAAAATAAATTAAATAAATAAATTAAATTCAGCAAAATAAATTAAATAAATAAATTAAATTCAGCAAAATAAATTAAATTTATTAAAATAAATTAAATAAATAAATTAAAGGTAATTGAGGAAATTAAAGGTAAAATTCGCAACGACCATTTTTACATATGTATTGATGAAACCACCGATTCAAGAGGACGATATATTGCGCATTTATTGATAAGTTCTTAGCGACGATATTTTGCTAAAATCTTATCTGATTGCTTCCAAACAGTTAGAAAAAACAAATGCATTGACAGTGGCCAGATTTGTTCAAGAGGAACTATCGAAGTTTTTTCTTCCTACGCCTGTTCCAGGAGATAATTTTTTGCTTATTTTGTCAGATGCAGCACCGTACATGATAAAGGCCGGGCAAAATTTGAAAATTTTTTATCCAAACTTAATACATGCATCATGTCTCGCTCATGCTTTAAATAGGGTTGCTGAGGAAATTAGGAATCATTTTCCGCTTGTGAATGGCTTAATTTCTAACATGAAGAAAATCTTCCTTAAAGCGCCTTTAAGGATTCAGTTCTACAAAGAAAAACTACCAAACACTCCTCTTCCCCCTCAGCCTGTTATTACAAAATGGGGCACTTGGTTGAAAGCAACATTTTTTTTTATTGCGACAACTTCTGTCAACTAGATGGTCTAATTGCAGAATTATCAGACGAATCTTCCCAATCCCTTACAGAACTTAAACGATTATTCAAAAACAAGGAGATAAAACAACAACTTTCCTTTCTTAAAACAAATTATGGCTTTGTTTCTAAAACCATAACTCAAATGGAGGAATCTAATTTGCCATTAACCCGAAGTGTTCAACTAACAAAACAATGTGAGATCGCTTTTGAAAATGTCGCAGGTAAAATTGGGAGCAAAATTTTTCAAAAATTTCGGAATGTTATGGAAAAAAATAGTGGGTTTCAATTAGTCAACTAAGTAGCTAATGTTTTAAAGGGGGATTTTACTGATTCCGTTGATTTAGATCCTATGCTATTAAATAATTTTAAAAACGCCCCTATTACAACAGTCGATGTGGAAAGGAGTTTCTCAATTTATAAATTTTTATACAACGATAGACGACAAAACTTTTTAATGGAGAATTTTGAGAAACATTTAGTACTTTATTGTTTTTATAACTAACGGCGACCCTGTCTTTTGCAATATTTGCATATTTCCGCTTACTTAGTTGCATCGCCCTGTATGTATCAAATTTAAAATGTATGTTTTATTATGCTGTTTACTACGTATATAAATTTTTATAATATGTACCTACATTATTATTATTATATATTCATCTTTAAGTAAAGTAATAAAATACATTATTATTTATATTTATTTTTTACTTTGTATAATATTATATTTAGATTTAGTTCATTCGCCCTGTATGTTGAACATTTAAAATGGGTATTTTATTGTTACATTTGTATAGTACTCGTATCATGTAATGTGAAACAATAAATTTACATTTTTCAAGTCTATTTCGATTTTTTTTACTGTATATTTACAACATGTATGTGCATATTTTGAGAAAATTATTTGCATATTTATGCCCATATTTTAAAGTTTTTCACTTGCATATTTGGGTTTCCTTAGTCATAACCATTAACTCTATTTATATTTCTAATACGATTCCTTTCTTTATTAAAGTTTACTCTATTCAGAAGGAAAGTAACCAAACAATGAACTAAAAAATGTAATGAGGCTAATTTGTGTTGTTCGCAATGAAATGAATCATTAGGAATATATCTATTTGTTACTGTGTCCTTCCTGTAAATATCAAATTCTAATCTATTATTATTTTTAATAATTAAACTATCTAGAAAAAGCAATTGTCCTTTGTTCTCAACTTCGTAAGTGAATTTAATGGAATCATACCGGCTATTTAATTTAGAAACAAACTCATCAATATTTGCTTCCTTTGTATCAAAAATCGCGAAAATATCATCCACATACCTATACCATACCCTTGGGAAATATTCGAATTCTTGACTGGCTTCGATTTCAAATTTACTCATGAATAAATTGGCTATGAAAGGTGATAAGCAATTACCCATAGCTGTTCCTTCTTTCTGAACATAAAATTGACTGTTATATTGGAAATGATTTTATTCCATACAAAGTTTAGATAATGTTAACTATTCACGAATAATTTCGTCTTCAAAGTCATTCATTCTAAGTAATTCTTCGAGATATTTTAAAGTTTGTGGAATTGGCACACTTGGGAACAAAGAACTAACATCAAAAGAAATTAAGACGTCACCTTCATTAAGAACTAGATTTTTTGTTTTATTAATGAATTCTAACGAATTCTTCACTGCGAAAGTATTTAATGGTAAATTCTCAAGTTCTTTTGATAACAATTTGGTAGGCCTCACCTTAGTCTATAAGTCAACAGACAATTTGAGGAATATCTTAAGAAATCCCAAAGATAATATTCCTAATTAGAAAAGTGGAATTTATGAAATTAGTTGTAATGATTGTGACAAAAAGTATGTTGGGTAAACTAAAAGGTCAATTAAAACATGATTTAAAGAACATTTAGTACATTTAAAATACAGTAGAACAGAAAAGTCTAGCATTGTCGAACATGCCCTTGAAGCTGATCATACTGTAACATTAGATAATCTAAGATTAATAAAAAATGTATCTGATCGGAGATTGAAATTATAAAATGTAAAAGTAGTTTAAATAAAGACAGAGGGCCTATTCCTTATAGTCCCCTCTATTGGTTACTTGACCGGAACTGATGGCCTTGCCTATGCCATTAGTTCCGCCTGAGTAATTCAAGGGTTGGGCTAAGTATAAATAGGGTAACTTGGTTAACGAAACGCGCGTCTAGTGCAAAAATAAAGTATTTGGTGTAGTGATGATATATACTGAGTAGTATCATTGTGCCAAAGATTCCACAATCCCAACTTAATTTATCTGGTATATAAAAAACAAACAGTTTTCAGTAAAGATAGGAAACAAAGCTTGTAAAAACACGAGTTCAAAAATATATATAATGTCTTACATGCGCACACTTTTCTTTGTAATATTTGGAAAAATAGCGAAAAATCGCTGTCTTCCCCTCTATCTCGAAAAGTACTGATCCAAAAATTTTGAAAAAATTCTGGAATATTCTCTTAATAATTTATCTGGTATATTAAAAAAAAAAAACAAAAATTTCAAGGTTATCAGTTTTCAATAAAGATCGGAAACAAACTTTGTTGAAAACTCATTTGGGGTGTGTTTTGTGAAGTCACTGATCATTTTATACCTCTGTAACAAAATTTTTTATTTCAGAAGCAATCAACGTATGGAACACTAATTGAGCAAAATCAACTTGCGCTTGACCGGTTTTTTATTTCAGTAAGGAAATAGAATTTCCCATTTGTTGTAATCATTTTTGCCAACTCCAAAGACTAAGAGATAACAACGTTTAAACCTATATTAATTTGTAAACGACTCTCAAAGATTGCATGATAAAGATCAACTTTTTGAGTGAAAAAAAGTTGTAATTCTGAGTTATACTCATAGCCTGTTAAAAACTAATGTTGTATTATCTTAATATTATTTCTTCGTCAGGCAGCATTTCAAAACTGCAAACTTATACTCACTACATACTGTATAAACTTAAACAAATCTGTATCACACACTATGTTAGCAATCAACGTATGGAACACTAATTGCTCAAAATCAACTTGCACTTGACCGATTTTTTATTTCAGTAAGGAAATAGAATTTCCCATTTGTTGCAATCATTTTTGCCAACTCCAAAAACTAAGAGATAACAGCGTTTTAAAACTATATTAATTTGTAAACGATTCTCAAAGATTGCATTGATAAAGATCAACTTTTTGAGTAAAAAAAAGTTGTAATTCTGAGTTATACTCATAGCCTGTTAAAAACTAATGTCGCATTATCTTAATATTATTTCTTCGTCGGGCCGCAATTCAAAACTGCAAACTTATACTCACTACATACTATATAAACTTAAACAAATCTGTATCACACACTATGTTAGCAATCAACGCATGGAACACTAATTGCTCAAAATCAACTTGCACTTGACCGATTTTTTATTTCAGTAAGGAAATGGAATTTCCCATTTGTTGCAATCATTTTTGCCAACTCCAAAAACTAAGAGATAACAACGTTTAAACCTATATTAATTAGTAAACGATTCTCAAAGATTGCATTGATAAAGATCAACTTTTTGAGTGAAAAAAAGTTGTAATTCTGAGTTATACTCATAGCCTGTTAAAAACTAATGTTGCATTATCATAATATTATTTCTTCGTCGGGAAGCAATTCAAAACAGCAATATACTCACTACATACTGTATAAACTTAAACAAATCTGTATCACACACTATGTTAGCAATCAACGTATGGAACACTAATTGCTCGAAATCAACTTGCACTTGACCGATTTTTTATTTCAGTAAGGAAATAGAATTTCCCATTTGTTGCAATCATTTTTGCCAACTCCAAAGACTAAGAGATAACAACGTTTAAACCTATATTAATTAGTAAACGATTCTCAAAGATTGCATTGATAAAGATCAACTTTTTGAGTAAAAAAAAGTTGTAATTCTGAGTTATACTCATAGCCTGTTGAAAACTAATGCTGCATTATCTTAATATTATTTCTTCGTCGGGCAGCATTTCAAAACTGCAAACTTATACTCACTACATACTGTATAAACTTAAACAAATCTGTATCACACACTATGTTAGCAATCAACGTATGGAACACTAATTGCGCAAAATCAACTTGCACTTGACCGATTTTTTATTTCAGTAAGGAAATAGAATTTCCCATTTGTTGCAATCATTTTTGCCAACTCCAAAGACTAAGAGATAACAGCGTTTAAAACTATATTAATTTGTAAACGATTCTCAAAGATTGCATTGATAAAGATCAACTTTTTGAGTGAAAAAAAAGTTGTAATTCTGAGTTATACACACAGCCTGTTAAAAACTAATACTGTATTATCTTAATATTATTTCTTCGTCGGGCAGCAATTCAAAACTGCAAACATACTCACTACATACTATATAAACTTAAACAAACCTGTATCACACACTATGTTAGCAATCAACGCATGGAACACTAATTGCTCAAAATCAACTTGCACTTGACCGATTTTTTATTTCAGTAAGGAAATAGAATTTCCCATTTGTTGCAATCATTTTTGCCAACTCCAAAGACTAAGAGATAACAGCGTTTAAAACTATATTAATTTGTAAACGATTCTTAAAGATTGCATTGATAAAGATCAACTTTTTGGTGAAAAAAAGTTGTAATTCTGAGTTATACTCATAGTCTGTTAAAAACTAATGCTGCATTATCTTTATATTATTTCTTCGTCGGGCAGCATTTCAAAACTGCAAACTTATACTCACTACATACTATATAAACTTAAACAAATCTGTATCACACACTACGTTAGCAATCAACGTATGGAACACTAATTGCGCAAAATCAACTTGCACTTGACCGATTTTTTATTTCAGTAAGGAAATAGAATTTCCCATTTGTTGCAATCATTTTTGCCAATTCCAAAGACTAAGAGATAACAACGTTTAAACCTATATTAATTAGTAAACGATTCTTAAAGATTGCATTGATAAAGATCAACGTTTTGAGTAAAAAAAAGTTGTAATTCTGAGTTATACTCATAGCCTGATAAAAACTAATGTTGCATTATCTTAATATTATTTCTTCGTCAGGCAGCATTTCAAAACTGCAAACTTATACTCACTACATACTGTATAAACTTAAACAAATCTGTATCACACACTATGTTAGCAATCAACGCATGGAACACTAATTGTTCAAAATCAACTTGCACTTGACCGATTTTTTATTTCAGTAAGGAAATAGAATTTCCGATTTGTTGCAATCATTTTTGCCAATTCCAAAGACTAAGAGATAACAACGTTTAAACCTATATATATATATATATATATATATATATATATATATATATATATATATATATATATATATATATATATATAACGAAACAATAATCAAAGGAAGTAAACGATTCTCAAAGATTGCATTGATAAAGATCAACTTTTTGAGTGAAAAAAAGTTGTAATTCTGAGTTATACTCATAGCCTGTTAAAAACTAATGCTGCATTATCTTAATATTATTTCTTCGTCGGGCAGCAATTCAAAACTGCAAACTTATACCCAGTACATACTATATAAACTTAAACAAATCTGTATCACACACTATATTATCAAATATATTCCATTCTTCCTTAAATGAAATACCACTGCCATAATACTAAATCAATTTAAAGTAATAAGACGTTATTTTGTATTCGATTTATTATTTTTCTCGTAAGCAGACGGATTTTAATTAATATTTGTATTTTCTTAAAATTCTTATTAATTTTTTAAATTATTCTCGATTGCGAAGCTTAAAGAAGGTCGCTCATTTGAACCCCGGAAAATTTTAATTTCGAGAGCCCTCAATAGATTTGTTAATGAATTTGTCATTTAGGTTTAATTTGTTCTAAATTGATACATAAATAAAGGAGATGCGAATATTTTAACTTTGACAGCAGTTTAATGTAATAAAAGCACTAAAAAATTTTCCGATTTTCATCATCCTAAAATATTTTAAGTTCTAAGAGAATTTCTATTCCATTGTATGAGCGAAAAACATATTTTAAATATGATAGACATAAGAAAGGCCTATAACTCAGTACCAAGACAGAGATTATGGAACGCAATGAAAGAAATAGGCATTGACAAAGAACTAATATACGCAGTAAAAGCTCTCTACGAAAACAACACAGTGAACATAAAAATAGGACATAAAATAGGGAAGAGACTCCGAACATCAAAAGGCCTATTACAAGGATGCTCTACATCCCCCACACTATTCAAAATATACCTCGAACAAACATTAAAAAATGGAAGCAAAAATGTAGTCCCAATACGAGAAGATTACTTATATACTCTAAGTTTCGCAAACGACTAAGTAATCATAGCGCAAGATGAGGAAGACCTCAGTTATATGGTAAGAAAAATACACTAAACCAGGACTGGCAATAAACTTTGATAAAACGGAATATCTAACAACAAAGGAGGGACACGTGAAGAATCTAGAAGTCGATAACGAAACAATAATCAAAGGAACGGATAGATTTAAATATTTAGGAACCATCATTTTAAAAAACGCAACATCAGAAGAAGAGATTAAAGCTAGATTAGGACAAACGCGGACATGCATAAGACAATTAAATTCGATCCTGTGGGACAAGCACATTACAAAGAGAAACAAAACACGCATATACAAATCAGTAATACAAAGCATAATGACATACGGGTCAGAAACATGGAAGATCAACAAAAGAAATAAACCTAAAAGTAACGCGGTAGAGATGGAGTATTGGAGAAGGTGTTGTAGAGTGACACGTATAGAGAGAATAACAAATGAAGGAATAAGAAGCAGAATGAACATCAAAGAGAACGCAATAAACACCATTGAAGAAAAACGATTAAAATGGTATGGACACATAAGACGGAGCGAAGATAATAGGTGGATAAAAAAAATAACAGAGTGGAGCCCTATAGGGAGAAGAAAAAGAGGAAGACTCAGACGATCGTGGAGAGACGATGTGGACGAGGCTATGGAGGACAAGGGTCTAACAGATGGAGACTGGGAAGATAGAAACGGATGGAATCAAAGGCTGAGAAAAGGATGACAGCGTCAGCTGTAGAAAATCCTTGATATATATATATATATATATATATATATATATATATATATATATATATATATATATATATATATATATATATATATATATATATATATATATATATATATATATATATATATATATATATATATATATATATATATATATATATATATATATAATATATAAATATATATAAATATATATATATATATATATATATATATATATATATATATATATATATATATATATATATATATATATATATATATACAGGGTTACAGGGAAAATCGTCCTAGATAATTAAGGACGTTATAGTTTAGGTCGTTTCTGACCGATTTGATTCTATGACATGATGTCCTAAACTTAACCGTTTTCGAGATATTGAAGTTTAAAGATTTTCTAAAAAAAACATGTTTTTTTTGCTTTTATATCGATTTTTTTTATTAGAGGTTCTCGAGTGCGATTTTTTGGTTATTTTTAGTTAGTCTGTATATCAAGTATCAAAAATCATCAAAAAAATTTGAATTAGTTACTAACAGTTTCAAATAGCGGCTTGTTAATGTTTCTAAATTACGAATTTTTACCAAGTGTTTCCTACTTTAAATCAATAAAGAGAAAAAAAAATGTATGGAAGTTATTCTGCAAATTATTTTAAAAACTTTTACGTCTTTTTAGCTATCCAAAACGGTATAATATCTACTGGATCTATTGAAAATTCTAAGAAAATGAGATTTCAATAGGCCCAAATGTAGAGTAACATAATAATAGAATTTAGATACTACCAATTACCGGTTTACTACCTGCACCTTCAAACAATAAAAAGGATTGGGTAAGCATTTTTTCCGGCCGGGGTACTCTCTGTGCGAGTGACATTTTCTGTTCACTAAACATTATTGAATGATTTTTAGTCTGCTCATGCGATTCGTCCGTGGTAGATGTGCTATACCGTGCTTTTTAAAAATATCTGTGTTTCATCTTCTGACTGTGTGAATTGGCTCGTAACTGGATTTTGATCTCTGCTTGTGAATATGGCAACGTATACCAACGAGGAATATGCTGACATCCTAATGTGTTACGAATTTTGCGAAGGAGTGTCGTCGCATGCACGTGATGAATACATACTGCGATATCCTACTCGTCGTGTACCTGATGTTAGCGTATTTGATGGAACTTATCGAAGACTACGAGAAACTGGTTCCGTACAAAGACGGCGGACTGACATGGGATGACCACGTATCTTTGACGAAGACGAAAAAAAAAACGAAATACGACGTCTCTTTGAGGTGGATCCAACCACATCTACAAATGTTGTCGCACAACAGCTTGGTATTTCGCAGTGGAAGGTATGGTTTGTAATGCATACTGTTGGGCAACACCCTTACCACTATACGCCCGTGCAAGTCATTGAAGAAGGGGATCCGTTGCGACGATTAGAATTCTGCAGATTTATGCTCAATACCGATGTCGAAGATGCATCTTTTTTTAAGAAAATACTATGGACTGAGGAGTCGAAATTCGACAAAGACGGTCTTACAAACTACCACAGTGCCCACTATTGGGCTTCTAAAGAGGAAGGCAACCCAAACAAAAAAAGAACGAAAGGATCACAAACAAGATTCAGCTTAAATGTGTGGATGGGTATAATTTCAAATTATTTGGTTGGGCCATTCTTCCTGCCAGATAATTTGAATGGAGAGGAATACGACAATTTTTTGCGGAACGATTTACCTAATTTGATGGAAGACCTACCTATTGGTTTAAGACAAAACATGTACTTTTAACACGATGGTAGCCCAGCTCACTACAGAGGAAGTGTTCGTGCATGGCTCATTGACAATTATCCCAACAATTGGATTGGAAGAGGCGGACCCATACCTTGGCGGCGAGAAGCCCAGACCTAACACCGATGGATATTTATGTGTGAGGTCACATGAAAAGTCTCGTATACGACCAGATGACTCCTATCGAAAACGTGGATGTCCTAAGACAAAAAATAATTGATGCGGCTGAAGAAATGAGGCGGCACCTCACAACCAGCGTTGTGAAAAGTAATTTAAGACAAAGAATGAGAATTTGTGTTAGAAATAGGGGCGACCATATAGAACATGAATTATAATTAATAAAAAATATTAAATTGCAAGGTTTTTTGTTTTATTTGTGTATTTTTCGTATTTTTACCTAGAACTAAAAATTTACCTTTTGCTACCCGAGCCCGCTTTAGGTGTCATTCTGTGTACAGTCTTCCTATTAAACTCCTAGTATTATACCTTTTTTGATAGCTAAAAAGACGTAAAAGTTTTTAAAATAATTTGCAGAATAACTTCCATACATTTTTTTTTCTCTTTATTGATTTAAAGTAGGAGACACTTGGTAAAAATTCGTAATTTAGAAACATTAACAAGCTGCCATTTGAAACTGTTAGTAACTAGTTCAATTTTTTTTGATGATTTTTGATACTTGACATACAGACTAACTAAAAAATCGCACTCGAGAACCTCTAATAAAAAAAAATCGATATAAAAGCAAAAAAAAACATATTTTTTTTAGAAAATCTTTAAACTTCAATATCTCGAAAACGGTTAAGTTTAGGACATCATGTCATAGAGTTAAATCGGTCGGAAACGACCTAAACTATAACGTATTATCTAGGACGACTTTCCCTGTAACCCTGTATATATATATATATATATATATATATATATATATATATATATATATATATATATATATATATATATGTATATATATATATATATATATATATATATATATATATATATATATATATATATATATATATATATATATGTATATATAAATATGATATTTATTTTTGCAAATCCTTCTGCATCTCTCAATTCCAAAATTCTAATCACGATTTTTCTTCCTACTTATTTGACTTAAATTTTAATATATCCTAGAAAAGTACTTACACACCTATTTAATATATGATAGGTAGGCGGGCCGTAGATTTTATTGCCGTTCTATTAGTCTTACGAACTTAGCATATTCGCCACGAGCTTGTATATATGATTTTTAATGTAAAATCTGAGGCGTCACAATGCCGCTAGCACCAGATTCGAACCAACTACCTTCGGATCACTCTCGGCTCTAAATTTTAAAAACGATTTTAAAAAACTTTACAATCAAAAAATGCTACTCAGTTTACAGGAACCACGAAAAGTAAAAATAAACAGGATTTAAAGATAATAAATTTATACATATCTATACCGAGTTTAACGAAAAAGCACTGTAGTCCAATGGCGGCGAGTCAATCAAATCAAATCAAATTTATTTGGACCAAGAAAAGAAATAATACAAAACAAAAGTAATAATAAAATAAAATAAAACAAGATAATTACAAAAGCACCGTTAATAATTTAAAAATCTAAGAGAAAAATACAATTAAATCCTTAAAAATCTAATTTCTACCAATATTCAATACTTCAAATACTTGTTTCCACCTCCTCAATGAGATAACTCGTGTAGAGGGGCGTCAGTCTCAAACCAAAAATAAAAAAAGGAAAAGTTCTCCAGTTGAATTTTTTGTACTTTCTTTAAATTATTTAAATAACGAGCAGTGTGATGGTTAAAACAAAATGATATGTCTACCAAGGGAGAAGCTAGATGAGAACAAAATTACTCGCCCTCAATCAGCCCCATCCTTGGGGATGCTGGAGACATTGCCAGACAGAGTGTTGAAGAAGCGGGGTCCAGAATAGGCTGCATGTGCCTTGGCAACGGCAGGTGTAAGCTCTAGACTCTAACGGTTCCAAGTGTAATTCTGATGAGCAAGGAGCCACCGGGAAATCTTTAGGGTCTATCTATCTATCTAATAAACCTTCTTCCATCCAGTGTCAGATATAGGCCTCCCCTTCCTTTTTCTATCCTTCTCGATTCTGCGTCTTTCTGATCCATCCTAATCCAGCCGTTCTTTTCAGGTCATCTTTCCATCTTGTTTGGGACCTTCCTTTGGATCTTTGTCCCAACTATGGCCTCCATTCTTGAATTATTTTATTCCATTTCTCATCTTGTTGTCTCATTGTGTGACCGGCCCATTTCCATTTCAAACCTGCTAACTGTTCTCTTACGTCTATCACTTTGGTCTTTTGTCTTATACTTTCGTTTCTGATTTGTCTTGTAATCTTATCAGCATCTGGCGTTTCATTGTTCTCTGTGTTTTACTCAGTTGGTCCATCATCTTCCTAGTCAATGTCCATGTCTGGGCCGCGTAGGTGAGAACCGGTAGAATGCACTGATCGACTACTATCTTTCTTAGTTTCAGAGGAATTCTTTTATTCGTTAATATTTTCCTTTGTTTGCCAAATGCTGTCCATGCCAGTTTGATTCTTCTCTGTACGTTTGATTTGCTTTTCCACACTTTATTACTTGCCCTAGGTAGATGTATTCATCTACGTATTCAAATGTTCTGCCGTCTATTCTCAAAACTCGTGGACTTTTATCTTATCCTTATTCAGCAGTAGTCCTACCCTCTCTGATTTATTTTATAGTTCAGTAATCATTTGCTGTATATCATCAAAATTATCTGATATTAGCACTACATCATCAGCATAACGCAGATGATTTAACTTTTGTCCATTTATACTGATCCCCTTTTTTCCCATTCGAGTTCCTTAAAAACTTATTCTAATGCTGCTATAAAAAGTTTTGGACTCGTGGAATCTCCCTGTCTTACTCCGCGTATTGCATTTGTTTTACTATCCGTTTCCACAATTATTTGAACCTTGTTGTAAATTGTTCTTATGAGCTGGGTATACCTATAGTCTATTCTGCTGTTATATAAGGCTTTTTCGACGGCCCAGCCATCGATACTATCAAAAGCCTTTTGATAATCTATAAATACCATGTACAACTTTAAGTTATATTCTGTTGCTTTCTCTATTAAAGTTCTGATCGTTCAGCGATGATCACAAGTACTAAAACTCTTCCTGAAGCCAGCCTTTTCTACTGACTGGTTTAATTCCAGCTTGTCTTTAAGTCTATTACTTATTATTTTGGTAAAAAATTTGTATATTTGTGACAGTAATGATATTGGACGGTAATTGTCTAACTTAGTCTTATCACCTTTTTTAACAACTAAAATTGTCGAAGCTGTGTTCCAATCTTCTGGTATCTCTCTTCCTCTAGACATTTATTGAATAAGAGTTTCTGCACCTGTACCACCAAGTCTCCTCCTTCTTCATTAATTCTGTTAATACTCTGTCAGGTCCTGGTGTTTTATTGTTTTTCATATTTTTTCATCTATTATCTCTAGTATTTCTTCTGAGTTAACATTGATTATCTTTCTGTTCCGACGTTTATTATTTTTTCTCGATCTTTCACATCATCTCCATTTTCATCCTCTAAGTTATGTATTATAGTCTTTCTCAGGCTTTGTCGGAATGCTTTCATGTTTTTATTCTATTCTACAATTTTTTCTATCTTTGTCTTTAACAGTTGTCGTCTTTTATCTTCTTTAATGAACTTTTTAAGGGTTTTGTTAGTTTCTACAAACTGAATAGTATTTCTCTTTCCCTGGGCTAGCAGTTTACGTCTTTCTTCAAACAGTTCTTCCGTTTTTATGCTCCATACTTTTGTTTTGTTGCTCTTCTTTCTAGTTATTTGCTCTCCTGTTCTCACCAAGATATTTGTCAATCTTTCATTAATTTAATTTATGTTTTTGTTATCAAGATCATCGATTTTAGTTAATTCTTTTATTATTTCATTTTGGTGTTCCGCTTTCTTTACTTTTAAAATGTGTATATCAATTTTTGGTTTCTTCCTTGTTATGATTTTTTTCTTTCTATGCCTTCGTTTATTTTTATTCCTCCTCGGGCTATTCTGTGGTCACTTTCCGTGTTTATCCTATTTATAACTGTTACCTCTTTTACTATATTTAGTCTATTTCGTTTTTTACCACTCCGTTTGGAAAAGGTGTTCATAGCGAATAATGATTGTTGTTCTAAAAAGTTTATTAACATTTGACTACGTTCATTCCTTGTTTCTAAACAGAATTTACCTATTTTATTTTCACTTGCGTCAACCTGACTAACCTGATTTAAAAATATCAAACAAAATGAATAAACACGATTTTGAAATCTTCCATAAACCATACTCAGATATAACTATACACGCTAATTCTAACCACCCGTTCACACATAAAATCTCAGCTTATATCATCCATAGATTACTAAATACACCATTAACGGAAGAAAATTTTCAGAAAGAATAAATATTATAAAACAAATTAGTATAAACAATGGGTACAGGAGCGATTTCGTAGATAATATTTCAATGAAAAAACAATTTAAAAAAGCAATAGAACTGGTGTACCCGTACAAACAACTAAACAAAGAAAAATTTCATACACTCACTTATACCGGAAAATTGACTAATAAAATTCAAAATTTTTTCCGTAAAAATCATATAAACATCGCTTTCCGTACAAATAACACATTAGCTCGACATAATAAAAATAATAAAGGTAAAACAAGAAACGAAAATAAAACGGGGGTATGCTGTGGCACTTGCAATAAAACGTATATAGGACAAACAGACAGATCTTTTTATAAAAGGATAAAGGAACATAAACAAAGCTATAGAATGAAAAATAACAAATCTCATTACGCTAAACATTTAACAGATGAAAGTCATACGTCCAATGAAGATTTCAAAATTTTGCATAATGGAAAGAAAGGAAAATTACTGAATTGTTTAGAACAGGTAGAAATTAACCAGAAAAAATCCTCAGGTTTATTACTCAACGATCAATTAAATGGGGGAGAGTCTCCTTTATTGAACTTGTTCTAGGTATTAAGATAAATATTGTTAATGAATTTAGTACTTGTAATTAGGTAAACTATATATTCTGTAACATACTTTGTCAGTTAATTTACATCGTGCTCCAGAAGAAGATACAGTATGTCGAAACAATTGTCAGCAATAATATAATAAACATAAGTGCTGATCTTAAACAGTTGTTTAAATTTTTATTCCTAGTCTGCAACTTAGTCTTATAACCTTTTTTAAAAAGTAAAATTGTCAAAGCTGTGTTGCAATTTTCTAATATCTTCTCTTCCTCTAGACATTTATTGAATAAGAGTTTCAGCACCTGTACCACCAAGTCTCCTCCTTCTTTCATTATGTTAATTCTGTTAATACTCTGTCAGGTCCTGGTGTTTTTAGTTTTTTTTTTCATCGTTTTTAGTGTTGTTAATATTTCTTTATCTATTATCTCTGGTATTTCATTGATTATCTTTCGGTTCCGACATTCTTTAAGATTATTTGGTGGGCAGTTTTTTACTCATATAAGTTCTGATAATATGTTTGAATCATATGTGTTATTTTTTCTCGATCTTTCACATCCTTCACATTTTCATCCTTTAAGTTAAGTATTGTAGTCTTTCCCAGGCTTTGTCGGAGTGCTTTCATGGTTTTGTTCTGTTCTACAATTTTTTCTATCTTTGTCTCTAACAGTTGTCGTCTTTTATCTTCTTTAATGGACTTTTTAAGGATTTTAGTTTCTACAAACTGAATAGTATTTCTCTTTCCCTGGGCTAGCAGTTTACATCTTTCTTCAAACAGTTCTTCCGTTTTTGTGCTCCAAACTTTTGTTTTGTTACTCTTCTTTCTAGTTATTTGCTCTCCTGTTTTCACCAAGATATTCGTCAGTGTTTCATTAATTTCATTTATGTTTTTGTTATCAAGATTATCGATTTTAGTTAATTCTTTTATTATTTCATTTTGGTATTCCGCTTTCTTTACTTTTAAAATGTGCGTATCAATTTTTGTTTTCTTCCTTGTTATGATTTTTTTTCTTTCTATGCGTTCGTTTATTTATATTCCTCCTCGGACTATTCTGTGGTCACTTCTCGTGTTTATCCTATTTATAGCTGTTATATCCTTCCCTATATTTTTTTTCTGATAATAATATGTAGTCTATTTCATTTTTTACCACTCGGTTTGGACTTACTCATGTTATTTTTTGTAGTAAAAGATGTTCATAACGAATAATGATTGTTGTTCTAAAAGATTTATTAACATTTGACCAGGTTCATTCCTTGTTTCTAAACCGAATTTACCTACTTTATTTTCACTTGGGTCAACCGGACTAGCTATCTTTAAGGTAATTACGGATAAATTTAAGCAATCCATGTTTTTATTAATTAGTAATTATCAGAATATAAAATTTACCCTATAAAAGAGCTGTAGGATAGTGGATTGATTTGTTCAAACAATCGCTTCCTTTGACTGAAATAATATATATTATTTTCATAGAAAGTTTAAATTGTACCCTTTGAAACATGGTCTCTCAATTTTCATAAATTGCGACTCGTATTCTCATTTGAATATACCTTCTAGCTTTTCTTTTAAAGTTTTTATTGTAAAAAAACGCAATTCTTTTATTAGGAAGGGAAATAATCTCCGACGTTGCAATTTCTTTGGATAGTATTCACCTTGACTTCTTTCCATTTTTAAATATAAAACAGAATTAATAATTTTCACTTAAATTCAATCGTAGTTTGAGAATTTAAATAAGAAGACTCTTCTTTTAAGGGTCGTTGTGGCAACAATGGCTCTGCAACAACCTTAGTATGTGGACACAACATATGTTGACCAAACTTTATGTTCACAGCATTTTTTTAAATTGAAGAAAGTTTTTTTTGATATCTCTTTACAATGAATGAAATAATGATAAACATTTTGAAATGGTTGCTCGATGCGTGTGAGGAATAGTGCTCTTGAAGAACGCTGATGCTACCCATGAACTCTTGCTCTTGCTCTAACAAGAACATTCATACTTACAAATTAGACGATTCACACGACCTCGTGTTTTAAAGTCAAGAATATTTCTAGGACAAAACGGTAAAAGTTTACGTTTACATTAGGACGATATAATTTTTTATCACAACAATGGCCCAATTTTCTCCTTGCTAGCTATTTGGTGTTTAAGCAAAAAATAAATCTACATAGATATTCATCGTAGAAACCTAATTTCGGCCCATGTATAAGAATATTCATCAATCTCAAATCTGCAACGCAAAGAAATAGATATGATTTTGGATGGTTGTAGCTTCTAGTTGATGGAAATTCATTATAAATATATAATAAAAGACTATTTTTAGTCAATTTCCACTGGTTTATTTAAATTGCGATGATGCGTTTCGCTGTCGATGCAGCTTCTTCAGATTTACATTTTACATTGTCAAGTTAGGTTTAATGTTCACAATTTTATATAATTTCTTAATTATAATATTACACTTAATTGAATTACATTGATGGTATTGGAAAACCCACACAGATTTGGAATTAGAAGAATACATTCAATAATGGTGAATTGTTTAAATCTACCTCATCGTTGACGTATAACGTATCTGTAGTAATTAATCGATTTATTTGCATTGTCTCTAAAAGGTTTCGTTTTTGTTGGGTATGTAAAATTTTGAAATTTTTGTTAAATGTGTGATTTTCGGTTAAAACATGATTAGCATATGTTGAATCAGACTTTCTATGGATGAAACTTTTTTCGTGTTCTGTAATTCTTTATATAAATGTACGTCCAGTTTGTCCTGTGTATGTTTTAGGACATGACCCACATGTTAATTGATAAACCCCTGATTTATTGTTTTTATTGATTTGTGGTTTGTAGTTTTTGAGATATTTCCCTATAGTATTGTTAGTCTTGTAAGCTATGTTGTTTTTTTTTTTTTTTATTTAAAAATTTTCCCAGTTTTTCTGTTGGTTTGCCGAAATAGGTTAAGCATTTAAATGTGGTATCTCTGAGATTGCCTTGTTTCTAAGTTTCTTCCTAACGATGTTATCGATTAAAGTAACCGAATAACCGTTGTTAACGGCTACTTGTTTTATGCAGTTTAATTCTTTAGTAAAATTGTCTTCTGATAAGGGGATATTAGTGAGTCTATGTATAAAGCTATGATAAGCCGCGAGTTTATGATGGTTAGGGTGGTGAGAACTATTGTAAATTGCGGTATCTGTATGACAAGGTTTGTGATATATTGCAAATTCATGTTTTTTCATGGTTTTACTGGTTATTAAGTCTAGGAAGTTGATTTGCCCTTGGACTTCTTCTTCCATTGTAAACTGACGTTTTACAATGGAATTTTAAAACAAAGAATTACAGAACACGAAAAAAGTTTCATCCATAGAAAGTCTAATTCAACATATGCTAATCATCTTTTAACAGAAAATCACACATTTAACAAGAATTTCAAAATTTTACACATCCAATAAAAAGGTTTAAAACTAAACCTTTTAGAGACAATGCAAATAAATCGATTAAGGACTACAGGTACGTTACTCAACGACCAGGTAGATTTAAACAATTCACCATTATTGAATTTATTCTCCTAATTCCAAATCTGTGTGGGTTTTCCAATACTATCAATGTAATTTAATTAGGTGTAATATTATAATTAAGAAATTATATAAAATTGTGAACATTAAACCTAACTTGACAGTGTAAAATGTAGATCTGAAGAAGCTGTATCGACAACAAAACGCGTCATCGCAATTTGGATAAACCAGTGGAAATTGACTAAAAACAGTCTTTTATTATATAGAAATAGATATGACTACAGCCAAATCTCATGTAGTTATTATAAGAAAACAAAAGCTCTGAAAACAAGCGTACTGAATTACAAGGTGATTACTGTTACGAAATTTTGAGATTCTACTTTCAGGACCACAATATGTAAAACATTTACTTTATAAGAAGTCTCGTAATTGTCACACCTCGTTCTTTCCTGTTTCATCATTTTTGTTTTCATTTAATATAAAATAGTTACTATTTTCGTTGTACTATTTTTTATGTTATTTTTAGCAATAAGCGTAGGCGCTATTGACGTCAATCCCACCGCTGATTTAGAACAAGTTAGAGGAATAATAAATAAAATATTAGAAGAGAATAAGGAGCATACGACACATTCCGAATGGTGTTTTCTTGATTGTAAGTATTACATTTTTTAAAAAATAATATTTGTTCTTTGATAGTATATGTAGATAAAGGCTATTTAACTATTTAAAATTATATTTTTTAGCGTAAAGAGTTAGTAACTCGGTAGAAATTACTCTACTTGAATTGATTTAACAAATTTTAATCCAGTCTTTAATCAAAAAATTACTTTTCATATTAAAGTCTCATGAAGCCTGTTTGTCTATAACCGCGATGTTCAAAGCTATCAGCTTGACATATTTGCTTATTTAGGATTCGCATATTCCAAAAGATAAAAAAGTATACGCCCTTTAAAGCTCTGTATTTTGTTTGCTATCTAAACTCCTGGACAAAATTAACGCAACAATCTGAAAATTAATTTATCTTTTTCTTATGTCAGTTTTAAAGTTTATCGAGTATTTGAATAGATAGCCTACTTATGCATATTTTATTTCGTTGTTCATGACAAAAATCAAAACAATTCGTTTAGATTTACAGTTTTAAAGAATTTTTTAGAAGATAAACAATTTTCTGTAATAATGCGATAGATTTTCTTTAAAAGTAGGCTTATAAATTGTTCCCTTTTTCAAAGTAATACGTTTTTGTGGTAGACTGTTTTATTTTTGACCCCGAAGAATTAGAAAAATGAATCGAACAAGGAATTTAACTGAACACGAGGTAGTGCGAGCCTCAGTTTTATTGGACGAGAGATATTGTCAGAGTTATGTGGCCAATTTGTTAGGAAAACATCGTTCCACAATAAGTCATGTGGTAAGACGCTTGAATGAAGTAGGAACTTATTCTAGAAGGCTAGGGCAAGGGCGAAAACGATGCACTAGCGACCTAGATGAACGTTTTATAAGACAATATGCTTTAAGAAACAGGACTGTCACTAGTTCTATAATAAGAAACGAACTCGAAGCTGTTCGCAATGTCACAATTTCTTTTAAAACAGTTAGAAGACGGTTAAATGAAGCTGGATTAAACAGTAGGAGACCAGCCACTGCGCCCTTGCTTACTAGAGAGAATAGAGTTGCCAGGTTACGTTTTGCTCGAAATCACGAAAACTGGCCGGTGGATGATTGGAAACAAGTTTTCTTCACAGATGAAACTAGGGTTAGTCTAAAACATCCAGATGGTCGTGAGCGAGTATGGCGAAGACCAGGAGAGAGGTTTGCTCCTTGCAATATCTCTGTAAGGATTCCATTCGGCGGTGGTTCTGTTATGTTCTGGGGTGGCATCTGCTTTAATGCTCGCACAGAGTTAGTTCCTGTCCGTTCGAGATCCATGAATGCTGACTACTATCTTGAGAATATTGTAATAGAACATGTGATGCCTTTCGGTCATTTTGTGGGGCCCAATTTCCTGTTTATGCAAAACAACGGTCGACTTCACGTGGCTAGGCAGGTACTCGATTATCTTAATCAAGTTGATATACCGATTATGCAATGGCCACCAAAGAGCCCGGAGGATCTGAATCCGATACAACATGTATGGGATCACCTTAAGAAAAATGTGAAACGATATATACCTGCACCTAGAAATCTGAGGGAACTTGAAAATGCAGTTATCACAGAATGGGAGCAAGATTTTATCCAAAATTTAATTAGAAGCATGCCTAGGCGCATAAACGCTGTCATTCGAAGTAGAGGAGGCAACACACGCTACTAGTGTCCCAATTACACCATTAATTTTGCTACTAGTGTCCCAGTTTATTTTTTTCATTATTACATAATTTCAACGAATTTGTTATTAGGTCTTAAGAATAATTTTAATTCGCATCTTATAGAGAAATTTGGTAGCTAATTCACTTTTAAAGTATCCGAATAAGTTTTTTCTAACTTTTAGTGTAACGAATGTTCATAAAAAATTATTAAAATTAATTCATTATAGAGATTTGTATGATTTAATATATTGTTGCGTTAATTTTGTCCAGGAGTGTATTTAAAATAGAAGTATAGAAAATAACTTTAGTGATTTTTACCACTAACATTTCATATTTTCAAGGTATATATATATATTAATAATTTTAAATATGTGCTTTACTAAATAACACAAATTTGAGATATCATAACCCATTAAACTGCATTTAAAATAAAAATCAATGATTATATTGGATTCGGTGTATTATATCCTCATTTACTTTTTTTACTGTTATACTTATTGATGTAAATAAAACTAAATTTGAAAATTTTGTTGAAAGGGAACGATGAGCCTGCTGAAAATATTTTTATAGCCACCTTTTTTTTGGAAATTGAAAGAGAACGATGAACCTGACAAAAATATTTTTATGGCAAGTGCTTTTTACTTGCCTTACTAGACGTGAAAAAAAATCATACTCCGAGATTTTTGGTTCTTTTCACGTTTTAGGGTTGCTAGATCACGAAAAACATAGTCGCACATTTCGGCCCGTCTGTCTGTCTGTCGGTCTGTTGGCACGATAACTCTTGTACGAAATGATTACACAGGCCAACGATGAAAAAACTTTTTTAATAATTTTACCTGATTCTTATGTTTTTTGGTGTGCCGAGTCCGAAAATCATAATAAAAAAAAGTCGTATCATCCTCCAATTTTTCACATTTTAATATTCAAAATGTTGAAAATTTATTTTTTATCATTCGAATGTTATTAGATTGGCAATAAAATCAGAAATTTATAAAGTTGGCAGTAAAACCAAATGTTATTAGGTTGGCAGTTCCGATAAATTTCACAGCTGTTTGCTTTCTTCCAGTTAATATAACCTCGCATTGCAGTGATTAACCCATGTGCTTTAATTCACACGCAAGTATGGCTAATCGTGGTTGTAAAAACTCTCCCAACACTTTTTGTTATATATGTGGTGAGTTTGTAGTTAAAAAAACCGGTCAAGTGCAAGTTGAACTTGCACAATTAGTGTTCCGTACGTTGATTGTTTTTAAAATTAAAATTTTTGTTAGGGTGGTATAAAATGATCAGTGACTTTACAAAACACACCCCAAATGAGTTTTCAACAAAGTTTGTTTCCAATCTTTACTAAAAACTGGTGACCTTGAAATTTTGTTTTTTTTATATACCAAATAAATTATTAAAGGTAATGCACTCGTGATAATTTTCGTTCAATCTATACCCCGTGGAGAATATTTCAGAATTTTTTCAAAATTTTTTAATCAATACTCTTCGAGATAAGGTAGAGGACAGTGATTTTTTAAAAGTAATACGAAGAAAAGTGTGCGCAAGTATTACATTATATATATATTTTTTGCTCGTGTTTTCACAAGCTTTCATTTGACACCACACTCGATGACCTAGTAAAAAAAATTTTTTTTCACTTCCGATTTCACCCCTCGAAACGAACCCCTTAAGTCAAAATTTATGTTACGGTGGTATAAAATGATCAGTGACTTCACAAAACACACCTCAAATGAGTTTTCAACAAAGTTTGTTTCCAATCTTTACTGAAATCTGATGACCTTGAAATTTTTGTTTTTTTCATATACCATATAAATTATTAAAGGTAATGCACTCGTGATAATTTTCGTTCAATCTACACCCCGTGGAGAATATTCCAGAGTTTTTTCGAAATTTTTTGATAAGTACTTTTCGAGATAAGGCCCGGGACAGCGATTTTTTGCGAATTTTTAAAAATAATACAAAGAAAAGGGCGCGCAAGTATAATATTATATATATTTTTTACTTGTGTTTTCACAAGCTTTCATTTGACACCACACTCGATGACCTAGTAAAAAATTTTTTTTTTCACTTCCGACTTCACCCCCCAAAACTAACCCCTTAAGTCAAAATTTAATTCTCAAAGCTACATAGCTCTGATGAGGCCATCAATTCCTATATTATTACCAAATTTCACCTTTCTATTTCAAATAGTTTCGGAGAAAATCGGGTGTGACAGACAGACAGACAGACAGACAGACACCGAAGTGATCTTATAAGTGTTCTGTACGGAACACTAAAAACATCAAAGAAACATTGACTGACTTTGTAAAAAAAGTGTACTTTGCATACTTTCGTGCAGAAATCGGTAAACAAGAAAAATGTTGGGCTCCTCACAAAGTATGTTATGTTTGTGTCGAGGATCTTAAGATATGGTATGAGAAAGAAAAGGAAGCTTTTAGATTTGCAGTACCCATGGTATGGAGAGAGCAAGAAAATCATTCAAATGATTGTTATTTTTGCAGCGTTGTTGTTTCTGGATATAACTCCAAAAATAAGAAAGTAGTTGTCTATCCTAACTTTACTTCAGCTAATCGGCCGGTAGGACATGGGCCGGGACTTCCTGTCGCTGAGCCACCTCAGTCTATTGATGACGTTTTACAGTCCAATCCCGAATTTAATGAAAGTCGACCGGATGGTGATGTGTTTCAATGTTCTCTAGAAAATTTAAAACCACAGTTGTTTACACAAGCTGAGTTAAATGATTTAGTAAGAGATTTGGGTTTGATTAAGGAAAAAACAGAATTGCTTGGTTCTAGGCTTGAAGAAAAACATTTATTGGATTCTAGAACATCTATTTACCATTATAGAACAAGAGATCAACAGTTTGCTCAGTTTCTCAAGCAGGAAGAGGATTTGGTTTACTGCCATGATTCCTATTTTGAAATTTAATCGATGTCATATTGTAAAAGAACTGTGGGTGATACAAAAAAACTTATACCAGATACGGTTTCACACTTAGATGTATTGGTTTAAAAAGTTTTTACAAATATTTTTTTTGTTGGCTTGTGTTATCAATTTTAACCTCGGAACATATAAAGGGTGTTTTTTATAGAGGTATAAAACTTTAAGTTGGCAGCACTTTTTTAACTGGCGGCCATTTTGTCAGCTGTCAAGTGATTTATGTTTAGTTTGATTTGGCATTTCAACATGAATAGACTGACGCCTGAACAACGCTTCCAAATTGTGCAAATTTATTTTGAAAATCATGGTTCTGTTCGAAATACGTATCGCGCACTACGTCCATTTTACGATCAACATAATCGTCCATCAGAGCAATTAATTCGATTAACTATGGAACGTTTTCGCACCACGTTTACTCTAAATGATAATAAGCATCCACAGAGACGTCGTACAGTGCGTACAGAGGAAGTCATTGCTGCTGTAGAGCGTAGCGTAGAGGAAGACCCGAATCAGTCTATCCGCCATCGTGCACAGGAATTGGATATGTGTCCATCCACTTTATGGAAGATTTTGCGGAAAGATCTTGGTTTGCGTGCTTACAAAATCTAACTCGTGCAACAATTGAAGCCACACGATCACCTAGCAAGGCGTAGATTCGGTGAATGGGCCCAAAACAAGATTGTCGTTGATCCCGATTTTCATAAGCGAATTTTGTTTAGGGATGAAGCTCACTTTTGTTTGAATGGATACGTCAATAAACAAAACTGCCGTATTTGGAGTGATGATAATCCTCAAGTGTATGTTGAGACACCGTTACATCCAGAAAAACTGACTGTTTGGTGTGCTTTATGGGCTGGTGGAATCATTGGTCCGTACTTCTTTAAAAACGATGCTGGTCAGAACGTTACAGTCAATGGTGACCGCTATAGAGCCATGATTACTGACTTTTTCGTTCATCAATTGAACAACCATGATGTGCAGGAGCTGTGGTTTCAACAAGACGGCGCAACATGTCACACAGCTCGTGCCACAATTGATTTATTGAAGGAAACGTTTGGTAACTGCATAGTTTCACGTTTCGAACCCGTGAATTGGCCTCCAAGATCGTGCGATTTAACGCCGCTAGACTATTTTCTGTGGGGATATGTGAAGTCGCTAGTCTACGCCGATAAGCCCGAAACGATTGACCACTTGGAGGACAACATTCGCCGCGTTATTGCCGATATACGGCCACAAATGTTGGAAAAAGTCATCGAAAATTGGACCTCCAGATTAGACTACGTCCGAGCCAGCCGTGGCGGTCATATGCCAGAAGTCATATTTAAATTATAATGCCAGAAGATTATCTTTCGAATAAAGTAAATTTCATGTCAATTTAAAAAATTCATCTTTGTTTTATTCCATTTCAAAGTTCTATACCTCTATAAAAAACACCCTTTATAATACCTAACGAGGGGATGATACCTATAGTTTTTTAGCAATATCGCTTAATGCAGAGGAGGTTAAAGGGTGGGGGTCGATAAACTTTGTATAGTTTTAATAGTCGTGTGGCAATTTTTCCTAGTTTTCAGTTGTGATAATAAACAAATATTTTATGCAAATATTTGTAATAAATTGTTAAAACGGAGAAAGGGGTGGAGGGTCTATTTCGTATATGAAGCGTTATAAGTTCTTTCAAGATTTTTGAAGACGGGAAATCCAAAAATTAGGTTTTTTCAGTTTTTCAATTTGAACCCAAAAAGAGGATGAAGGGGGGTGGGGGTCGTTAAATTTTATATAATTTTAATACTATTTTATAATTTTTTTCAGCGTTCTTGGCTCATTTAATTATAACATAAAAATAATATTATTTATAGTAAAATATGTAAGGTGTTTATGGGTAAGGTGTGGGATTAGAAGGGATGCTGTATATACAGTCAGTACAAAAAGTCTCCATACACCACCTGCTTTCTAACTTTACTACATCTTCCTTATGTATGTAATGGAAACAAAATTAATGTCAAAAAAAACCGGTCAAGTGCAAGTTGAACTTGCACAATTAGTGTTCCGTACGTTGTTTTTAAAATAAAAATTTTTGTTAGGGTGGTATAAAGTGATCAGTGACTTCACAAAACACCCCAAATGAATTTTCAACAAAGTTTGTTTCCAATCTTTACTGAAAACTGGTGACCTTGAAATTTTTTGTTTTTTTTTATACACCAAATAAATTATTAAAGGTAATGCACTCGTGATAATTTTCGTTCAATCTATACCCCGTGGAGAATATTCCAGAATTTTTTCAAAATTTTTTGATCAGTATTTTTCGAGATAAGGTAGGGGACAGCGATTTTTTTAAAAGTAATACGAAGAAAAGTGTGCGCAAGTATTACATTATATATATATATATATATATATATATATATATATATATATATATATATATATATATATATATATTTTACTCGTGTTTTCACAAGCTTTCATTTGACACCACACTCGATGACTTAGTAAAAAAAAATTTTTTTCACTTCCGATTTCACCCCTCAAAACGAACCTCTTAAGTCAAAATTTATGTTACGGTGGTATAAAATGATCAGTGACTTCACAAAACACACCCCAAATGAGTTTTCAACAAAGTTTGTGTCCAATCTTTACTGAAATCTGATGACCTTGAAATTTTTGTTTTTTTTATATACCATATAAATTATTAAAGGTAATGCGCTCGTGATAATTTTCGTTCAATCTACACCCGTGGAAAATATTCCAGAATTTTTTCGAAATTTTTTGATAAGTACTTTTCGAGATAAGGCCCGGGACAGCGATTTTTCGCGAATTTTTAAAAATAATACAAAGAAAAGTGCGCGCAAGTATAATATTATATATATATTTTTTACTCGTGTTTTCACAAGCTTTCATTTGACACCACACTCGATGACCTAGTAAAAAAATATTTTTTTCACTTCGACTTCACCCCCCCAAAACTAACCCCTTAAGTCAAAATTTAATTCTCAAAACTACATGGCTCTGATGAGGCCACCAATTCCTATATTATTACCAAATTTCACCTTTCTATGTCAAACAGTTTCCGAGAAAATCGGGTGTGACAGACAGACAGACAGACAGACAGACACCGAAGTGATCTTATAAGTGTTCCGTACGGAACACTAAAAAGTTTCCTTACACTTAACAATTACCAATAATAGTTTGATGGAGTTTAACGGAAAATAACAACTTTGTTTCAACTAATATTTAGTGGGACCGCCGTTGGCCTTAATAATCTCCTATAACCTTTTTGTCATGCTTGCAACCAGCTTTCTAGTAACTTCTGCTGGCATGTTCTCCTATTCGTTCAATATTCTGTTTTTTAATTCTTCTCTATTTGAAACATGTTTGCGCACTCGCCGTTTAAGTTCCTCCCATAAATGCTCGATGGGGTTAACGTCGGGTGATTGCGGAGGTGTATGAAGCTGCTATCGCACATTATGGATCATCCATTCTCGCACCAAGTTTGCAGTATCTTTCGAATCATTGTCCTGTTGGAAAAAGTATCTTTTTTCGAGTGCTAATTTTTGGACACAATTGTCTCTCAAAATCTTCAGATAAACATGCTGATCCATGGTACCATTAATAAAATGTAAATTTCCCACCCCTCCAGTGGACATGCATCCCCAAAGCAGAACACTGCCACCTCCCTGTCTCACCATAGAACAAATGTTTTTAATATCGAATGTGGTATTCTTCTTTCTCCAAACTTTAGTTCTGCCGTCAGACCCAAAAAGATTAATTTTAATTTCATCACTAAAAATTAAGGATCCCCAAAATTCAGGAGGTTTATTAACGTATTCCCTAGCAAAAGCTAACCGCTCTTTGTGATTAGCTTCCGAAATTAGCGGCCTCTTCCTGGCTGCACACCCCTTATAGCCGGCCCTTTGTAAACAATATCTCACTGTTTGTGAACAAACATTTTTCGAAAATAGTTCCCGTACTTCCTCTTTTAATTTTGGTGCACTTTCTTGGGATCTATAATTATTTGTCTAACAATACTGGTCTCTTCACGTGGAGTCAGTTTCGAATTTTATAGGAACCCATTGATTTATGCTGGTTTACAATGCACTGTACAGTAGCATGCGACTTTTTAACAATTTTTCCTATATTTCTGTACGATTTTCCATCTTTCCACAAATCAATGATCTTTTGAACTTGAAATGGAATTTCGCTCTCTCATTTTTAATTTTACTTTGAAAACTCACTATAAAATTACTAGCAACAAGTGACAGATTATAAAGTATAGCCGAAAATTATTCAATTGTTTTCTGTTTAACGAGCAATAGATAGCTTGTTAAAATGCGGCTGATTACAACGTGTTTTTTTCAATGCAGTTCTTGAGTGTATGGAGATTTTTTGACATTAATTTTGTTTACATTTTTATGCAACTAACTTCTAACTAAAATATTCCGTAGTTGTTTTTAATACTAATCCTTGTTGATTAAGTTTCAAATATTAATTTAAACATGTTTTCTCATAGTTCCAATTAATTAGTTAAACATAACAGAAAAATAGTGTAGAAAGCAGGTGGTGAATGGAGACTTTTGGACTGACTCTATGTCAGTATGTATGAATTCAAAAATTAAGTTATTTTTTCATTATTTTCAGTTTTACCCAAGAAGGTGTAAGGAGTGGGGGGCTGTTAAAGATTGTCTAGTTTCAATAGTAGTTTGAGATTTTTTCCAAGTTTTTTAGTTGGTGCATTTGACAAATCTTAAGCATTGTTTGTAATAACACAGATGTGGAGTTAATGGGATGGGGTCAGAGAGGTACTTCATGTATGTCGTGCTATATATCCTTTTGAGGGTTCTTAAACTGTAGGAATCAGAACATTCGGTTATTTTTTCATTACTTTGAATTTTAATAAGGGAAAAGGGTAAAGGAAATTGAAGAATCTTATATGGTTTCAGTAGTAATATGAGAACTTTGCAGGTTTTCTTAGATGGAAGAATGGGTAAATTTTAAGCATAATTATTTATAAAAAGAACATTTGTCAATGGGCTGGAAAAGGGAGGTAGAAAAGAAACTATATTTGCCATGTTACGGGCCTTTTCGGGGGTTTTGTCCGTCCAGGTATCGAAACATTACATTTTTTTTCAGTATTTTCATTGTTAACATGGGAAGAGGGTTAGAGGAGTAGGCATAATTATATCGTTTCAATAGTATTATGATAATTTTTCCTTCTACTTGATATTTATTAAAAAATATTTTTTTCTAGTCGAACATATATGGGGTGAAAGGGATGAGGTGAAGGATGATTGAGTATATATCGTAATATACTTCTCTTTCAGTTTTTTAGATTTACTTTTATTTCCAATTTTAATAGAAATTTTGTATAGAAGGGATCGAACTCTGATTAAAAAGTAACTTAAAAAAATGTTGTCATGAATATAGAGTAAACGGTTAAGTTGATCGAAACGTACTTACAACCCTGGGGGGCATTATTGTATTTACTTTCCTTGCTAACAGGAAGCTTTGTATTCGTGAAAAAATTACCTTTCGAAATTTTTATATTTCTTCACGTCTTATTTTCCCATTTCCGTCCGCCTATTTTTTTGACTGTGTGATAATATAATACTTGAAATAAGGACGAAATCTATAGTTCTTAATTGATATCATTTCTGGACAAGGTGGTAAAAGAGGTGGGATTGTACTAATCCTTTACTTGGGTGTTTATTTTAGAACTACCTATTTGCAAAGAAACTTTACCTATTTTTTTTACCGTAATCGAACAAGCTCAAATTTTTAATGGACCACTGTAAGAAAACTTCGGAAAGGACCCGTTGTCTAATTATTGTGGAAATGGGAACCAAACCCATTTTCTATTTACGGTTCTAGGTACTGCAAGTTCATATAAGAGATGGAAATAATCTCAGATACAAAGACGACCTAAGTCGAGCACACATGGGGGATTTAAAGTCAAAAAATACATTTTTTTTTTTGGTTTTTCTAGAAATTAAGTTCTTTGTGGCATATTTTAGACAAAAATTGTGTTTCTGTTGGTATGTCGAAGTCTTTACATCTCTCATAGGAATATTCTTCTTATGAATGTTGTATAAACCATAAGAGACAGAAGCCGACGGGTTCATTTATAAATAACATCGCGGCCTATTACATGCCGACTGTTTTTTTGAAACTATAGATCCATTTTTTATTTACATTACATTGTTGCTGTTGTTGTGAACAAACTGTTAAGTTGATCGAAACGTACTTATAACCCAGAAGGGGCATTATTTTATTTACTTCTCTTGCTAACAGGAAGCTTTGTATTCGTGAGAAAATTATCTTCCGAAATTTTTACATTTCTTCACGTCTTATTTTCCTATTTTCGTCCGTCTATCTATTTGACTGTGTGATAATATAATTCTTGAAATATAGATGAAACCTATAGTTCTTAATTGATATCATTTCAGGACAAGGTGGTAAAAGAGGTGGGAATGTACTGAATCTTTATTTGGGTGCTTATTTTAGAACTACGTGTTTGCAAAAAAAATTTACCGACTTTTTTTACCGTAATCGAACAAGCTCAAGATTTTAAAAGATCACTGTAAGAAAAGTTTAATTATTTTTGGGGCCAAACTTTCAAAATTCAAATATAAGAAAATACATATATATTTTTTTCGGAAAGGACCCGTTGCCTTATTTTTGTGAAAATGGGAACCAAACCTATTTTCTATTTACAGTTCTAGGCACTGCAGGTACATAAAAGAGATAGAAATATTCTCAGATATAAAGCCGACCTAAGTGGAGCCCACATAGGAGATTTAAAGTTAAAAAATAAAAAAGTTCTTTGTGGGATATTTTAGACAAAAATTGTGTTTCTGGTTATGTTTTATTTAATTTTTTGTAAAGTTGGTATGTCGAAGTCTTAACATGTCTCATAGGAATATTCTCCTTATGAATGTTGTATAAACCATAGAAGCCGGCGAGTTCATTTATAAATAACATCGCGGCCTATTACATGCCGACTGTTTTTAGTGTTCCGTACGGAACACTTATAAGATCACTTCGGTGTCTGTCTGTCTGTCTGTCTGTCTGTCTGTCTGTCTGTCTGTCTCTGTCTGTCTGTCTGTCTGTCACACCCGATTTTCTCCGAAACTATTTGTCATAGAAAGGTGAAATTTGGTAATAATATAGGAATTGATGGCCTCATCAGAGCCATGTAGTTTTGAGAATTAAATTTTGACTTAAGGGGTTAGTTTTGGGGGGTGAAGTCGGAAGCGAAAAAAAAATTTTTTTACTAGGTCATCGAGTGTGGTGTCAAATGAAAGCTTGTGAAAACACGAGTAAAAAATATATATATAATATTACACTTGCGCGCACTTTTCTGTGTATTATTTTTAAAAATTCGCGAAAAATCGCTGTCCCGGGCCTTATCTCGAAAAGTACTTATCAAAAAATTTCGAAAAAATTCTGGAATATTCTCCACGGGGTGTAGATTGAACGAAAATTATCACGAGTGCATTACCTTTAATAATTTATATGGTATATAAAAAAACAAAAATTTCAAGGTCATCAGATTTCAGTAAAGATTGGACACAAACTTTGTTGAAAACTCATTTGGGGTGTGTTTTGTGAAGTCACTGATCATTTTATACCACCGTAACATAATTTTGACTTAAGGGGTTCATTTTGAGGGGTGAAATCGGAAGTGAAAAAAATTTTTTTTTACTAGGTCATCGAGTGTGATGTCCAATGAAAGCTTGTGAAAACACGAGTAAATATAAATATATATATATATATATATATATATATATATATATATATATATATATATATATATATATATATATATATATATATATGTATATATATATATATACTCGTATATAATGTAATACTTGCGCACACTTTTCTTCGTATTACTTTTAAAAAATCGCTGTCCCCTACCTTATCTCGAAAAGTACTGATCAAAAAATTTTGAAAAAATTCTGGAATATTCTCCACGGGGTATAGATTGAACGAAAATTATCAGGAGTGCATTACCTTTAATAATTTATTTGGTATATAAAAAAAAACCAAAATTTCAAGGTCACCAGTTTTCAGTAAAGATTGGAAACAACCTTTGTTGAAAACTCCTTTGAGGTGTGTTTTGTGAAGTCACTGATCATTTTATACCGCCCTAACAAAATTTTTTATTTTAAAAACAATCAACGTACGGAACACTAATTGTGCAAGTTCAACTTGCACTTGACCGGTTTTTTTATTTAAAACTTTAGATCCATTTTTTATTTACATTACATTGTTGCTGTTATTTAAGAATGGTGCTTTATTAATGTTTTTGGCTTTGCCAATTATTGTTAATATAATTAGCTAATCTACTTTAAAAAATTAATCGTTCTTTTTCCGTTACTCGTTAAATTCCTGAACGATTTTTGTGTCGCTTTTGCTGTTTATAAATAACATGGAGATCTTCAGGTGATTAGCTAAGTACAATTTATTAGACATTGGTATGTTAACTAATTCTTTGTAGCGAATTATCCCAGGAAAGTATTTTAGGCTATTTTCTAAAAAATCTAATTTTAGTTTTATTAAATCAGTAGGCATAAAAACTGGAAGTATTTTATCTTGTTACTTGAACTTTTTCGTACTTGCCCAGCAATTAATTTGTTATTTTGTATGTTATGTTGTGCAAAGATTTTTTCTTATTTCTTTAATATGTCTGTCTATATACATATATATATATATATATATATATATATATATATATATATATATATATATATATATATATATATATATATATATATATACACATATATATATATATATATATATATATATATATATATATATATATACACATATATATATATATATATATATATATATATATATATATATATATTTTGACGAATGTTCTCACGGGTGTGAAATGTAGTAGTGATTTTTCGGGTATCTCGTGTTAGCTTAAAGTCCCTTGATGGACGGTTTCGCTGACGTTTCGTTGAAATCTCATCCATCTTTTTTAAAGCGTTGATTTCTGGTCGGTGTCTTGGCGTTGACAGTCAACGCCAAGACACCGACCAATGACCAACGCTTTGAAAAAGATGGATGAGATTCCATCGAAACGTCAGCGAAACCGTCCATCAAGGGACTTTAAGCTAACACGGGATACCCGAAAAATCACTACTACATATATACATATATACATATATATATATATATATATATATATATATATATATATATATATATACAGTCGACACTCTATATAGTGAAAGACCAAAATGTTTTTCACTATATAAGGAAAAAATCCGTATATATTGCTATGTATGTATTTTATATTGATAATCATTTACTTGTATTTTATAAGGTACAAGCAACAAAAAAATTACAAAATTGAATTATCAGAAAAGATTTAATTAAACATTTGAAAGTTTAAATAGTACATAGCATGTACAGGGCTAAATACATACATAAAGTCCGTACGTTATATCTTTACCCGTGCGTCATAGTTTTCAGGCCATATAACAGACGACTATTATATTATTTGTCTCTTTTCACCAATAAATCGTAGGTATTGGTAAAAAGAGACAAAAAATATAATAGTCGTCTGGGATATTGCCTGAAAACTATGACGCACTTGTAAAGATATAACGTACGGACTTTATGTATTTATGTACTACATACGAAATAAAAAGAATAATACAAAATCTGTTACATATGTACATACTACGTACATACGTACTAGGAAAAATAATCAGTTATTTTCTTTTGAACATTACTTTTGAAAAAAATAACTGTTGCTCAACAAAATTCTCGCATTTATTCAAATTCATAAAGATTTGATCAGGTACACTTTCCTGGCCCCTGAGAGTAGTTCGCACAATGTCAAATGCATTTCTTATTTCATTTTCACTAAATTTAGCAGGACATTCCTAGGTTTCAGTTTCTACTTCATGATCTTCTATACTTTTTATATCGTCAATTATGTCTTGGTCAGTTGGGAGATCTGTCGTGCCAACATCATTGTCGATTTCTAAGAAATCTTCAAGTAAAAAATCTACGTCGACAGTAGCAGTTTTTTGTAGAATACCCCATTGCCTTTTTTAGGTAGCGAGATCCATTTCGTCTTCTTCTTCCCATTCGTCAATTTTTTCAGTAAAACCTGCTTTAGAAAAGCAGTTTTTGATAGTTTTCTGAGAAACATTTTCACTCCATACTTTAGCGACTTCGGTTATACACTCTTTAAGGGTAATCAATTTTTGGACTGGAAGGTTGTTATCAATCGCATTAACAATTTTGTGAACAATTCTGTTTCGGTAATGATGTTTAATGTTTTTTATAATACCCTGGTCGATAGGTTGCAATTTGGAGGTCATGTTTGGTGGAAAAGAGATCAATTCAATATTCCTTAATTTTTTACTTACAGTAACTGGATGTGCAGGACAATTGTCTATAAACATCACAATCTTTCGCTTTTGGCTTTTCATTTTCGTGTCCAGTTCTTTGATCCATCTTTCGAAAATCTCAGAAGTCATCCATGCCTTTTTATTATTGGCGTAATCTAACTCCAGAGATTTAGCTCCTTTTAAACAACGGGGATTCTTGCTTTTACCTATGAGCAGTAATTTCAGTTTTTCTGAGCCAACCATGTTTGCTCCAACCATAAGTGTCACCCTTTCTTTACTTGTTTTAACACCAAAACATTTATCACTTTTAAAAGCAAAAGTTTTATTTGGCAAACATTTAAAAAACAAACCGGTTTCATCACAATTGAAAACGTTTTTTGGCTCGTACTTTTTCAATGCACTTTTTAAAACAGTTTCAGTCCAAATGTCACAGTCCTCCTGACTAACGCTTGCACTCTCGCCAGACACTGTCTTGAAAACAATTGAATTGCGAGTCTTCCAGGCACTCAACCACCCTTCACTAGCTTGAAAATTAACGCAGTTAAATTCTTTAGCAAATTGTAGAGCCTTTTGCTTTATTAAATTTCCCGATATTGGTACGTTTTGATGCGTACGGGCCACTTGAAACCATCGTAAAACTACTTCATTTACATCCTCGTAAGTACTCACCCGTACTCGTTTTCGACTGCTTGGAACACTAGGTTTCTTGATGATACTGTCGCGAGTTTTTATTATCAGAGAGACGCAACTTGGAGAAACACCAAATTTTGCAGCAACATCAATTTTTTTTTGCAGCCTTTATCAACTTCCTTCAAAACTTTAATTTTCTCAGCTAAACTTAAACACACTCGCTTGGACATCTTACTTGATTCTTAAACAAAAAGAAACTGAACCTGAATTTGCGAATTACTAGGCCTCGACTATAAAATGGGTTTTTCCCCGGCTTTCTATAAAATGGGTTATTCCCCGGGTTTCTCACAGAAATCTACCTGATTTATTGTCAACCATTAGGCGTTATAAACGCGTTAAGAACCTTTTCAAAAGAATGCGTCATAAAAATGGAATTCGTGCTAATGTTAGATAAAAATGGGAAACCCGAAATGGCCAAGATCTCAATAAATGCATAAAAATTTATACATAAAATTCCGGTAAAAATTTTATTATATAGAGTGTTACTATTTTACAGATTCACTATATGCAGGGCTTTTTACATGAAATTTCATTAAAATATTCTAGGTCTTGAAAAAATTGCACTATAAAGAGTCTGTGCTTTTTTTTTGTTTCTTACGATCTTGGTTCTACTAATTAAAACAACTTATTTTATTTTGTCTTTACTAACGTTTCACCCATTTTTTTTGGGTACTTTCAAAGTACCTAAAAATTTTAAAAGGCTTTAAGACACATTTTACAATTTTAAAAATTGAAGATTGGTACAATTCACGTCACTCTATAAAACAATTTAAACAGGCTTATATATATATATATATATATATATATATATATATATATATATATATATATATATATATATATATATATATATATATATATATTTATTTAATTTACGTGTTCTTGGAATTAGATCCTTAAAACTATTCTTGAATCTATTATATATTTATTGACGTTTCGACCTTCGGAAGAGGTCTTCTTCAAAATTTTCTCTAAAAGATGACATTAGAAGAATTAAATATAGATAAGTAATTAATCAGTTTGTCGCATATTTCGGGGTTACAATATTTGTAGCTTTTCGTAGTTTTTAATTTAAGACACTTAACTGTATACATTAATGAGGGCCTTACCTTAGAAAGTAGTTCATTGTATGAGGTGTTAATTTTAAATCACTGTCAAAAACACATTTTTACTTTCTACGAACAAACCACTTAACTTGAAGGACTTTATATGACTGGTAGGTAGATACGGTTTAGGTTATTTACATGTTTTTTCGTTTATTGCAGTGGGCGTCATCTGAATGTGTATAGATTCGAGTATTTCTCTTTTTTTTTGTATTTATTTCGGTGTTGATAATTTGGATGTTTTTGAAATCAAAGGTATGACTTTTATTCATTTCATGATTTGTAAGAGCTGTACTGTTTTTTTTGTCGTATTTATGGCCTTTGATTCTGTTTTCTAGATATTGGCTTGTTTGCCCGACGTATATTCCTTCGCAGTTATTACATTTGATTTCGTAGACTATGTTACTTTTTTTATTATTTGGGGTTTTGGTTTTAAGCCTGGGAAAATTGGATGAGAGCAGATTATATGATTTGTGATATAACCGAATTTTGTAGTTTTCAAAAAGTTTTTTGAGTGGTTGGGTAGTCCATTTATAAACGGTAAAGCAATATATGTTTTATGGTTGTTGTTAGTTGGTTTTTTACTTATTATGGTATTGTAAAAGTTATGTATTCGTTGTTTGAAGATTTTGTTTATAAGGTACATCGGATATTTATTAAGTGTTAATGCTTCTTTAGCTTGGGTTATTGCACTCTCTCTGTATTCTGTGTCAGAGAGCTTGATTGCTCTATCTGCTAGATATATATATATATATATATATATATATATATATATATATATATATATATATATATATATATATATATATATATATATATATATATATATATATATATATATATATATATATAACTAATTTAAAAATATGTATGCTAATAATTTTTTAAATCAGTTATGTAAAAAGAGCCTGTTTAAATTGTTTTATAGGGTGATGTGAATTGTACCAATCTTTAACTTTTAATTTTTAAAATTATAAAATGTGTCCTAAAACCTCTTAATATTTTTAGATACTTTGAAAATACCCAAAAAAATGGGTGAAACGTCAGTAAAGACTAAATAAAAAAAAATAAGTTATTTTAATAAGTAGAACCAAAATCTTAAGAAACAAAAAAAAGCACAGAATCATCGGGATCGGGAAGGTTCAAGACAAAAAGAAATTTTATAGAATATATATATATATATATATATATATATATATATATATATATATATATATATATATATATATGTATATATATATATATATATATATATATATATATATATATATATATAAACTTGATTTTTCTTGGGTACTTAGGTTCTTTTGGAAAACACAAACTAATTTATTTGACGTTTCGCCTTATTTTTTTTAGGCATTTTCAAAAATTCTTTATTTTTTAATATTCATTCTAAAATTAGAAAACACAAGGTTAAAATCTTTTAAGTCAAATTACACTTTTAAAAACATATAGCATTTTTACGCACATTCGGACATTTAAAATATTACACCATAACAAAAATATAAAAACAATTTACTAACGTGTATATACCCTGAAAGTCAACTATTTCTGTGTTTGTGAATTTCAAATTCTGTATTTCTTTCAGCATATCGTGTCTCGTATTTTTTACTGATTTTTTTAAAATTTTATTACCTATAATGGGTGTCTTAACGAAATAACTATTATTGATGTTAAGCATATATACCATTTTGTATTATTAAGAGGATATGCATGCCAGCATGTTTATTTTTTAATTAAATTTGAGTAGATATGACTGATTCCTTTTATGTCAGTCCTATCATTCACAGTGTTTTCATCTTTTTTTATTTCAATCATCTCTTTGATTTGTAGTTTGGCATAATTCCGCTCTGTGCAGAGGACCTTGATTTCATTGAATTTAAAGTCATGTTTTTCTTCTGCTTCGTGTTTACTAAGGGCAGTGGAAGCATTCCTAGTATATTTGTGTCCATTTAGTCTGTTTTTTAGTAACTGAGAAGTCATGCCAATATATTTCTTCGGACAATTCGCACACGGTATTGCATACACAACATTAGATTTATTCATTGTGGGGATATGGCTTTTTAAGTTTGTAAATAATGAACTTAGTTTATTTTGAGTTTTATGGCAAACTATAATATTATATTTTTTCAAGACCCATTTTGAGCTTCTCAGAAAGTTCTTTTGTATAAGGAAGTGGTAAAAATTTATCACAGTTTTGTTTACTATTTTTGGTGTTGTTTTTTGAGTTATTATAAAACTTGTATATTCTCTTTTTTATTGTTCGATTGATGTCATTCTCTTTAAAATTGTTTTGTATTAAGACAGTTTTTACTTTTTTTAGCGCATCTGATCTTAGTTCAGGGGAAGTCAATTTTATTGCTCGGTCTGTTAGGCCCACTATAACGCTGATTTTCTGGGACATTGCATGACTAGAGTGAAAATTCAAATATCTCCCTGACCAAGAAGGTTTTGTGTACCACTCTGTAAGGATTTTATCTTGCTTTCTGATAAGAGTCAGGTCTAGAAAATTTATTTTACCATCCTTTTCAATTTCTGATGTAAATTGTAATTTTTTGTGGAAGCTATTAAATTTGTATAGAATTTCGGTAATTTTATCATTTTGGGCTGCTAATAAACAATCATCTACGAATCTCTTGAAAAACAAAATGTTACCTTTTATTTTTTTAATGACTTGTTCTTCCAGGTATTCCATTACTAGTTGAGCAAAGACTGATGAAATGGGGGAACCCATGGCACAACCGTCGATTTGTTTATAAAATCTATTTGTAAATTGAAAATAGTTGGTGTTCAATGTGAGATCTATGGCGTCCAGAAAATTTCTTTTTGAAATTGTTGTGTGTTCTTGTAGTAGATCCCATTTTTCATTAATAACGGTTTTAACTAGTTCATTTGGAATGTTCGTGTATAAAGATGTTACATCAAACGATAAAAGTTTATAATTCGATGGGATTCTCACTGTGTCGATGAAAGTTTTAAAGTCGAAAGAATCTTTAATAAAATGTTCATTTTTACAGGATATGTTGGATAGACAGTTGGCTAAGTATTTAGATAAATTGTATAATGGCGATTGTATATATGAAACAATGGGTCTTAATAGAGTACCTTGTTTGTGTAGTTTGGGTAAGCCATAAATTTTAGGTGTCACAGCATTGTTTATTATTAGATTTTTAGCTTTTCTTTCGTCTAGTTCTTTTTTATTCAGTAATGTCTTTATTAAAGTGTTATTTTTCTTCTGATATACATTTGTTGGGTCACACAGAGCGGAATTATGCCAAACCACAAATCAAAGAGATGATTGAAATAAAAAAAAGATGAAAACACTGTAAATGATAGGACTGACATAAAAGGAATCAGTCATCATATCTACACAAATTTAATTAAAAAATAAACATGCTGGCATGCATATCCTCTTAATAATACAAAATGGTATATATGCTTAACATCAATAATAGTTATTTCGTTAAGACACCCATTATAGATAATAAAATTTTAAAAAAAACAGTAAAAAATACGAGACACGATATGCTGAAAGAAATACAGAATTTGAAATTCACAAACACAGAAATAGTTGACTTTCAGGGTATATACACGTTAGTAAATTGTTTTATATTTTTGTTATGGTGTAATATTTTAAATGTCCGAGTGTGCGTAAAAATGCTATATGTTTTTAAAAGTGTAATTTGACTTAAAAGATTTTAACCTTGTGTTTTCTAATTTTAGAATGAATATTAAAAAATAAAGAATTTTTGAAAATGCCTAAAAAAAATAAGGCGAAACGTCAAAACACAAACTAGTTTAGTTTGTGTTTTCCAAAAGAACCTAAGTACCCAAGAAAAATCAAGTTTATGTAAACAAAAGGTTCAACAGAAAAATTATTATATATATATATATATATATATATATATATATATATATATATATATATGTATATATACATATATATATATATATATATATATATATATATATATATATATATATATATATATATATATATATATATATATATATCTAGATAGATTTTCTTGGCACTTTGTATTTATAAGATTTTACCACTATTGACTTCCTTTGTTTTCATGTTTTTACACTAGATCATTTATGATGCAGTGTTTCAGAGAACTGTTGCGATTAGAACATTTTTTTAAACTTTAGTTATAAACTTCGCTTGCTCTTTAATAACTTTCAATTCGAACAATTTCAACAGTTCCTTGTGAAACATTGTTAAAATATTTATAGTAAAAGGTAAAATTTAAACGATTTTTTCCTTTTAGTATTTTTATATTTTTATTCGGAATTAACCCGGCTTTTACGTTTTGCCTTATCAGGGCTTTTTAGTGTTCCGTACGGAACACTTATAAGATCACTTCGGTGTCTGTCCGTCTGTCACACCCGATTTTCTCCGAAACTACTTGTCATAGAAAGTTGAAATTTGATAGCAATAAAGGAATTGATGGCCTCATCAGAGCCATGTAGTTTTGAAAATTAAATTTTGACTTAAGAGGTTAGTTTTGGGGGGTGAAATCGGAAATGAAAAAAAAATTTTTTTACTAGGTAATCGAGTGTGGTGTCAAATAAAAGCTTGTGAAAACACGAGTAAAAAATATATATATAATGTAATACTTGCGCTCACTTTTCTTTGTATTATTTTTAAAAAATCGCAAAAAATTCTGGAATATTCTCCACGGGGTGTAGATTGAACGAAAATTATCACGAGTGCATTACCTGTAATAATTTATCTGTTATATAAAAAAACAGAAATTTCAAGGTCATCAATTTTCAGTAAAGATTGGAATAAACTTTGTTGAAAACTTATTTGGGGTGTGTTTTGTGACGTCACTGATCATTTTATATCACCGTAACATAAATTTGGTGGTGTCAAATGAAAGCTTGTGAAAACACGAGTAAAAAATATATATATAATGTAATACTTGCGCACACTTTTCTTCGTATTACTTTCAAAAAATCGTGAAAAATCGCTGTCCCCTACCTTATCTCGAAAAGTACTGATCAAAAAATTTTGAAAAAATCCTGGAATATTCTCCACGGGGTATAGATTGAACGAAAATTATCATTACCTTTAATAATTTATCTGGTATAGAAAAAAAACCAATATTTCAAGATCACCAGTTTTCAGTAAAGATTGGAAACAAACTTTGTTGAAAACTCATTTGGGGTGTGTTTTGTGAAGTCACTGATCATTTTATACCACCCTAACAAAACTTTTTATTTCAAAAACAATCAACGTACGGAACACTAATTGTGCAAGTTCAACTTGCACTTGACCGGTTATTTAATTATTATATGAAAGTCCTAATTATTTATTTAAAAAAATACATTAATTTTATAAGACTGTTGATTCCATATAACACTACTAACGTTTCAGCATTTTCGGTTATATTTTATTGAATTTTAACAAATTAACCCACTAGAAACTAATATTTTACGTATGTCTAGAACACGAAATTCCCAATGCGGAAGGCTAATACCCAGTCAAACCAAGTTAGAATTTCGTATGCAAACCTATTTTCCATGTTAACAAATAGGGTTAACGAATTTTTGGGTTAAGTTAGCTCTTATTAGCTCCAATTAGTTTAGGTTAATTATTTCTAAGCGTTTTCGGAATGAAAAAGTGCTTTAGATAATATTAACCCCTTACCGCATACTGTCCCAAATTTGTCACACATCAAATATATTTTTTTTCTAAGTCCCTGAGTAGCTTAAGGATCTTATTTCAAATTGTTCCATATCCGGCACGTTCGCTGCTCTGACGTAAAACGCGCAGACTCCACCGCAGTCAAATCTCGACACCAGGAAAAGCCATTAGTCCAGTGGCGGCTTGTGACACGCTATATCCTGTTTTGTGGTTTTTTAGATCAACAGTTTTCATACTCTCTTGTGAATAATTTGTTGTGAAAAAAATATTCTTATAAAGGTAGGTGTCTAATTTTGCTACTAAGGTAATATCATAATTATAATTTGACGTATTGAAGACAAAATATGAGTTTGTTTACCTGTGCCATATTTGGAACAGTTTTATATAAAGATTTGATAAGTTATAATAATTACATCTCTTTCTTAGATGGACCCCAGTAAGTTTTATGGCACCAGAAATTTCCGAATTCCAAATGGTGACGTTAGTGACAATGAAAATTTATCCTCGGACGATGAACATCAAAGAAATGACTTGTTGGGTCCTAGAAAGTCCGTTCTCCTATATGAGTCAGACAGTGAAAACGAAAGAATCGTTTCGACAAACGAAGATGTTATTATTGACGAAACCGATATAGAAGATGATGATGATGACATGCCATTGTCCGCATTAGGGCAAACTTTTATAGATCATCAGAATGTGTTACCATCGACATCGACTAATAAACCGACCAAAGAGAAGCCGAAAAAAAAGCAGAAGCAAAGCATTGATTGGGAGAATAAATTTCTAGCTGTCTCTGAGGAATTTGTAAAATTTCAAGGTTATACAATTCTTCCTGATTTCATAAAAGAATTAGAAGATCCTATCCATTTCTTCAATTTCATTTTTACTGAAGAACTTTTCGTTTACATAACTGAACAGTCAAATTTGTACGGGGTTCAAAGTAGACCTGAAAAGCCACCCAATATATCCAAGGAAGAAATTCGTGTTTTTTGTGGCATTTGTATATATATGTCGATTATTCAGTTACCATCGACCAGGTCTTATTGGAATAATTCGTTGGAAATTCCCAATATCTCCAGTGCTATGACATGCAACAGATTTGAAGAAATCAAACGATTTCTGCATTTCAACGACAACACACTGCAGGTTCCTCAGGGTCAACCTGACTATGACAAACTTTTTAAAATACGTCCCTTTCTGAACAAGATTCGTGACAGATTTCTACTTGTTCCTAAAGAAGAACATATGGCCGTCGATGAACAAATCATCCCAACGAAAGCGCGCTCAACTCTAAAACAATATAATCCCAAAAAGCCCCATAAATGGGGATATAAAGTTTTCGTTCTAAGCGGCGTGTCTGGTTTTTCTTACGACTTTGATTTTTACTGTGGAACTACTGTGCTTGAGAATAATCAGCCTGATCTAGGAGCCAGTAGCAACGTTGTAGTAAAACTTTCAGAATCTATTCCGAAAAATCTAAACTACAAACTCTTTTTTGATAACTGATTTACAAGCATTCCCCTGCTAACATATCTCACCAAAAATGGCATTTTACCATTGGGTACAGTAAGAGCTAATCGTGTACCATGCTTGCAGTTTCCTAAGGAATCGGAAATGAAAAAAAAAGGTAGAGGTACATTTCTGGAAAAAGTGGCAACTGTCGATGGTGTGCAAATATCTGCAGTGTCCTGGTATGATAATAAAGTTGTGAATACCGTATCAACCTATGTTGGCAGTCAGCCTACATCAGAAGCAACGAGGTTCTGCAAAAAATCAAATACCCATATAAAAATCCCCCGTCCCCAAAGCGTTGCTGTATATAATGCTTATATGGGAGGAGTAGATCTCCTAGATAGCATGCTAGGATACTATAGAATCCAAATTAGATCAAAAAAGTGGTATATGAGGGTATTTTTCCATTTTCTTGATATGACTTGCGCTAACAGTTGGATACTGTGGAGACGAAGTTTGCAAAATGATAACTTATATTTGTCGCTCTCAGAATTCAAGCTTGCTCTTGCAGAAGTATTAACGAAATCTAGCGTGAATCTGAAAAAAAGGGGAAGGCCAAGCACCTGCCTACAGCCTCAGCTAGATTTGAAACAAAGAAAGTATCCCTTTTCACAAATACCAGCCCAGGAAGTTAGAACTGATAACTTGAGTCACTGGCCAGAAGTAAATGAAGATCGCCAAAAATGTAAATATCCTGAGTGCAAGGGAAAATCTCATGTGTCTTGTAACAAGTGTGTGGTATTTTTATGCCTAAATAAAGACCGAAACTGTTTTTATAAATTCCATACTAAATAAACTTTGTATGACACGTTTAAACATTTTTACCGAAATTTATTCTCTAGTTTAATTTTTTTTCGTTTTCCCAATTTGTGCCAAATTTGGCACATGTCAAAAGGTGATTCATATCTTGATAAAAAAGTGACCAATTTTTTTTTAACATTTATTTCGTGTATTTAAAAATATTATCTAACATATATATTTTTTTTGCAAAAATAAAAAAAGTCATGCAGTAAGGGGTTAATTTTAATTTAGTAGTTACTTTCCTTACTAAACGAAAGTATTGTAATCGTAAAATCGTAAAAAAAATAAAAAAATGTTAATAATAGTTGGTTACGGAGACCATAAGAGAACACAACAGGTGGTGTGTGATTTATTAACGCGGAATATCCGAATCGGGAACCTATTACCCAATCCGTAGTTAGCAAAACATTAAAACGATTTAAACAATTAGCTCATGTTAAGGATCGTTCTAAATCTGGATCTCCAAAAGTTAAAACAAGCAACGATAAAAAGTTAAATGTCTTATTGGAAATTACAGACAATCCCCGTATAGCCACTCGTCAGCTTTGCCTAGACCACAACATAAGTAAAGGTACCTTAAGTCGTATACTGAATGAAAAAAAATTGCATCCATACAAACCCATTCTATTACAAGAATTATCTGAAGATGACTATGATAGACGCGTTGAATTTTGCGAGGTCATGATGGAACGAATCAATAGTGATCCTAACCTAATTCATAATATTGTTTTTTTTCTGACGAGGCCACATTTTGTCTTAACGGAAGAGTTAACAGGCATAACTGCCGCTACTGGTCTACTGAGGCTCCCCAGTGGATAATCCACAGTCATTTTCAAAGACCACAAAAGATAAACGTTTGGGCGGGGATTTGTGGACGTCATATCATTGGTTCCTTTTTTATCAATGGATATCTTCCAGGACAACGGTATTTACAGTTATTCCAAAAGCAAGTTATTCCAGCTTGTGCAGGTTTTTTCCCAATGAAAATAATTTGGGTACCCCTAACAGGAATCTCTTGTATCAACAGGGCGGAGCACCTCCTCACTATGAAATCAATGTTTGTAGATATTTGGATGCGATTTTTTCTAATCGATGGATAAACAGTGCTATAGAATGGCCTGCAAGGAGTCTCGACCTTACGCCACTCAATTTTTTTTATGGGGTCATTTGAAAACCAAAATTTACCCAAGTCGACCTGGAAATGTAGAAGATTTACAACAAAGTCTGAACTCTGTTTAGGCTATTTATGACAGATTGGGTCATTGCCTCGCTGTTAAAATTTTGAGCAATCATTACTTGAAAAACAAACCTAGATTACACAGGGCAACAAAAAAATATTTTTGTTTTGGTGCCTGGGATTTTAGAGCTGATTTTACCTATATTTGGGACGCTAAATCTATACATGCAATCCGTTTTTCTCTATCAGCTCTACTTTTTTAGATACATGAACTTATCTACCAATGTGGTTTTTATTCAGTATATTCATTTATGAGAGTTCTAAAATTATTATATATTCATTAATGTAGGTACAATGGTTTTATTGTCAGTCTGTAATTGAGTAAATTCCAGGTAAATCTATAAATAGTGGAACCATTGCCTATCAGGTACCTGAACTGACCCTTTTAATCACCTAACTCGGGTAAGTCTCGTCAGTTTGTGCGTTCTTACTAATGAGAGTAGATCGAATTCGGCGTGTTATTTTATGTTAAGAAAAGAGTGTTTTTGTGTTATTGAACAGAATTAAGATGAGTTCAGGTTCCAGTTCAAGAAGAAGTTGTGTAAATCAACCTGATGTGTTTTGCTATATATGCGGAGAATACATGTTTCAACAAAACAGACAAACTATTACTGACTTTGTAAAGCGAGCGTATCTTGGATACTTTGGAGTTAAGCTTGGTGATCAGGACAAAACGTGGGCCCCGCATCTCGTATGTAAAACTTGTACAGAGCATTTACGGCAGTGGACTACCGGGAAAAGAAAATGTCTAAAATTCGACGTACCAATGGCTTGGAGAGAACCAAAAAACCACTTCAATGATTGTTATTTCTGTTTAGTAAATACTAATGGAATCAATCGAAATAACCGCAGTAAGTGGACTTATCCCAATTTAGACTCGGCAATACGCCCTATCCCGCACTCAGATGAAATACCGATTCCAACATTTCATCAGCTACCACATATCTCTGATGACGAATATTTTCCCTCTGATCGCTCTTCTGATGCTAATAAAAGTTCTGATGCTAATGAAACTAACAGTGACTATGAGGAGACGTCATCAGTTCCTCAACGCTTCAATCAAAATGAATTAAATGATCTCACCAGGGATCTCAATTTATCGAAAAAAGCTTCTGAAGTACTGGCTTCTAGGTTGAACGACAAAAATTTACTGGAACAAGGAACCAAAATTACCTTTTACCGTACAAGAGAAAAAGATCTGCTACCATTCTTTTCTCAAGAAGACAATCTTGTATTTTGTCACGAAATTAGGGGACTGATGAAAAAAATGGGACTTTCTGAATATATTCCAGATGATTGGCGCCTATTTATTGCCAGTCCAAAGCGAAGTTTAAAATGTGTCCTTCTACATAATGGGAATAAATATGGTTCAATACCACTAGCTCACTCAACGAAACTGAAAGAAGAATTGGACCATAGCTTTGGTCTTGCAGAAGATAAAGTATTACGAACATCAATGGATGATTTGTGTAGACTTAAAAATGGTAAACTTTCTTCTTGGGCAGCAAAGTGGTTACACGAAATATCCGTGTTTCTTGTGCCTCTGGGATAGTAGGGACAAAACACACCACTGGGTTAGAAAAGATTGGCCTCAGAGGGAAAACATGGACGTTGGGGAAAAGAATGTCATTAACGACGCTTTGGTTGAAAGAGAAAAAATCATACTTCCTCCGTTACATATAAAGTTGGGCTTAATGAAGCAATTTGTAAAGGCTCTTGATAAGAATGGGTCTTGTTTTGCATATATAGGGGTAAAAATGCATCAGTTGAGCACAGAAAAACTCAAAGCAGGGATATTTGACGGCCCACAAATAAGACAATTAATTAAGGATCCTGCCTTCATAAATTCAATGAATCAAGTTGAACGAGAAGCTTGGACATCATTTGTTGCAGTTGTAGAAAATTTTCTAGGCAAACATAAAGCTCAAAACTATGTTGAAATGGTTAACAAGATGCTTAATAGTTTCAAATCCTTAGGGTGCAATATGAGTATTAAAATACACTATTTACACAGCCACTTAGACCGTTTTCCAGAAAATTTAGGAGACATGAGTCAGGAACAAGGTGAAAGATTTCACCAAGATATTAAAGTTATGGAGGACCGCTACCAAGGAAGATGGAACATGCACATGATGGCAGATTACTGCTGGAGTTTAAAAAGGGACTGTTTAAAAAAACATTCAAGAATGTCGCGGAAAAGAAGCTTTCCAAGTGTTGAGTGACTATTTCATTTCTTCAATGTTTTTTTTTTGTTTGTAAGTACGACATAATATTGTATTTTGTATAACTAAAATAAAAATTTCGTATCTACTTTTGTTTACTACACTTACGGATTTGAGTTACAATAATGTAACTTATATTTCTCTAAAATTGTATATCTTAAAAATTTGAGCTCCTAGGTACAAATGAATACGTTATTTGAATTCAGGACATCAAATTGATATAGAATCAGCTCAAAAAACCTGGACACCAAAACAGCTGTTCCCCTGTGTTATTTATTAATAGTTTTTTTTGTCTTTATTTATTCTAAATTTCAAATGACAATAATTCCAAAACAGTTCAATTTAGACATATGGTATGTTAGATAAATAATAACTACAATTTGTAATAGGATTCAAAAATTAAATAATAGGACTTTCCATTTTAAAAAAATCAAGGTGACGTATTTCTTCGAACTGACAGTTAACGTCAGCATGTGCGCCGTATAACACCCTATATCATTATTCCATACATATGGGACACCCTGTATATGTATATATATATATATATATATATATATATATATATATATATAGCTCTGTGACAACACAATATTCGGATTTTTAATTTTAATGATAAGATTCGCCGCGATAAGAAGCATTAGGTAAAGAAGACAACAAGAATGAGAAACATAAAATTAGAATCTGTGAAAAAACCAAAGAATCTATAAAGGAGAAAAAAAGACTATATGAAAAATAGCTGAATACGAAATCAGAAGAAGATCTACAGAAGTATAAAGAGAAAAATGCAGAAACGAGGAGGATGATAAACAAAGAAAAGAACGAGAGATGGGAAAAATCGTGCGAACATGTAGAACAGTATATAGAAGGAACTAGAAGCACAGAGTCATGGAGAATAATTAAAACATTAAGGACTAACAATAGAGAGAAGACGTATATAGAGTACATCCCAGAAAGCGAGTGGGAAGAATATTATAAGAAGCTGCTAACAGAAGACAGCCAAGAATTTCAAGAAGAGAACCCTGAAAAAGAACAGAATAAGGAAATAAAAGAGATAGAACTAAGCTATGAAGAAGTAAAGAAGACAATAAAAACAACAAAAATAATAAGGGCCTGGGGGTGTGGTAAATAAAATGATTAAGTACGGGCCTAATAAATTACATCGAATGCTGAAAAACATGTTCCACAAAGCGATAAATGGAGAAAAATACCAGAGGAATGGTCAAAAGCTTATATAGTATCTATATTTAAAAAGGGAGACCGCAGAAAATGCACAAACTATAGAGGCCTAAGCATAATATCGAGTATGGGACGTTTGTATGGAAAAATTATTAAAAATATCATGGAGGAAAATATAAAAGGAAAAATTGGAGAAGATCAAGCAGGCTTTACGGCCGGAAAATCATGTATAGACCACATATACACTATAAAACAAACAATGGAAAAAAAACTGGCAAAGAATAGAGAAGTTCATATAGCCTTCATAGACATAAGAAAGGCCTATGACTCAGTACCAAGACAAAGATTATGGAACGCAATGAAAGAAATAGGCATTGACAAAGAACTAATATACGCAGTAAAAGCTCTCTACGAAAACAACACAGTGAACATAAAAATAGGACATAAAATAGGGAAGAGACTCCAAACATCAAAAGAGCTATTACAAGGATGCTCTACATCCCCAACACTATTCAAAATATACCTCGAACAAACATTAAAAAAATGGAAGCAAAAATGTAGTGGAATGGGAGCCCCAATACGAGAAGATTACTTATATACTTTAAGTTTCGCAGACGACCAAGTAATCATAGCGCAAGTTGAGGAAGACCTCAGTTATATGGTAAGAAAACTGAAAGAAGAATACACTAAAGCAGGATTAGCAATAAACTTTAATAAAACGGAATATCTAACAACAAAGGAGGGAAACGTGGAGAATCTAGAAGTCGATAACGAAACAATAATCAAAAGAACCGTTAGATTTAAATATTTAGGAACCATCATTTCAAAAAACGCAACATCAGAAGAAGAGATTAAAGCTAGATTAGGACAAACGCGGACATGCATAAGACAATTAAATTCGATCCTGTGGGACAAGCACATTACAAAGAGAAACAAAACACGCATATACAAATCAATAATACAAAGCATAATGAGATACGGGTCAGAAACATGGACGATCAACAAAAGAAATAAATCTAAAATTAACGCGGTAGAGATGGAGTAGTGGAGAAGATGTTGTAGAGTGACACGTATGGAGAGAATAACAAATGAAGAAATAAGAAGCAGAATGAACATCAAAGAGGACGCAATAAACACCATTGAAGAAAAACGATTAAAATGGTATGGACACATAAGACGGAGCGAAGATAATAGGTGGATAAAGAAAATAACGGAGTGGAGCCCTATAGGGGGAAGAAAAAGAGGAAGACCTAGACGATCGTGGAGAGACGATGTGGACGAGGCTATAGAGGACAGTGGTCTAACAGATGGAGACTGGGAAGATAGGATGGAATCAAAGGCTGAGAGAAGGAAGACAGCGTCAGCAGTAGAAAATAACAAAGCTGGTTTTAAATTACTCAAAAAAAAATGGCATATTATACTATATATACTTAGCAATATTTCTCATTTGAAATATAAAATACTTTTTATATACCATTAATATCTAGACGGTAAATTAATTAAACATTTATTAAGCTTTAGTACAGTAAAAAATAGGCTACGGTTTCAGGAAAATATAATGGTGGTAATTTTTAAAATATTTATGTTATTGTTATTCTAGTTCAAATAATCTAGTACTTGAACATTAGTTGTATTGATTATTATAGGGCAAACTCTTATTAAAAATTTATTTAATTGTAAAATTTTTTATCGATTTTAAATTTACAGTTAATGATAATTATAAGTAAAGTCACAAAGAAAGTAAATTAAAGTGTTTGGCTTTCTTGTAGAACATTCGGGTAATAATATACCACCATTCACATGCATTGCGACAGCACCTGTTAAGAAAGCGAACTTGTTGGCTGAACTCTTTGCTTCACATTCTACTGTTGATGTCCAAGGAAAAACACCACCTACTATTCACATAGTGCAGTTAAGGATGTCCGATATTGGCTTCAGAGAGAGTACCATAAACCGTACGTTAATGAAGCTAGACACCAAAAAAGCTCCTGGCGCTGACAGAATACCTGCCATAGTACTCAAACACTGCGCGAGAGAACTAACACTAGTTTTCTGTTGACTTTTCAACCTACTCTACAGAAAGAGAATATTTTCTTCCCGTTGGAAATGCGCTACAGTTCAGCCGATACCCAAAAAAGAAAACCTTGCCAAACAACTACCGACCAATCGCATTGCTTTCAATAATATCGAAAGTCATGGAAAACGCTATCAATCCGCATCTTAAAGTACTCAACATTATTAGCGACCGTCAATATAGCTTTCGGGAATACAGGAGATCTTCTAACTTATGTAACACATGTTTGGAACAGCGCAATTGAACACTGTGAAGAATCTCGAGCGGTCGCTCTTGATATATCCAAGGCATCAACCGTGTTTGACACGATGGACTATTGGCTAAGCTGTGCTCCTCTGGTATATCTGCAAATTTCTGTTTATGGCCTCAAAAAGCGTTCTTTAGGAGTGGCGATCGACGGATTTCTTTCTAATATCTTCATTATCAACGACGGTGTGCACCAGAGCTCCATATTGTCTCTTACTCTCTTTCTCATTTACATTAACGATCTGCTGAAAAAGACCGGAAATCCAATCTACAGCTTTGCAGATGACAGTACGCTTATCTCATCATTCACTTTGAACACTCGAACATCGGCTACTCATGCAAATATCCGCAGGCAGCAGGAAGTCGTTCAACTTAACAAAGACCTGGAAGAAATTCTATTTTGAGATGATAATAACCAAGTAGAACTTAGCGCTACAGAAACCCAGGCGAAGAAAGTTAACTTTGCTGAACCCGACATAGTTATGTCGGGGCACTCCATTCCTCTATAGACAAGGCGAAATCGGCGCCATCGTTGGAAAAAATTTTCTAATTGAATTTTTTTCATAACCTTCTCCAGGAGATGCCCCTGAAAGAGGATCAACATGTTGCCGGGCGGTAACCTGGTCCGAATTTGTTTTAAACAAATTTTTTTTAAACAAAGTCCAAAAATTGAAATTTTCGGAACAAGTTTTTTTTAGATAAATTGGACCATTTTGAACAAAAAATGTCTCTTGTGAATTTTCTCTAAAATGCGCCGTTTTCGAGATATCGGCGATTTTAGGTGCGAGAAAACGCGAAAATGGCCACTTTCACCTCCCAATATCGGGGTCAAAAATTAAAATTTTCAATGTTGCCAAGTGTCCAAATTAAAGTTTGAGATCTCCTCTACAAATTACCGTAGGAAATATTGCAATATCTTCATTTTTAAATATTGTTTTTTAACAGTTAACAAATTGCGTTCGAGCGCCCGCGGCTGCATCGAAACTGTATATATAGATATATACGCAACGCCCGTACGTAGGCGCACGGAACTGTATACGCACTGCGATGCTCTATAAAGCTTTGTTTCTTGATTTCTTATTAAAATTAATATATTTGAAAAGAATGTAAAAAATATTTATTTATTAAAGAGTAATTGTTATATCAAATTTAATTATTATAACAAATGAATATAAATAAAAATTCAATATTCGATTAGGATGGTAGAAGAATTAAAACAATTTTATGAAATATAACTTATATATATTTAATAGAATTTTCGCAAATATTTAAATTACACCCACACATGAGTATACAACTTACGTTGTTGCTTTTGCAATTACATGCATTAGTTTTACAATTTTTTGTACATTTACATTGCCTAATTAACGAATCTGGTATCGAATTTTTTAACATGAATTTGGGTAACAATTCACCTGTTTCTATAGTGTAACCAAATTCTGTTGCATCTAAATGTCGATACCGAGAATACAATGACATTTTCCATATGTACGTTTGTAGTGAAGCTCGTGAAATGTGCAATTTTAAAGCATCGGATGTACATGGAATTTTTCCAAAATTAATACCCATCCCACAAGAACGTTCTAAAATTATTTGTCTAGCATTATCTGCTGTTTTTCTCCAGCTTTATTCAAAATTTTCAAATACAATTTTTCTAATGCATTGAATTCCATGGCATTTAATTGTAAGCCAGTACCAAGTAGGGTTAATGCATTTTGAGTATCTAAATCAAAGACTAAATCTAAAGCTTTATTTTTAGTACCTACTTTACTAGTAGTATCACAGCCTGTAAACGCATGTAAAGCAGGCAAAACTTGACAAACTTGACTAGTTAAATATTCAGCAGCTACATTACAAGACAATAATCTTGGCTTCTGACCAACTACTTTAAAATACAATCCTGTACAACCAATTAATTTGAAAAAGCTCCAATAATGAATTGCTAATATAAAAACGTCAGTATCAACGGAATGAATTATTATTTCAGAATTATAAGGTAACATATATCGAGCATGACAAAATATCCTTATATCAGCCTCTAAGTGATTGTTTTCTAACTCAATAATTTCATGTATATTATTTCCCTGTATACAATAGCACTTTTCAATGTTATAGAATCCGTTGCGTATATATCTATGTATACAGTTTCGATGCGGCCGCGGGCGCTCGAACGCAATTTGTTAACTGTTAAAAAACAATGTTTAAAAATAAAGATATTGCAATATTTCCTACGGTAATTTGTAGAAGAGATCTCAAACTTTAATTTGGACACTTGGCAACATTGAAAATTTTAATTTTTGACCCCAATATTGGGAGGTGAAAGTGGCCATTTTCGCGTTTTCTCGCACCTAAAATCGCCGATATCTCGAAAACGGCGCATTTTAGAGAAAATTCACAAGAGACATTTTTTGTTCAAAATGGTCCAATTTTTGGACTTTGTTTAAAAAAAATTTGTTTAAACAAATTCGGACCAGGTTACCGCCCGGCAACATGTTGATCCTCTTTCAGGGGCATCTCCTGGAGAAGGTTATGAAAAAAAATTCAATTAGAAAATTTTTTCCAACGATGGCGCCGATTTCGCCTTGTCTACTAACATCGTCACTCAATTTGCTGGGCGTTAATTTGGGAGCAAATGTGTCTTGGCATGAATATGTTGCAAGCATAACAGAGAGAGCTTCTCAAAAGCTGGGAATATTATTTCGAAGTAGAAAGCGTGACACTACACAACAACTGTTAATTCTGTACAGAGTAAGTCAACGATAGAATAAAGTTCATTATCTCATTTGTATCGAGAATGACAAAAAAATGTTAAATAGAATGTTAAGGTGCACAGTTTAAAATTATTTTTGAATATACGGGTACTTCCAAAAAGTGTGGCCGATATAACATATGTTTTTTTAAATGGAACATCCAATTTCTAATTTATTTTTAAATTCTGCGTAAAATTTTTTTTTTTATTAATAATGTTATATACCTAAACCTCTAATACACTCCTGGACAAAATTAACGCAACGATATATTAAATCATACAAATCTCTATAATGAATTAATTTTAATAATTTTTTATGAACATTGGTTACACTAAAAGTTAGAAAAAACTTATTCGGATACGTTAAAAGTGAGCTACCAAATTTCTCTATAAGATTCGAATTAAAATCGTTGAAATTATGTAATACTGAAAAAAATAAACCGGGACACTAGTAGCAAAATTAATGGTGTAACTGGGACACTAGTAGCGTGTGTTGCCTCCTCTACTTCGGATGACAGCGTTTATGCGCTTAGGCATGCTTCTAATTAAATTTTGGATAAAATCTTGAGCAATTTGCTCCCATTCTGTGATAACTGCATTTTCAAGTTCCCTCAGGTTTTTAGGTGCAGGTATATGACGTTTCACATTTTTCTTAAGGTGGTCCCATACATGTTCTATCGGATTCAGATCCGGGCTTTTTGATAGCCATTGCATAATCGGTATATCAACTTGATTAAGATAATCGAGTACCTCCCTAGCCATGTGAGGTCGAGCGTTGTCTTGCATGAACAGGAAATTGGGCCCCACAAAATGACCGAAAGGCATCACATGTTCTATTACAATATTCTCAAGATAGTAGTCAGCATTCATGGATCTCGTACGCACAGAAACTAACTCTGTGCGAGCATCAAAGCAGATGCCACCCCAGAACATAACAGAGCCACCGCCGAATGGAATCCTTGCAGAGATATTGCAAGGAGCAAACCTCTCTCCTCGCTCACGACTATCTGGATGTTTTAGACTAACCCTAGTTTCATCTGCGAAGAAAACTTGTTTCCAATCACCCACAGACCAGTTTTCGTGATTTAGAGAAAAACGTAACCTGGCAACTCTGTTCTCTCTAGTAAGCAAGGGCGCAGTGGCTGGTCTCTTACTGTTTAATCCAGCTTCATTTAACCGTCTTCTAACTGTTTTAGAAGAAATTGTGACATTGTGAACAGCTTCGAGTTCGTTTCTTATTATAGAACTAATGACAGTTCTGTTTCTTAAAGCATATTGTCTTATAAAACGTTCATCTAGGTCGCTAGTGCATCGTTTTTGCCTTTACCCTAGCCTTCTAGAATAAGTTCCTACTTCATTCAAGCGTCTTACCATACGACTTATTGTGGAACGATGTTTGCCTAACAAATTGGCAACATAACGCTGACAATATCCCTCGTCCAATAAAACTGAGGCTCGCACTACCTGGTGTTCAGTTAAATTCCTTGTTCGATTCATTTATCTAATTCTTCGGGGTCAAAAATAAAACAGTCTACCACAAAAACATATTTCTTTGAAAAAAGGAACAATTTATAGGCTTACTTTTAAAGAAAATCTATCGCATTATTACAGAAAGTTGTTTATCTTCTAAAAAATTCTGTAAAACTGTAAATCTAAACGAATTGTTTTGATTTCTGTCATGAACAACGAAACAAAATATGCATAGCCTACTATTCAAATACTCGATAAACTTTAAAACTGACATAAGAAAAAGATAAATTAATTTTCAGATTGTTGCGTTAATTTTGTCCAGGAGTTTATTTCAATTAAAAAAAACTAGTTTTCAGTTTTGTAAAAAATTTCCAATAGTGCCATTGTTTCTGAAGGTGAAATACTTATAGTTGGTACGAGCATTCTATAGAGATGAAAAAAAGATATTTATAAAGAAATTTGAGTTAGATGCTACAGGGTGCTCAAAATAAATTTATGCATTTAGACTATTTTAAGTCGAAAAATCTCAAATTTTTTAAATGACACCCTGTATATTATTTTTTTTTCTGATAGATTTTACAAAACCCTCCAACTTTTTTTAAGTTGTTACATACCTATTTCTAATAGTTTTCGATTTCTTTTGAATTTTTCAATTTTTATCCTTGTTTTTAATACACTTACGCTATAACATCATAGTTGCCAGGACAAAACAAAAATGTAGGCATTGTCAAATTTTGACATGTCTATTAAGCAAGTAAAAATAGTTTAATTTGTTGTAGTAAGTGACGTATAAAGATAATAGTTATGGATTTTCCTAAAAATGAATTAATTGATATGGTTTATATACTGGGAGAGGCGGGAAAAAATTATCTTTTGGCAGGAAGGCTTTACGGAGCGAAGTACCCTAATAGACGCATACTGTCTAGAAAATATTTTCACTACTTAATGGAACGGTTTGATGGTAGTGGTAGTGTTGAGTATACGAAACGAATGTAATAAACTAGAATGCTACCAATGAGGAAAAAGAAATGGAGATTTTACTTCGTGTTGAAGATAATCCCCAGGTCATCAGCCGTCAACTAGCTGACTTATATGACGCATCCCAATCTATGGGTAATCGCACCACGAGAAAATACAAGTATCATCCCTTTCATATGGAACTACACCAAGAACTTCAAAACCGTGATTTTGAACGACGAGTAAACTTTTGTACCACCATGAATGGAGTAATAGAAGCAGATCCAAATTTTTTATCCAAAATAATATTTTCTGGTGAAGCTACTTTTCACAGTAATGGAGCAGTTAAAAGCCATAATATGCATTATTATTCAACAGTTAATCCATTTTGAGTCCGGCAAGTTCAAAACCAAAACCACCTGGTGGTTTAATGTATGGTGTGGAATAACAAATTTACAGTACGTATTACCACAGCTTCTTCAAGAAGTTGATAACTTTGAAAGAGAACAAATATGGATCCGACAAGATGGAGCTCCTGCTCATTACCACCGGGAAGTTCGGGAATTTTTAAACGATCGTTACCCACAAAAATGGATCGGTGGGGATGGATTCATTCAGTGGCCCCCTCGATCATGTGACTTAACACCTTTATACTTATTTTTGTAGGGCTACATTAAAGATCGTGTTTATGTGAATCCCCCTACAACACCAGTAGATATGGAAAAGAGGATACGGGATGCGTGCAGGACAATAACGCTCTTTACGCTAAGGAAAGTGAAGGAAAATATAGTAAAACGACTAAACATGTGTATTTAAGTAGACGGGCATATTTTTGAACATTTATTACATCATAATACTTAATCATTAGATAAGTTAAACTATATTAAAATTATTATTAACTGTTAGTTTATGTTTTCACAATAGCGTAAGTGTATTAAAAACAAGGGTAAAATTCAAAATAAATCGAAAACTATTAGGAATAGGACATACTTAATAAAAGTTGGAGGGTTTTATAAAATCTATCAGAAAGAATAATAATATACAGGGTGTGCCATTTAAAAAATTTGAGATTTTTCAGTTTAAAATAGTCGAAATGTATAAATTTATTTTGAACACACTGTAGCATCTAACTCAAATTTCCTTACATATATCTTTTTTTGATCTCTATAGAACGTTCGTACCAATTATGAGTATTCCACCTTCAGAAACAATGGCGCTACTAGCAATTTTTTACAAAACTGAAAACTAGTATTTAAAAAAAAAAAATTGAAATATTAGAAAAACTACTAGGTTTAGATATATAACATTATTAATAAAAAGTTATACAATTTTACGTAGAATTAAAAATAAATTAGAAAATAGGATGTTCCTTTAAAAAAGCATATCGGCCACACATTTTTGAAGTGCCCTGTATACTCAAAAATAATTTTAAACTGTGCACCTTAACATTCCCTAAAACTATTGTATTTAACATTTTTTTCGTCATTCCCGAAACAAATAAGATAATGAACTTTACTCTATCATTGACTCACCCTGTACAACGTCATTAAAATACATTTTTCGACATTACCAATTTGCAATATTTCTCTACACTTTTTGTTTGCAGCACGTTTGACGAGGAAAACAAACTTTGATAGTTGACTGGAACTCTATCCCGTCATTTCAACTTAAAATCTCTGCCTTCCTCATTACAGTATTCATTTATGCTAATTATTTTGTAACATTTTCAACTATGTTTAAAGTTTAACTATGTTTATGGGAAAGGGCCCTCGGTGAAATGGTCTGAAATCGATATATGTTATTCCTCTCGAGCTCCTGATTAAAAGTTCTCATTGGCATAGGGTCGGAAAATGGACAGTTTTTCAGATATCGGGGATAGAAAGACGATTTTCGGAGATCTTGTTGACAACAGCGTAGAGCCGTGAAATTATTTATGCGCCTTCTCCGGGGTATACAGGGGTTTTATCGGTCGCTCATTCCATATCTGGTGGCAAAAATGACATTTCACAGTTGACAGCTGTCCAAAAACTGTCAACTCATCTTATATATATATATATATATATATATATATATATATATATATATATATATATATATATATATATATACATCGGGACGTTTTTACGGTTGCCGATTCCAATTCCGGTGTCAAAAATGACGTTTGAAACTTGACAGCTACCAACAAAATATCAACTCACTTGTAACAAAATGTTTATCAGAATATATATCAGACGGTTTTTTTTAACTACTTTTTGCATTACCCGGGAACAACAACGTGGACGTGGTAGATTTCAGTTCCCTTTGGGGTGCTTGTTTACTGTGAGTCCCCGTGCCTCTCACGATTGGGGTACTTGATTAAGATGAGTTCCCGTGCCTCTCACGATTGAGGTGCTTGATTAGGGTGAGTCTTCGTGCCTCTCACGATTGGGATGCTTGATTAGGATGAGTTGGCAACCGAAATGATAGAGCGAGCAAGGACTGTTAATGTCGTACAAGTTCGCGTGGATTTAGATAATCTTTTAAGGCGATGAGCGCAATGGTAAAGATGACGCCATGAGGTGCCACAGTTTCCTCGTCTTTATTTGGAAGATCTACAAGCTTTGACTCTTGGTGTCTATCAGTTAAGCTCCAGGTTATATACAAAACAAGACAAAAGGGGGAAAAGGGAAATACGAGTTTCAAATGTCATTTTTGACACCGGAATTCGAATCAGCGACCGTAAAAACATACCAATGTATATTCTGATGGGTATTTTATTAGAAATAAGGCTAGTTGACAGTTTTTTGACCGCTGCCAACTGTCGGATGTCATTTTTGATACCAGATTGGAATCAGCGGCCAAAACAATCCTCGTATACTCCGGAGAACGGCGCATAAACAACCTCACGGCTCTACGCTGTTGTCGACAAAATCTCCGAAAATCGTCTTTCTACCCCCGATATCTGAAAAATTGTCCATTTTTCGACTTTATGCCCATGAGAACTTTTGATCAGAAGCTCGAGGAAGGCATATCGATTTCAGTTATTTTCACCGAGGGCCACTTCCCATAAGAAATGTGCGGGATCCTTTATAAAAAATAACCGGTCAAGTGCAAGTTGAACTTACGCAATTAGTGTTCCGTACGTTGATTGCTTTTAAAATAAAAAATTTTGTTATGGAGGTATAAAATGATCAGTGACTTCACAAAACACACCCCAAATGAGTTTTCGACAAGGTTTGTTTCCACTCTTTACTGAAATCTGATGACCTTGAAATTCTTGTTCAATCTAGACTCCGTGGAGAATATTTCAGAATTTTTTTAAAATTTTTTGATAAGTACTTTTCGAGATAAGGCGGGGGGACAGCGATTTTTCGAGATTTTTTAAAAATAATACAAAGAAAAGTGCGCGCAAGTATTACATTATATATATATATATATATATATATATATATATATATATATATATATATATATATTTTATTCGGGTTTTCACAAGCTTTCATTTGACACCACACTTGATGACCTAGTAAATATTTTTTTTTAAACTTCCGATTTCACCGCCCAAAACTAACCCCTTAAGTCAAGATGTATCTCCACTTGACTCAAAAGTCACCTCTTTTAATATTTTTTTGCCACATGAATATTATACATCTATAATCTATAATATATATATAAAATGCAACGTCTCGCTCTCTCTGTCTGTCTGTCTGTCTGTATGTCCGTTAGTGCGCCTATCACTGGAGAACCACTTATCCGATTTACGTACTTTTTTTTTTAAAACATACATATGTTCTCTGGCCAGGTTATAGGCTATATTTTATTACGATAGGTAGCATAGGGAATGAGCAGTGACGATAATAGTGAATAAAGTCGGAAAAAAGTTTGCCGCGCGTTCCCTTGCAATACACAGCATAAACCATTAAATTTGGAACAATATTATGTAGCAGAGAATATCTATAATCTATAGTCTATAATATATATAAAATGCAATGTCTCTTTGTCTGTCTGTCTGTCCATTAGTGCGTTTATCACGCGAGAACCACTTATTCGATTTACGTGTCTTTTTTTAAATTCATACATATATTTTTTGGCCAGGTTATATAGTAATAATAATAATTTATATCTATAATATATGTAAAATGCAACGTCTCTCTGTCTGTTTGTCTGTCCGTTAGTGTGTTTTTTTTTTATAAAATACAAAATGCTAATATGTAGGAAAAAAGATGGAAGTTTAGCAGTAAGCTTGGTAGAAAGACTGAATAGATGGGGGGAATACTTTAAAGAAACACTAAATGGAGATGAAAATGAGTTGAATGAGAAATAGGAAGCAAAATTAACTGAAGGGCAGGAGGGGACAAACAAACCCTGCAAAGAAGAAATAAGAAAAATACTCAGAACCCAAAAAAAATAAGGCCCTGGGTGGAAATTGTATAACAGCAGAACTGATCAATGCTGGAGGAGTAGATCTGGAAAATGAAATATGCCGGTTGGTGCAAGAAATATGGGAAACAGAAAAGATGCCAGTGAGCTGGAGAGAGTCGCTCATTTGTCCAATATACAAAAAAGGAGAAAAAAACTACATGTGCTAATTATAGACCAATAGCCTTACTGGATGTCGTGTACAAGATAGTAGCGTTGACTATCAAAAACAGACTAGCAGAGAAAGCCTAGTCTATTCTGGGAGAGTACCAGTGTGGATTCAGGAAAAATAGATCGGTTACAGACCAGATATTTTCGATTAAGCAAATCCAAGATAATAGCTTAAAACAAAATTTGGCACTACATTTGGTCTTTGTGGATTTCAGAGAAGCATATGACTCTATAAATAGAGAAGGACTCTACAAGATAATGGAAGAACTAAAAATTCCAAGTAAATTGATTCGCATGGTGAGAATGATCCTGAATGACACAGAAAATAGAGTGTTGGTTGAGGGCAAAGTTTCAGACAAGTTTAAGGTGAAGAGAGGATTAAGACAGGGGGATCCAGTGTCGATATGTCTATTTAATTTGGTAATAGAGAAGATAATCCGGGAGTCAGAAATAAAAACAATTGGAACGATATACCAACAAACCTGCCAATGCTTGATGTAGCAGTAATTGCAAGAGCAAAAAGAACCTCAAAAAAGCCATAAGTAGGATAGAAGAAAGGGGAAGGTTGAGAGGAGTAAAGATAAATAAGGAAAAAACAAAATACATGGAAATTACAAGGAAGAAGGATAATAAAAACAACAAAAGTTTAGATATAATAAACAACTTAGGGAAAAGATATACGTTTGCAAAAGTAGACAAATTTAATTATCTGGGAGTAACAATAACAGAGAGTGGACAAGAAAGGACAGAGATACAAGAAAGAATAGCGAAAGGACAGAGATGTTTGGGGGCAATGAATCCAATATTGAAATCAAAGAATGTATCAAGAAAAGCAAAAGAAAGAATAAATACGACAGTTGTCAGACCCACGGTGACATATGGATGCGATACGTGGAAACTGAATGCAAGAGAAAAGGAGACGTTAGAGGTGTGGGAAAGGAAAGCTTTGAGAAGAATCTACGGAGGAAGGAAAGAAGAGGGACTGTGGAGAAGAAGAACAAATTACGAATTAAAATGCCTATATACGAAACCCCTTATAGGCCAAATCATAAGAAGCCAGCGATTAAGATGGTCGGGACACCTGGCAAGGATGAAGGAAGAAAGACAGGCAAAGCAAGCCGTAATAAGAGGAGTGGTTGGAAGAAGAGGCAAGGGTAGACCTCGATCTACATGGATTCAGGCAGTAAAGCAAGATCCGGAGTTGATGGGAATCCCGCACTGGGAAAAGCTAAAGAAGATAAAAAGAAGTGGAGACAAGTATGCAACCAAGCCATGGGCCTCTAAGGCCCCTTGAACTATATAATAATATAAACATAACGAATAAGCAGTGACGATAAAGGCGAATCAAGTCCACGCGAGCGGAGCCGCGGGCACAGCTAGTTTCCTATATGTTTTCAAAAATCAACATTTATAGCTACTACAGTAGAAAAGGGGCAAAAATTACTCTTGATTCTGTAATTGCCAATAAGAGTGTTTCAGAGCTGCTATTTCTTTAGCTAAACGGATTTTGCTCGTTCAGTTGTCAACATTTGAAGTTATTATAGTTTACGTAATAACGTTTAATGGAAAAACATTGGTTTTCAAAACATCTCACCAGTTTTAAAGAAAACTTTTGTTATGGTAATACCATGCTGTACAGTTAAATGAGAAAAGTAATATGATATAGGGTTATACATCAAGACCTTAAACGGCACTTGATCTATTATAACCCGGTTATTTCTGAACTCTATGGCAAGTTTAGATTGTTAAATCTCTCTTACACGAAAAGTTTAAAAGTTGTGGGTTTTAGGTATTGTAGAAGGATCACTGAGCAAATAAAATAGGATATAACATTGTTAATATCTATAAAATTTATGAAAAATTGTTTGATACCTCTAAAACAACGGAAGTAAAAGTGTTACATTTTTGTGCCATTTTTATAACGCATTATACAGTCTGCACGCAACGAGACTAAGCCTATCACTTTTATTTAACGGGGTTATATACAGTTAGAATTTGCAAAAAATCGATTTTTTTTAATTTCATTTTCGTAATGTATATATATTTAAGTACACGCACAGAAAATTTTTTGATAAGTACTTTTCGAGATAAGGTCTGCTTATCTCTCGTGTTCAATAGCATCTTATTTTCTTGTAATAAAATTTTAGCTATTCTTCACGTGCATAAACGATAGCTAAAACACAACCTATGTATGTCGAATCCGCTCATAATTATGCATGCCAGCGTCATCTTACCGGATCGCTTCAGGTAAAAAGCTTATGCCCTAAAATGACGTCAGAGTTAAAATTTCTTGTGTAAACATTTAATTTTTTATATCTATATAGTCTAGTAACCTAGTTATTCATTACTAGCTTTATTGAAGAGTAGACTGTAGTGTAAAATAATAGAAATCATCGCAGGTACCATTTTGGCGACACCAATGACATTTTTCTGACAGCACGTCTTTAATAAACAGTCAGTCCAAAAAGTCTCCATACACCACCTGCTTTCTATACTATTTTTCTGTTATGTTTAACTAATTAATTGGAACTATGAGAAAACATGTTTCAATTAATATTTGAAACTTAACCAACGAGGATTAGTATTAAAAACAACTACGGAACATTTTATTTAGAAGTTACTTAACGATTACCAATAATAGTTTGACAGAATTTAACGGAAAATAACAACTTCGTTGAAACTAATATTTAGTGCAGGGCTGCCAAGGTCATGCACAGTTCGAGCCAATTTCGGAGGTAACGCCTCCCGCTGCCCCTACCACTGCTGCTGCCGCCGTTCGCGCAGTCTCAGGAGCGCCTATGAGAGACATAGGAGGCGCGCATTGTGTTTGATAAGCGGCCGAGCCGCGATCGGCAGCTCGGCCGCTTAATGTCTAGCAGTAGTGGGGGCAGCGGGAGGCGTTACCTCCGAAATTGGCTCGAACTGTGCATGACCTTGACAGCCCTGATTTATTGGGACCGCCGTTGGCCTTGATAGTCTCCTGTAACCTTTTTGTTATGCTTGCAACCAACTTTCTAGTAACTTCTACTAGCGTATTCTGGCTTCTTCGGAGCTTGCATCATTCGTTCAGTATTCTGTTTTTTAATTCTTCTCTATTTAAAACATTATGTTTGCGAATGCCCCGTTTAAGTTCCTCCCATAAATGCTCGATGGGGTTAACATCGGATGATTGCGGAGGTGTATGAAGCTGCTGTCGCACATTATGGATAATCCATTCTCGCACCATGTTTGCGGTATGTTTCGGATCATTGTCCTGTTGGAAAATGTATCTTTTCCGAGTGCTAATTTTTAGACACTTTCTCTTAGATTGTCTCTCAAAATGTTCAGATGCTGATCCATGGTACCATTAATAAAATGTAAATTTCCAACCCCTCCAATGGACATGCATCCCCAAAGGAGAATACTGCCACCCCCTTGTCTCACCGTGGAGCAGATGTTTTTAATATTGAATGTGGTATTCTCCTCTCTGCAAACTTTAGTTCTACCATCAGACGCAAAAAGGTTAATTTTTGTTTCATCACTAAAGATTACGGATTCCCAAAATTTAGGAGGTTTAGTAACGTATACCCTAGCAAAAGCTAACGGCTTCTTCCTGGCTGTACACCCCTTGTAGCCTGCCCTGTGTAAACAATTTCTCATTATTTGTGAACAAACATTTTTCGAAAATAGTTCCCGTACTTCTTTGTTAATTTTGGTGCACTGTTCTTGGGATCTATAATTATTTGTCTAACAATACTGGCCTCTTCACGTGGAGTCAATTTATTTGGACGACCGGAGCGTGCTCTAATTTTATAAGAACCCGTTGATTTATACTAGTTTACAATGTACTGAACAGTAGCATGCGACTTTTTAACAATTTTTCCTGACAGATTATAAAGTATGGCCGAAAATTATTCATTTGTTTTCAGTTTAGCGAGCAATAGACAGCCTGATAAAATGTTCCGTAGTTGTTTTCAATACTAATCCTCGTTGGTTATGTTTCAAATATTAATTTAAACATGTTTTCTCATAGTTCCAATTAGTTAGTTAAACATAACAGAAAAATAGTATAGAGCAAGTGGAGCATGGAGACTTTTTGGACTGACTGTATAAGACTAATTGCATTCACATTTTTTGATTAAATTAGTTAACAGCCTGTCCAAAATTTTAGTAGAATCCAAATATATAAATTTGGATTTCTCCTGTGTCAATTAAAAAAGTGAAAAAGTGATGCCTGACCATGCTGGCTTCTCCGGGAACCAGAGCTAACACGAAACTGATTTGATTCCGCTCGCACATGCCTTTTTATATTAGTGAACCCTGGTGGGACGGACAGCCGGACTTCATAAATGATATGTTCCCAGATTCGTGAGAGATAAAGACCAATGTAATGATTAAGGCTGTTGGGATGTTTTGATATTTCGATGAACTCCCAAATTCTCCTAGGATAGAGGAAGGAATTTGTTGCGAAGATCTTTGATTAGTCAAAAAGGATTGGGTGTCCTATTTCATGCTGATATTCTGCAAGTGCTGAAGTGTAAATATTATGACTACTACCCTTTGATATTCTTTAATTCTAGTACATATTTTTCTGCTCGTTTAGCCAATATAGGTTTCACCACAGCTACACAGGATACTGTAGCTCCTGTATTTTCAAGAGGAATCTCATCTTTGACACATTTTTCAGTTTCGTGCTAGATTCCGAAAAAGTCAGTTCTCGAATCAAGCTCTAAAAAATCCGACAAGGTGATCGGCCGAGAAATTCAGAAGAATTATACCTATTTCCAAATATAGTATAATCTTGATAGAATTTACAAAATATTTTCAAAGACAAAAAACTACACCTGTGGTAAATGGAAGGCCACTCGAACCAGATCTCGATCTTTAAGAATGTGTCTTTTCCTCCCGATATTGTTCTTGTTCTTGTAGTTTAGGTTTTATTTCGGATTTAATATTTTCAATTGTGGCTTTTGTTGATTTGTTAAATTTTCGTATTTTAACTGGAATTTTGAATTTTATTTGGAAATCTGTTACGAGAAGTTGGTCATCCGAACCATATATCGCTCCAGGATACATGTTCTGGTATTGAATATTGATGATCGAAATCGAGTACTAACCATGATATAATCTATTTGATTCCTGGTACGGTCGCCCGGTGATTTCCAGGTGTAAAGTCATCTTATGTGATGTTTAAAGCATGTATTTGAAACCGTAAGGCTTTTCTCTTGACAAAATTGTAGCAGTGGTTCGCCACGTTCATGTCTAATGCCTATTCCGAATTTTCCGACTATATTTCTCAGATGATCGGTGTCTTTAGTATTTCCCACTTTTGCATTCATATCAGCGATCACCATCAATACTTTTCCATTGGGTATTTTTTTCTAAAGCTTGCCCTAAATCGCCACAGAATTCTTTTAGTTCTTGTTAAGTTGAGTCAGATTACTTGAAGTATGTTGAGGTTACATGGTGATGAGTTATTTTGATTCCTATTATTCTCTCGCTTACAGGGACGTTCCACGTGCCTATTCTAGTTATTCTTTTGCTTGTATTTTTGACTGCATCCAAGTTGGTTGCTCCGACAACCGAATGAGGAATCATTTTTACGTTCGGAACTTTTAACACTGAATGAAGTCATAAGATTCTTATGAGAATTGAAATTGGATTCAGGTAGGTTCCCGTTATTTTTCTCAACCGGATAGGGATATAATAGGGTATGAGTTGGAGATATATATATATATATATATATATATATATATATATATATATATATATATATATATATATATATATATACAGTGGCGAACAAAAGTATGGAAACATTTAAATTCCCATCTCTAGTCTTAACATTTAAACGGTTTACAATTACAATATTTATTTATTAATTGTGTACATGCTAACAAATATTTTGAAGACTAAAACAGTTATTGTTTGTTAGAAATGTGCTTAGTTCTTAACGTAACAAAATTATGCACAAACAAAAGTATGGAAACATTTTTGTTATAAAATAAAAATTCCACTAAGATGTCGAAAATATTTAATATTTAGTGGGATATCCTTTTGAGTCAATCACTGCTTGACATCTTCTGCCCATTAGAGTCAATAAGCATGGCACGAAAATCGGGTGGTATTTTATATTTCTTTTCCTAATTTGTTTATCCAGCGCATCACCCGAATCCTTTGTTCAGAAAATCAATTCTTGGCCAAGCGAGATGTGTGTTTTGGGTCATTGTCTTGTTGAAAAATCCATGACAGTGGCAAATCTTCTTCGTAAGGAATCAAATTATTTTCCAATATCTCAAGATACATTTGAGCATCCATTCCGCCATTTATCTTTGCCAATGGCCCCGTACCAGACCGTCGAAAATAACTTCATACCATGATATTTCCACCGCCATGTTTAACAGTAGGTACAAGGTACTTTGGGTCATATCTTAGACTAACTGGTCTTGTTACATAACCAGTAGAATCACTTCCAAAGAGATTGAACCTACTTTCGTAACTAAAGATTACTAGACACCACTGATTTTGAGTCCAGTCTGTATGTTCCTTAGCAAATTTCAATCTCTCTTTTCTGTAACGCTTTGCAAGGAGTGACTTTTCAACAGCACGCCTACCAGATAACAGACGACGCCTAATAGTCATGTCTGACACCAATACACCCTAATATTCTTGCCTTAATTCTTTATTAATATCAACAGCAGTTTTCCTGGCAAGACAATGAGCCCAACACACATCTCGCTTGGCCAAGAATTGGTTTTCTGAACAAAGAATTCGGGTGATGCGCTGGCCCACAGTCACCTGATTTGAACCCGATAGAGAATCTTTGGCACTGTCTGAATAAACAAATTAGGAAAAGAAATATAAAAAACCGGGACGAACTTTGGATCGCATTAAAACAAGAATGGGAAAAAATACCACCGGATTTTTGTGCCATTGACTCTATGGGCAGAAGATGTCAAGCAGTGATTGACGCAAAAGGATATCCCACTAAATACTAAATATTTTCGACATCTTAGTCGACTTAGTGGAATTTCTATTTTATAACAAAAATGTTTCCATACTTTTCTTTGTGCATAATTTTGTTACGTTAAAAACTAAGCACATTTCTAATAAACAAAACTTGGATTGGATTCTTTCGTGAACCTTGGAATAATGCATATATATATATATTTTTTTCAATTTTTTGGGCTTTATGGTTCTTTTGTTTTAAGGTTAGAAAAATGACATCATGTTCTAGTTAGAATTTTATTGAAAACGTTTCGCCTAATTTGTAGGCTTCTTTAGTTCATCTAAAAATTGAAATTTTCAATCAATATACGAGGCTGGTTTGAAAAGTCCGTGCAAAAAATAAAAACTACTTATGTGTTTGGGGTAAACCTTTTTTATTTTTCGACATAGTCTCCTTTTAGGCTTATACACTTCGTCCAACGATGTTCTAGTTTGTTGATCCCTTCCGAATAATAGGATTTATCCAAGTCTGCAAAATATCCATTAGTGTCTGCAATCACCTCCTCGTTTGAATAAAATCTTTGTCCCGCCAGCCATTTCTTCAAATTGGAGAACAAATAGTAGTCCGAGGGAGCCAAGTCTGGAGAATAAGGGGGATGTGAAACGAGTTGGAATCCTATTTCCATTAATTTTGCGACCACAACTGCTGAGGTGTGTGCTGGTGCGTTGTCGTGATGGAAAAGGACTTTCTTGTGGGCCAATCGCGGGCGTTTTTCTTGCAGCTCGGTTTTCAAACGGTCCAATAACGATGAATAATATTCACCTGTAATAGTTTTACCCTTTTCCAAATAGTCGATGAGGATTATCCCTTGCGAATCCCAAAAGACAGTCGCCATAATCTTTCCGGCCGAAGGAATGGTCTTCGCCTTTTTTGGTGCAGATTCCCCCTTGGTAACCCATTGTTTAGATTGTTGTTTGGTCTCAGGAGTATAGTAATGTATCCATGTTTCATCCACAGTGACGAAACGACGCTTAAAGTCCTCCGGATTCTTCTGGAACAGCTGCAAACCATCCTTGCAACACTTCACACGATTCCGTTTTTAGTCAAGCGTGAGCAATCGCGGCACCCATCTTGCGGATAGCTTTCTCATGTCCAAATGTTTATGCAAAATATTATGTACCCGTTCAGTCGAGATGCACACAGCACTAGCAATCTCACGCACCTTAACTCTTCTGTCATCCATCACCATATCATGGATTTGATCAATGATTTGTGGAGTCGTAACCTCCACAGGCCGTCCAGAACGTTCAGCGTCACTTGTGCCCATATGGCCAGTCCGAAAATTTTGAAACCACTTATAAACTGTTCTAATCGAAGGTGCAGAGTCACCATAATGTTTATCAAGCTTCTCTTTAGTCTCGTGAGGCGTTTTGCCTTTCATAAAGTAATGTTTAATCACCACACGAAATTCGTTTTCGTCCATTTCTTGAAAATCACTCGACTTCCTTGATTCACACGAATGCCAAACACAAAGAAATAGACTAATATGGCTGAAACTTGGTGTGCGTTCATTCAAGAGATGCTACTAACTAAACATGACCTCGATACGCGCCGGTGGTGCCATCTCTCGGACTTTGCACGGACTTTTCAAACCAGCCTCGTACATTTTCCTCCCTTTTTTGACATTTTTTATGATTTTAAATTTTGATTTTACAGGATTGTTTTGGATGTTCAATAGGATGCACAAATTTTTTAATTATGAATATATAAAATTGTTATAGAATGTAGAAGGTGAAATAATAACAATACACATAAAAATATACATAAAAACTTACATGTGGAGGTTGAAACGAAGGCACAGTTAACATTCTTTAAAAGGTAATACTAAGACGGTCACATTTTTTAAACTTTAGACATGTATAGGGAATGAAAGTCATTCTTTGGTTTGTTTATGTGTTTTTATTTATTAAATGTTATTGAGTTATTATGAGAAGAGTCCGAAATAAATATGACTCAGACACCTAACATCGCTTTTGTCGTTTATATTGTTTTTTCTCTTTATTAATACAAATCATTTCGTGGATTGATCTTTTAAAATAATTTGATTCTTTTTTTAAGATTCTTGTATTTTTAAAATCAAAAGAGTGTTTGGTTTGTTGAACGTGTTTGGATAGAGCTGTTGGATTATTCTTATCATACTTATGGCCATTCAGTCTGGTTTCTAGATGTTGTTTAGTCATGCCGATATAACAGCCTCTAACCTTAAAACAAAAGAACCATAAAGCCCAAAAAATTGAAAATATATATATATATATATATATATATATATATATATATATATATATATATATGAAATGTATTTTTTTTCTTAATTTTTTTCATCATAACTTCAAATCACAATTGACAGCTCGATACTCGTGCAATTTTAGAAAACTTCTTTGAAAATATGTTATTATTTTCTTGTGCCTTTAAATAGAATGATGTTATTAGATTTCAAACTCACACTTTTTTAAACTAATTTAATAAAATCCAACTCACAGTGCGCTGGTCTCTTTTATTATTTATTTATGTTCTCCGTGTTCTATAATGCCAGTTTGATAGACACTCCGTAAAAACAAATTAAACTATTGGAAGTTGGAAACCACAAACCCTAAAACTAATCATTGCTAATGGGTCGTATAAATCTAATATCTATTCGGAAGTTGAACGTCAAATAATGTGTTAGTTTAATCCTCTGTCGAAGCTTTCAAAGTTTGTATAGACGGTCATTGTACTGCTTAATGACGAATCAATATTTGGCTCATTCTCATAAAACGTAATATGTGGTATATAAACTTTCTGAAGAAGTTATCCGATACGAATTCAATTAGAATTCTATTAAGAAAGCCAGAAACACTAACAATCAAATTAAAATCAGCATGAATTTAACGTGAAGTTACTATGATGATATGATAACACTAGCAAACATAATTTTGTTATAATCAAGATAAAGTTCTATTTTTTAAAAGATTTCGACCTGTTGATAACAAATCTAGTATTCAATCCTCAACCATGATCGTATAATATCGGGGATCTGAAACAAGTATTTGCTCTTATACAGTGGCGAACAAAAGTATGGAAACATTTAAATTTCCATCTTTAGTCTTAACATTTAAACGGTTTACAATTACATAATTATTTATTAATCGTGTACACGATAACAAACATTTCATCCCGTACTTTCGCTTCTATGACTGTACTTCGTATTTAATACAGATACGAGGCTGGTTTGAAAAGTCCGTGCAAAGTCCGAGATATGGCACCACCGGCGCGTATCGAGGTCATGTTTAGTTAGTAGCATCTCTTGAATGAACGCACACCAAGTTTCAGCCATATTGGTCTATTTCTTTGTGTTTGGCATTTGTGTCAATCAAGGAAGTCGAGTGATTTTCAAGAAATGGACGAAAAAGAATTTCGTGTGTGGTGATTAAACATTACTTTATGAAAGGCAAAACGCCTCAGGAGACTAAAGAGAAGCTTGATAAACATTATGGTGACTCTGCATCTTCGATTAGAACAGTTTATGTGGTTTCAAAATTTTCGGACTGGCCATATGGGCACAAGTGACGCTGAACGTTCTGGACGACTGTGGAGGTTACGACTCCAGAAATCATTGATCAAATCCATGATATGGTGATGGATGACAAAAGAGTTAAGGTGCGTGAGATTGCTAGTGCTCTCGACTGAACGGGTACATAATATTTTACATAAACATTTGGATATGAGAAAGCTATCCGCAAGATGGGTGCCGCGATTGCTCACGCTTGACCAGAAACGGAATCGTGTGAAGTGTTGCAAGGATGGTTTGCAGCTGTTCCAGAAGAATCCGGAGGACTTTAAGCGTCGTTTCGTCACTGTGGATGAAACATGGATACATTACTATACTCCTGAGACCAAACAACAATCTAAACAATGGGTTACCAAGGGGGAATCTGCACCAAAAAAGGCGAAGACCGTTCCTTCGGCCGGAAAAGTTATGGCGATTGTCTTTTGGGATTCGCAAGGGATAATCCTCATCGACTATCTGGAAAAGGGTAAAACTATTACAGGTGAATATTATTCATCGTTATTGGACCGTTTGAAAACCGAGCTGCAAGAAAAACGCCCGCGATTGGCCCACAAGAAAGTCCTTTTCCATCACGACAACGCACCAGCACACACCTTAGCAGTTGTGGTCGCAAAATTAATGGAAATAGGATTCCAACTCGTTTCACATCCCCCCTATTCTCCAGACTTGGCTCCCTCGGACTACTATTTGTTCCCCAATTTGAAGAAATGGCTGGCGGGACAAAGATTTTATTCAAACGAGGAGGTGATTGCAGACACTAATGGATATTTTGCAGACTTGGACAAATCCTATTATTCGGAAGGGATCAACAAACTAGAACATCGTTGGACGAAGTGTATAAGCCTAAAAGGAGACTATGTCGAAAAATAAAAAAGGTTTACCCCAAACACATAAGTAGTTTTTATTTTTGCCAGCCTCGTATGTTTCGAGCAAAAATTCAAATGTGCACGAACTAAATCTGAGACTATCATTGTAAATTTGTTGACCCCTTTGGCAATAGACGAATTGAAAATGCACCTTCGCGATTCCAAAAGTATGACATTGTTAACCGATGCGTCAAACCATGGGTCGATAAAATTATTTCCAGTGTTAGTCCGCTACTTCTTACCACATGAAGACATACGGGTCAAGATTTTAGAGTATCAAGATAAACCAGGCGAGACATCTGATATTATTGTAAAATATTTAAAACGTGTTTTGACAGACATTGATTTGACTTTGAAAATGGTCGCGTTTTGTGGAAACAATACAAACTACAATTTTGAAGGAAAAAAATAGAAAAGGAATTAATAATGTTTACGCAAAATTGAATACGACGCTTGGAAGATATATAATGGGAATTGGATGTGAAGCATATATTACGTGGGTTGCTATTTATATTTCTGGCCTTGGCAACAGTAAGTGTTGCCAGGTGCCATCTGACGTTTCCATTAGAAACTTGACATTGTTGAACATAACCTTTGAACAAACATTTTGTGATTTGAGCGCAGTTTGTGTTGTTTACAGTAACTTGAAAAATTTATCTCGGGCAAAAATGGAATTAACTCGTAAACATTTTCGTGCGATTATTTTTCATAACTTTCGACGTGGATTATCAAGACAAGAGTGCATCGATGAACTTAATTCTTTATACGACGATGAAGCACTGTCTTACAGCACTGTGAAAAACTGGTATAACGAATTCAATTATGGAAGACGTTCGCTCCAGGACGAATTCCGTGAAGGTCGTCCAAAATCGGTAGTTTCGTCAGAAAACATCGATGCTGTGCGTAAACTGATAAAGCAAGATCGTCATGTGACATATCGTGAGATTGAGGCATCTTTGGGCATTAGTATGACAAGCATCAATAATGCTCATTTGGCCGTAAAAAAGATTTGTTCGCGTTGAATCCCGCATAATCTGATAAACGCTCAAAAGAAGGCTGGTGTCGATTAGTGCAAGAAAATGTTATGGATCTATGCATATAAGCTCGAAACAGAACAGCAATCGACTGTATGGATCTTCCAAGACGAGCCAAATCCAACAAAAGTTGTTCGCGGAAGAAGCACATCGAAGCAAATGGTTGCCTGTTTCTTCGGCATTACCGGTCACGTCGCGACAGTGGCGTTAGAGCAACCTAGGACGGTCAGTTCTGAATGGTACACGACCATTTGTTTGCCAGAAGTCTTCGAAGAAATTCGGAAAAAGTCGAAGAAGAGGCGAATCATTCTTTATCATGACAATGCGAGCTCTCACACATCGGCTCAAACAAAGAAATTTTTGACCGGCCAAAACATCGAATTTATGGATCATCCGCCGTACAGCCCTGATTTGGCACCCAATGACTTTTTTTTATTCCCGCACACGAAAAACAAATTATGTGGTCAACGATTTTCGACACTCGAAGAAGCGATTGATGCATTCAAAACGCATGTTTTGGAGTTACCTCAATCGAAGTGGACAAAGTGCTTCGAAAATTGGTTCAAACGCATGCAAAAGTGTATGAATATTTTGAAAAAACAATAAAACTAATTTCGATCATAAATATTTGTTTTTTCATTATTAAGCCAGAAATATAAATAGCAACCCACGTATCCACGACGCGATTAAAGCGACCACAGATTGTCTGGCTGACTTCAGATGTATCATTGTGAAGATTTATTCATATTTTTACATCTACAGTATTCGTGTTGAAATTCTCAAAGAATTCTATGATGAAGCTAACACAGAATGCCAAAAACTGATAGGCTACAACAAAACTAGGTGGCTAGCTTTGATGCCTGCTACTGAGAGGTTTGCAAAATTGTATCAGCATTAAAAAAACTACTTTTTGCGCATTGACAAATGCCCAAATAGATTAAAAATATTTTTCGAAAACCCTAATTCAGAATTGTAGCTCTTTTTTATGCACGCACAATCAGCTACGTTGCATCAAACTGTGTTGAATATTGAAGGACAAAATGTTTTCGCCATTGAAGCAATAAAAAAAATTAATTGCCTTAAAGACAATTTGGCTTCGAAAGGGAGTACATTATTTCCTCTTTACACTGTCCGTATTTCGTGGCAAAATTATGAGAAACTGACAGCTGCAATAACATCAATGAAGTACATGTGAAAACAATGGCGGCCGAATTTTATAAAACAAGCAGAGGGTATTTAGAGCAACGGTGTCAGCTCAGTGTGGAATTAGAAATATTTGTAACAAGGACGATCGCATGGGATGAGGTGCAGATAGTAATGGACGTATTATATATATATATATATATATATATATATATATATATATATATATATATATATATATATATATATATATATATATATATATATATATATATATATATATATATATATATATATATATATATATATATATATATATATATATATATATATATATGTATATATATATATATATATATATATATATATATATATACATAAAATCTTAGTCGGGGAACTCGGCAAAAAGGGGCGTGATAAGAGATCACACAATTTTCATTAAGCCAATATTTCGGTCCTAGATTGGGACCTTCTTCAGGGCAGAACTGAAAAGAAGAACAAAACATATTCACTGATCGTGTTTGGGACAAATTTAAATTAATGATGTTATCATTAAGTTGTTATAATAAATAAAATTAGTGTAGAACAAGAATAAGATATTAGTCATAATAAAGTCAAAAAACTCACATGAGAAGTGCAAAGATTTCGTTAGACTGAATGGCCGTAGGTAGCTTATACATAAAAAAAGTTGGTTAATCCATAAAATATATAAAATATACACTATAACACTGTAGACAAAATTATAAAAACCAAATTTAAAACATGGATGTAATTGAGAACCTTCGATGTTGAAAACATTGTTAATTATTTCACCTGTGACCATCACACATGGCCACCGCCATATAGGAAAGATGACAAGGACGACAGGAGACAGCTGACCGACAGAGATAAGGGGTTTAGTTAAAAAAAACTCAATTAACCAGAATACGGGGTCGACACCCGGAAGGAACCGATCAAAATTGGGAAGTGCATGTATTGGACCTTTAAGCGAGAAAGAGATAGCCAATTGAGCGACCAAAAACCGGTATGGAGCCGAGGAAGGATAAATAATAACCTAATTATAGGTAAAGGGTGAGCGAGGGAGCGAGAGAGAGAGAAAATAATGGGAGCAACAAAGAGGAAGATTGTCTGATATATTAATTATTAATTTACTAATTTCTTGTTGGAATATGATTGGAGGAAGAGATTTTTTGCAGAAACAAATGAAGATTGAAAGCAACAAGAGGTAATGAAGGGGTGACGCTAGGTACTGTCAATGGAAGGAAGACAGTAATCGATAAGTGCACAAGATGGCCCAGATAAAGTGGAAGGAATCTGTGGAACCCAGGATCAACGAGAACCGTAAACAAAGAGAGGAAGGAGGAAAGAAAACCCTGGAAGTTACACAGCTAAGAGAGAGAAGACTACCATTTCAATTCAGATGGATCATAAAACACTTAAAGACAGGGAATTATCATGTGGAGTTGATTTATCACAAAGAGAGGAGGAAACTATATATGTTACTGAGACCATCTAGGTCGGTTCTTTTATTGATATTAAGGTGATTCTCCTGGATGTAACACATTTCAAGGAATTCTCTCTTGGAAAGATGGTTAGAGAAATGAAGAATTTTGGTTTCCCTGAAATTAAAAGAATGACCTTTGTCAACAGAATGGGTCGCCAAAGCACATCTGTGTGGATAGCATCTAGTATCACTTTTATGGTGTGCAATACGACGATTCAAGGATTGAGAAGTCTGGGCAATATAGATTGATGGACAATTGAGGCAGGAAATTGAGTAAACTAAGTCTGACATGGAAAGAACTGGCAACGGGGCCTTCAGCTTGCTGAAAGCACGTCTGTTTTTGAAGAAGTAATATTTAGCAATGTTAGGAATGACACGCAAAATATGGACCAATTTGTTTGTAGGGCCAGGAATGAACGGTAAAGAAAGCAGCGACCAATTTATTGGGGAGTTAGAGGGGGAGGGGAGATATGCGGTAGGTGGAGGGGAGGGGGTTCTGGAGGAATTTGGTGGATATGAGTAAGCTTGTTGACTTCGTCTTTGGTTCTTAGTAAGAGTTTTCGATTGTATCCATTATCTATAAAAAGGTTTGTAAGTGTTTCTTGTGACTGGTGTAAGAAATCAGGATAGACTATTGTCTTCAGTCTTCTATATAGGCCTTTGATGACGTTGACTTTCACCTTCCAATCATGGCCAGAGTTTACATGGATATATCTCCCAGAAGAAGTAGGTTTTCTATACCAATCAAGTTTGATGATGTTATGGGAGTCTCTAACGACTCTTGTGTCCAGAAATGGAACAGCATTGTTGGTTTCTTCTTCCATAGTGAATTGTAAATGTGGGTCGAATGAATTGAAAACACGAAGAACTTCTTCTTTGCCATCAGCTGGTATGGATAGAATTAAATCGTCTACGTATTAATATAGGAATGGAAGTCGGAAGGATAATCTTTGAGTGCAGTTTTTTAAAACATACGACATAACAATTGAAACAAGAACAGGACTGAGATTACTGCCCATAGGGCATCCAAAAATTTGAGAGTAGAAAGAGTCTTTAAATTTGAAGAAGGTTGAATGGAAAAGAAATTCTATTATTGATAAGAAAAAGGATTTGCTGATTTTGGTGTCAGTCAATTATTTGGCTGGTTAACTGCCATGAAATATTCGTGAAAAGAGTGACTACATCAAGTGATATAATAACATGGTTTTCTGGTAATTGGAAATTATTGACCATTGCACTAAACGCAAAGAGTCTTTAATAGCAAATGTATGATAATTGAGGAAGGACTTTTCAAGAAGATTAGCACAAAATTTACTGAGTTTTGAAGTGGGAGAGCAAGTAGTGGAGACGATGGGTCTGAGCTGTACCCCTTCTTTGTGTATCTTGGGTAAACCATAAATCCTTGGTGGAATCGCCTTGTAGTTGTAAAGTTGTTTGGCTGTTATATCGTCGATCCATTTTTTGGTCTTTAATTGCTTGATAAAACTGTTACTCTTGTTTTGATGTTGAGTAGTGGGATCATGAGAGAGCTTCTTGTAAACTTGTTCATCATCAATAAGTTGCATAATGTAGTCTCTCTAAGGCTACTGTGACCGAGCCTTTGTCTGAAGGAGTAATTAAGATGTCACTATGTTGTCTGAGAAATTTGTGTGTCTTGATGAACAAAGTCTTCTCAAAAGAAGTATTACGGTTTTGTAAAACAGCGTTGCTAACTGCATTGGTGCATTTGGCCCTGAGAATATCTTGACTGGAGGCTGGTGCAAGCTTAATGAAGGATTCAATGTCAGAAAGGATTGTTTTTATAGGGATATCAGTACCTGGAATGGAATCATAAACAAATTTTGGACCCAAAGCAAGAATTTTATGAACCTCAGGAGGAAAATCAACTGTAGTTAAATTGGTAAACCATTGGGGACAGACTTTTAATTTATCAGTTTTTGACCTAATCAACTTCTCGTTGATCCTGGGTTCCACAGATTCCTTCCACTTTATCTAGGCCATCTTGTGCACTTATCGATTACTGTCTTCCTTCCATTGACAGTACCTAGCGTCACCCCTTCATTACCTCCTGTTGCTTTCAATCTTCATTTGTTTCTGCAAACAATCTCTTCCTCCAATCATATTCCAACAAGAAATTAATAAATTAATAATTAATATATCAAACAATCTTCTTCTTTGTTGCTCCCATTATTTTCTTTCTCTCTCTCGTTCCCTCGCTCACCCTTTACCTATAATTAGGTTATGATTTATCCTTCCTCGGCTCCATACCGGTTTTTGGTCGCTCAATTGGCTATCTCTTTCTCGCTTAAAGGTCCAATACATGCACTTCCCAATTTTGATCGGTTCCTTCCGGGTGTCGACCCCGTATTCTGGTTAATTGAGTTTTTTTAACTAAACCCCTTATCTCTGTCGGTCAGCTGTCTCCTGTCGTCCTTGTCATCTTTCCTATATGGCGGTGGCCATGTGTGGTGGTCACAGGTGAAATAATTAACAATGTTTTCAACATCCAAGGTTCTCAATTACATCCATGTTTTAAATTTGGTTTTTATAATTTTGTCTACAGTGTTATAGTGTGTATTTTATATATTTTATGGATTAACCAACTTTTTTTATGTATAAGCTACCTACGGCCATTCAGGCTAACGAAATCTTTGCACTTCTCATGTGAGTTTTTTGACTTTATTATGACTAATATCTTATTCTTGTTCTACACTAATTTTATTTATTATAACAACTTAATGATAACATCATTAATTTAAATTTGTCCCAAACACGATCAGTGAATATGTTTTGTTCTTCTTTTCAGTTCTGCCCTGAAGAAGGTCCCAATCTAGGACCGAAATATTGGCTTAATGAAAATTGTGGGATCTCTTATCACGCCCCTTTTTGCCGAGCTCCCGAACTAAAATTTTATTTTTAAGAATTTTGGTAGATACGGCAATCTTTTGCTTTCTTTCTTTATTCTATATATATAGATATATATATATATATATATATATATATATATATATATATATATATATATATATATATATATATATATATACAATTAGTTGGGGAACTCGGCAAAGGGCGTGATAAATGTTCACACAATGTTCATTTAGCCAATATTTCGGTCCTTGGTCGGGATCTTCTTCAGGGCAAAAACTGAAAAGGAGAATGAGTCTACTAACTGAGAGAACTTGGGCAAAAATTAAATTATTCATATTATTATTAATAAACTGATGTAGAAAATATAATAAAAATATATAATAGAAGATATAATAAAAGACAAAAACACTCACATGAAGAGTGCGACGTTGAGTTAACATGAATGGTCATCATCAGCTTATAACGTATAAGCGCCTAACAATCCATTAAAATAAACACTATAAACTAATACATAAAATTCAAAAGATTACATTTATAAGAGGGATGTCATTAAAAACCCTGGATGCTGAAAACATTTTTAATTAATTCACCCCAAACAACCACCTGTGGCCAGCACCATGCACGAAATGATTGACAAACAGCTGACAGAAGACAGCTACCTAACAGAGATAAGGGACTTTTTTGAAAACCTAAAACCGTATATTATAAACAACCAGAAGAAGAACTGGTCCTTTAAAAAATGTATAAATGGTCAAAATTTATAGAATTGGTAGCGGAAGAAAATACCAATTGAACACACTTAATACCGATATGGAAATTCGGATCAAAAAGCAACCGCAATTTTTGGGTAAAAGAGGGAAGGTGAGAAGGGAGGGGAAACGAGAGAGCTAGCAAAAGAGAAAAAGGAAAGGGTAAGATAGTATATTATTTATTTGTTGATTTAATTATTAATTTATTTATTTAGAAGGGAGATTAGGTCACCAAGGGGTGTATTCAAGCATGAGAAATCTAAGAGGGAGGGAAGGGGAACACATAAACCAGTGGCAATGACACAGAAACACCGACGAAAAGAACCAAAAGCGAAACGAGGAAGTGAGTAAATAATATAGGAAACCTAAGGTGATCCATTGAGCCAAAAAGGGGGAAGAATGACTAAGAAACCAAGACCAAAAAACCTACAAAACAGGAGAGAGAGAGAGAGAGAGAGAGAGATAGAATGCTCGAAATAAAAATCCCATTAAAATAATAATACCGGACAATTTTTGGAGATGAGATATGAATCGAGCGACGACAGGGAATTATCATGTGGGAGTGACAAATCACAAAAAAGGAGAAAACTATAGATATTACTCAAACCATCTAGATCGGTTCTTTTATTGGTATTGTGGGGATTTTCGTTGATATAATACATTTCGAGGAATTCTCGCTTGAAAAGATTTTTTGAGTTCATTGAAGTTAAAAGAATGTCCATTATCAACAGAATGGATTGCCAATGCACATCTTTGTGGATGGCATCTAGTGTCACTTTTGTGCTATATAGATTGATGGACAATTAAGGCAGGGGATTGAATACACTACATCTGACATAGAAAGAACCGGTAGGGGGGCCTTCGACTAATTTTATATTTAAGAATTTTGTTAGATACAGCAACTTTTGCTTTCTTTCTTTATTATATACATATATATATATATATATATATATATATATATATATATATATATATATATATATATATATATATATATTTATATATATGAAAATTAATGTTTACTCGGACATAAAATTCTCTTCTTCAAATATGTATTAAAGGTATTAGGTTTCCATTTAAATTTTCAATTTCGGGACTCAGAGTCCCAACAAAGCGTTGGAGCCAAAATCTAATAGACCCATTCTATTTCTAGGAAAAAATACTAAAACTTTTATCTGAAACATTTTTTCTGAAGTTGCTTTCTTGTCGAGCTTTTTAGGTGTATCAATCTTTTTTCCAACAAAACGTTTCGTTCTCGCTGTCTTTGTCCAATATTCCTCGTGCGTCATGAAAATTTCTCAAAGATCTGTGTCGTATCTATGATTTTGCATCATAAAACTTGATCTACAATGCTTCCCGTAAATTTCGCGGAAATTTTTTGGGAAAAAAAGAACGCATTTTTCACCCTTAATGCGCATTTAATATGACCCTTGCGAAAAATTGAAGGGTTTTAGGGTGAAAGGGTCCTCGGGAACGGATTCAGCATCAAAAAATAACCGGTCAAGTGCAAGTTGAACTTACACAATTAGTCTTCCGTACGTTGATTGCTTTTAAAATAAAAAATGTTGTTACGGTGGTATAAAATGATCAGTGACTTCACAAAATAAACCCTAAATGAGTTTTCAACAAAGTTTGTTTCCAATCTTTACTGAAAATTGATGACCTTGAAATTTTTGTTTTTTTGTATACCAGTAATTTTCGAGATAAGTTGGGGGACAGCGATTTTTCGCGATTTTTAAAAATAATGCAAAGAAAAGTGTGCGCAAGTATTACATTATATATATATTTTTTACTGGTGTTTTCACAAGCTTTCATTTGACACCACACTCGATGACCTACTAAAAAATTTTTTTTTCACTTCCGATTTTACCCCCCAAAACTAACCCCTTAAGTCAAAATTTGACTTTCAAAACTACACGGCTTTGATGAGGCCATCAATTCCTATATTATTGCCAAATTTAAACTTTCTATGACAAATAGTTTCGGAGAAAATCGGGTGTGACTGACAGACAGACACCAAAGTGATCTTATAAGTGTTCCGTACGGAACACTAAAAATGTACAAGGAAACATCTTCATAATCCTTAAATTGAAATCAGGAGTCTAAAGGGGGACTGTTGAAGGGGAAAAAACAATTGAGAAGGAAAAAATCTATTTTCAATCGTTGGATGCGCCCTCTAAATATCAATATTTTTTTCTAAAACTTTAGGAGCCTCATTTTTTCATAGGGCAGACCAAAGAAAATAAATAAATAAATAAATAAATAATATATATATATATATATATATATATATATATATATATATATATATATATATATATATATATATATACAGTCCCTGGCCAAATTATTAGACGCACTGTATTTTTTTTAGTAATTTTATGTTTCTTAAGAGTTTTTATGCAATAATGGTATATTTAAACTACAATATTATTGATTTTTATTTAAAAGAATTGTTGTAGACTACATATTTGTATTTATTTTTAACATATGGTAACACTGTGTTGACAAAGTGATACATGAACGTAAATAAGTCCAAACCTGTATCAGTCGCGATCGGAATCGAGTCAGGTACGGACGTGTTTCTGTGGCTTTATGGACTGTGATTGTTTGTTTAACAGTTTTATACTACTCAGTTATTAGTTTATTTTGTATACAGTGTTTTAAAAAAGTAATTGGACTATTTTCATTATGGGTAGAAAAGGCGATCTTTCACCACGTAAAAAAGCTGAAGTGAAGGCCCTTGTGATTGCGAAAACATTTACAAACCGAGAAATATCACGAAGATTGGAGGTTTCTAAGGCTAGTGTACGACGCATAAAAAAGAAAATTGAGTCAGGGAAGGAATTAAGCCCGAAAAGAAAGAAAAGATGCGGTAGAAAACCAATTTTCACTCCACGGTCAGAGAGATGTTTGAAGAAAATTTGTGTAGAAAACAGATTTGCTACCACAAAGGTAATAAAATCACAACTCCAGGATGCTAGAGTAAATGCTTCTGAGCGCACTGTTCGAAGAAAATTTAAAGAATTAGATTTTAAGGCCTGTCGCCCCGCCAGGAAGCCCAAGTTAACAGCTGCAATGAAAGCAAAGCGCCTGAAGTGGGCCAAACAATGGCAAGACAAAGATGTGGACTTCTGGAGATCGGTAAGATACAGCAATTTAATCAATAATTGATACATTATTATCATTTTCAGTTAAATAAAGCAAATAAACATGGAAGTTTATATATTTTTCCTATTTTTGACAGGTCTGCTTCAGTGACGAAAACACATTCGAAATTTTGCAGAATAAAGCTCAGTATGTGCATCGTCGTCATGGAGAAAAGTTTCATCCTGATTATGTCGTCCCGACGGTTAAACATCCCACCAAAGTGATGATTTGGTCAGTCATCAGCGGCAAGGGCACTGGACGTCTGTACGTCGTCAAAGGAATAATGAGGCAAGATCAGTACAAAGAAGTATTACAAAATCGGTTGATTCCGCAGCTCAGAGAATGGTTTCCAAATGGGGAACCATTCACTTTCATGCAAGATGGAGCTCCCTGCCACACTGCTCGGTCTGTTAAAGCTTTTTTGGCAGAAAAAAATATCCCTCTGTTGGATTGGCCCTGATATGAACCCCATTGAAAATGTGTGGGAGCTGATGAAAAGAGAAGTGGCTAAAGATGTGATTACCAACAAAACCCAGCTCCTAGAAAAGATTATTCATGTGTGGAATCATCATCCTCAAATGCAGGAGACAGTACAATCTTGCATTGATAGCATGCCGCGCAGAATTAAAGCCTTGATAGCGGCTAAAGGTGGCTCAACTAAATATTGACTGTTACTAACATTAATTTCACTTTTCTTTAAAACTTAATAAACTTATGCTTTTCTAAATTAATGCTGTTTTATTTATGTCAAATAAATAGGTAATTGATTGGATAATATAAAAATAAAAAACAAATCAATTTAAAATAATAAAACGGTACAATATCACTCGGTAATTAATATTTTACATGAAATCTTGCAGTGCGTCTAATAATTTGGCCAGGGACTATATGTTATATATATATATATATATATATATATATATATATATATATATATATATATATATATATACAGCCTTGGCCAAAAGTATTAAGCACCCTACAATTTACTTCATTTCTTGTGTTTCAAGACAAAAAATTAAATTCGTATGTTTTGTAAAATCGTATAATGAGGTAAAATTATGAAATAAATTAATAATTGGTGTGTCCGCCCTTAGCTTTAATTACAGCAGCAATTCTTTGGGGCATACTGCGTACAAGCCTAGTACATTCAGTTGTACTTATGACATCCCACTCATCCATCAAAGCGCTTTTTAGCGCTGCTTTTGATATGCTATGCTCCCGTATCTTGCGCTTCAGAATACCCCAAAGATACTCGATAGGCTTTATATCTGGAGACTGCGTCGGCCAATCCAACAAGACAATGTTATTGTCTCTAAACCAGCGCATCGTAGCCGCTGATTTATGACAAGGTGGATTATCTTGCTGGAATTTGATGTTGTCTAAATTAGTGAGCTCAGATGATGTTTTTTTTTCGATTTTTAATAGACTCGCGGATGAATTTTCTGTCCTATCGCTCATTAGTCTTACATTTTCTGCCCGTTCTCATTTTGTTGGCATGAGAGCCAGTCTCCACAAACCTTTTAATAGCACATTGCACTACGCACCGAGAACATTTCACTAACTTGGCTATTTCTACTTGGGACTTGCCTTGTTCATGTAGTGTTTGAATTTTAATTCATTTTTCGAAACCAAACTCACTTTTCTTAGGCATTTCTCAAATATAAGAATGTCCAGTTCACAAATAAAACACGCACGGAAGCTTCTTGACACTACAAGTAGTAAAAAGAGACTGATAAAACATTAAAAATATTTTTCAAAAGGCCTCATTATCGCAATTTTGTGGGCCAGGTGTTTTATGGACCTGTAAACGAGATTGTCTATTGTTTAAGTTAGCTTTTGACAGCGCCGCCTATCGTATTGTTAAAACAATTACACAGGGCAACAAAAAAATATTTTTGTTTTGGTGCCTGGGATTTTAGAGCTGATTTTAACTATATTTGGGACGCTAAATATATACATGCAATCCGTTTTTCTCTATCAGCTCTACTTTTTTAGATACATCAACTTATCTACCAATGTGGTTTTTATTCAGTATATTCATTTATGAGAGTTCTAAAATTATTATATATTCATTAATGTAGGTACAATGGTTTTATTGTCAGTCTGTAATTGAGTAAATTCCAGGTAAATCTATAAATAGTGGAACCATTGCCTATCAGGTACCTGAACTGACTCTTTTAATCACCTAACTCGGGTAAGTCTCGTCAGTTTGTGCGTTCTTACTAATGAGAGTAGATCGAATTCGGCGTGTTATTTTATGTTAAGAAAAGAGTGTTTTTGTGTTATTGAACAGAATTAAAATGAGTTCAGGTTCCAGTTCAAGAAGAAGTTTGTGTAAATCAACCTGATGTGTTTTGCTATATATGCGGAGAATACATGTTTCAACAAAACAGACAAACTATTACTGACTTTGTAAAGCGAGCGTATCTTGGATACTTTGGAGTTAAACTTGGTGATCAGGACAAAACGTGGGCCCCGCATCTCGTATGTAAAACTTGTACAGAGCATTTACGGCAGTGGACTACCGGGAAAAGAAAATGTCTAAAATTCGGCGTACCAATGGTTTGGAGAGAACCAAAAAACCACTTCAATGATTGTTATTTCTGTTTAGACTCGGCAATACGCCCTATCCCGCACTCAGATGAAATACCGATTCCAACATTTCATCAGCTACCACATATCTCTGATGACGAATATTTTCCCTCTGATCGCTCTTCTGATGCTAATAAAAGTTCTGATGCTAATGAAACTAACAGTGACTATGAGGGGACGTCATCAGTTCCTCAACGCTTCAATCAAAATGAATTAAATGATCTCACCAGGGATCTCAATTTATCGAAAAAAGCTTCTGAAGTACTGGCTTCTAGGTTGAACGACAAAAAGTTACTGGAACAAGGAACCAAAATTACCTTTTACCGTACAAGATAAAAAGATCTGCTACCATTCTTTTCTCAAGAAGACAATCTTGTATTTTGTCACGAAATTAGGGGACTCATGAAAGAAATGGGACTTTCTGAATATATTCGAGATGATTGGCGCCTATTTATTGACAGTTCAAAGCGAAGTTTAAAATATGTCCTTCTACATAATGGGAATAAATATGGTTCAATACCACTAGCTCACTCAACGAAACTGAAAGAAGAATATAATACCATAGCTTTGGTCTTGCAGAAGATAAAGTATTACGAACATCAATGGATGATTTGTGTAGACTTAAAAATGGTAAACTTTCTTCTTGGGCAGCAAAGTGGTTACACGAAATATCCGTGTTTCTTGTGCCTCTGGGATAGTAGGGACAAAACACACCACTGGGTTAGAAAAGATTGGCCTCAGAGAGAAAACATGGACGTTGGGGAAAAGAATGTCATTAACGACGCTTTGGTTGAAAGAGAAAAAATCATACTTCCTCCGTTACATATGAAGTTGGGCTTAATGAAGCAATTTGTAAAGGCTCTTGATAAGAATGGGTCTTGTTTTGCATATATAGGGGTAAAAATGCATCAGTTGAGCACAGAAAAACTCAAAGCAGGGATATTTGACGGCCCACAAATAAGACAATTAATTAAGGATCCTGCCTTCATAAATTCAATGAATCAAGTTGAACGAGAAGCTTGGACATCATTTGTTGCAGTTGTAGAAAATTTTCTAGGCAAACATAAAGCTCAAAACTATGTTGAAATGGTTAACAAGATGCTTAATAGTTTCAAATCCTTAGGGTGCAATATGAGTATTAAAATACACTATTTACACAGCCACTTAGACCGTTTTCCAGAAAATTTAGGAGACATGAGTGAGGAACAAGGTGAAAGATTTCACCAAGATATTAAAGTTATGGAGGACCGCTACCAAGGAAGATGGGACATGCACATGATGGCAGATTACTGCTGGAGTTTAAAAAGGGACTGTTTAAAAAACATTCAAGAATGTCGCGGAAAAGAAGCTTTCCAAGTGTTGAGTGACTATTTCATTTCTTCAAAGTTTTTTTTTTTGTTTGTAAGTACGACATAATATTGTATTTTGTATAACTAAAATAAAAATTTCGTATCTACTTTTGTTTACTACACTTACGGATTTGAGTTACAATAATGTAACTTATATTTCTCTAAAATTGTATATCTTAAAAATTTGAGCTCCTAGGTACAAATGAATACGTTATTTGAATTCAGGACATCAAATTGATATAGAATCAGCTCAAAAAACCTCGACACCAAAACAGCTGTTCCCCTGTGTTATTCTTTTTTTTAATATTTTTGAGTTTCACGTGTTTATTAGGGGTGCCTAATACTTTTAGCCAAGGCTGTATATATATATATATATATATATATATATATATATATATATATATATATATATATATATATATATATGTATATATATATATACATATATACTATTTTTTGTTAGGTTTAACTAATTAATTTGAACTATGAGAAAACATGTTTTTAAATTAATATTTGAAACTTAACTAAAGAGGATTAGTATTAAAAACAACTACGGAACGTTTTATTTAGAACTTACATCATTGTTACAAAAATGTAAACAAAATTAATGTCAAAAAAGTCTCCATAAACTCAAGAACTGCATTGAAAAAAACACGTTATAATCAGCCGCATTTTATCAAGCTATCTGTTGCTCGCTAAACTGAAAACAAATGAATAATTTCCGGCCCTACTTTATAATCTGTCACTTGTTGCTAGTAATTTTGCAGTGGGTTTTTCAAAGTAATATTAAAAATGAGCGAGAGAAATTCTGAAATTCCATTTCAAGTTCGAAAGAATAATTGATTTGATGAAAGATGGAAAAGCATACAGAAATATAGGAAAAATTGTTAAAAAGTCGCATGCTACTGTTCAGTACATTGTATATCAGTATAAATCAATCGGCTCCTATAAAATTCGACCACGCTCCGGTCGTCCCAAGAAACTGACTCCACGTGAAGAGGCCAGTATTGTTAGACAAATAATTATAGATCCCAAGAAAAGTGCACCAAAATTAAAAGAAGAACTACGGGAACTAAATATATATATATATATATATATATATATATATATATATATATATATATATATATATATATATATATATATATGTACATATAAATTTTGAATTGTTGTGACTCTTACTTAATGGCAATTAATAACGAATGTAATGAAAGGTAAATTTGTATATGGCACATTACACATTACACGATTCGTTACACAGTTACTTCTTCGGATGTGGTGTGTACTAAATCAAATCTTTAGTTCAACTAGTTGTACTAGTTCTATTACATTTATACCTGACACTATGATCTTACGGGAATTAATCTGAATTTTAATAATAGTATGAATCATAGATAAGTAAGGTATTCTTTTGTTTGTTTAGAATAGCATCTGAATATTGAATGCAGTTTGTGTGTTTTATTTGCTTTATGTACAATTTGGTAGTCATCAGCGAATAAGCAATTTTGTTCTATTAAATGGCTCTATGCTGAATCGATTTTATTTTTTAGGTAACTTTTTATGCTTTGTATTAAGTTTCAAAGGAGCGCCCTGCCTGGCCTATATAGGCTTTAAGGCACGATCCACAGATTAATTGATATACCTCCAGTTTCTTCTTTCTACTTTGTTTTTCTTTTGCATTATTTATAAATGTCGCCAGTGAATTATTTGTTTTGAAAGCTATATCGATGTGGTTTTTACTCGGAAAACTTCTGATTTTTTTTCTGAGGGTTTGCCCAAATATGTTATTGTATAATATCTTTAATTATTCTCTTTCATCTTTGGGTACACATGAGAAATAGCTTTATTTTTTTAGTTTTTTTTTTGCTAATAGTGATTCTGCCATCTTAGGAGCATTATAGACTACAAGTTACTTTATTAGACTCAGTTTCTGCTTAAAATCATTTTCAGATAAGGAGATGCCTACTAGTCTATTCAACATGCTATGATATAATGACAATTTTTGTTGTTATAGATGAACATATATTTATTGTTGTATAGCCTGTCCCAAAATATAAGATCCAGATTTTTGCCATTTTAAGTGGGCAATATAAAAATTCTGACCTTTTGTTTATGATAGGTTGCGAGCTCGATAACATTGAAAACATCTCAATAAGCTGTCACCACATTTTACACGATATGTTGGGTATAAGAAAGCTTTCAGTTCGATTAGTGCCGAATCGGCCAAAAACGTATTTGAATGAACATTTCCCAGGAGTGTCTAGACTTGTTTAAACATAATCCCAATGATTTTCTTCGATGTTTCATAACATTAGATTAAATATGAATTCGCCATTACACGCCAGAGATGAAGGAGCAGAAATAGTGGGTCGGAGCAGGTGCACTCAAGAAAGCAAAAAATTTTATTCATTAATACAAATAAATAAAATTATAAGTGTAAGATACATATAAAAACAAATGGATAAGAAGTACAAATATACAGTTTGAATGAATGGGGTTTACAAGAGGGAAGATATTGTATAAATAAAAATATATTTTAACTTAAGCCTAATTCGGTTTCACTATCACCGTCATCAGCTGAGGTAATTATTAGTGGTTTTATATTATGTAGATAAATATATGAATCTCCAACTTTAACAACGTGCCGAATGGAATTCTTCCAGCTTTCACAATATAACTTTTTTTACTAATTCAATCACTGACACGCTTAAAGTAGGAGAAACATTTTATGCCCTTATTTTTAATTTAACTTGATGCCAAATATCTTCAATTGGATTAAACACCAAATAATACGGAGGAAGCCGCAAAACAGTGTGTCCCATTTTCTCAGCCATACTATCACAAACATTTTTTTTTTTTCAATTTATAGTCTTTCAAAACTTCCAAAAGATCACTATTTTATAACTAAAGTCAAAACAAATGTCATTTTCTAACATATATTCCTGTATTTCCGATTTGGTGTTGGCTGCATTAGGAACCTTATTTAGTAGGCGATTATGGTAACTTGCATTGTCCATAACTGTAACACTCTGTTCGAGAACATTTGGCAAAAGGGAATTTTGAAACCAATTTTCAAAAATTTCTGCGGTCGTGTCTTCATGATAGTCCAAACTAAAATATTTTATGTTTTTTGCAGATAATAGTAGACAATTTGAAACCCAGCCCTTTTCAGATCCGACATGTAAAATGGTTATTCGTTTACCTTTATTTGAAGATGCGTTAGTCTAACATTTTGTACTGCTGTCAACCCACCCTTTTTGCACAGTGTCGTGGGTATCGAACCATGTTTCGTCAAGGTAAATTATTGGCCAATTCTCTGATCGTTATTTTTTAATTTCTTGTAAATAAGTATGTCGCAATCTTTGTGATTCCATCACTACTTGCCTTTTGTTGATTTTTCGGAACGTAAATTTCATTCTTAAGAGAATTCTGTGAAGGGTTGATCGGCCACAATGTATATTGTTCCCGTCCTGCACCAGTCTTAATTTTATTTTGTCTAGGGTCGGCACCAACTGCTCTTTATACATAGAATATATTTTTCACCTGATGACGTCTTTTTCGCAATCGTCTACATGATGCATTTGAAAATCTTTCCGTTTTTTCCTGTTCCTAGGCGGAAAAGCAACTCACATTGGTCTTGAATCGCTGTAAATTATACTTGGTGCTAAACAAACTCCTGGGTAAATCATCCCAAAGGGATGAGGTTCTCTATATAAAAGAACTCTTAAAAAGGGTTGTACAAAGAATGACAAACTGAGCTTCATACGATGTGAAGTATTAGTGCGACATGTGTTCCTAGCATGCACCCCTCTGGGAGGAATTAAGCGGGCTACATCCACTTTTCAAGAAGGTATTTTTAGAATAGACTCGCCAGCCGTTCGAAATAGTATTCCTCTTTGCTATGCATCCCTCATGCCAAGCTATATTTGCTCCCAAGTTAACGCCCAGCAACTGGAGTGACGGAGAAGGAATGGAGTATCTCAATATAACTGTGCCGGGTTCTGCAACGTTAACTTTTTTAGAAAAATTTGCAGCCTGGGTTTCTGCAGCTCTTTGCATGAGTAGTAAATGTTCGAGCGTTCAAAACCAATGAAAAAATAAGCATACTGTCAGGTGTAAAGCTGTAAATTGAATTTCTGGTATTTGCCAACGGATCGTTAATACAGAAGAGAAAAGGAATAGGAGACAATAAGAAGACTTGGGGCACACCGGCATTGGTACTGAAGATATTAAAAAAAAATCCGCCAATTACCACTCATAAAAAAGGCTCTTTGAGGAAACATGAGAGCCATTAACAATTTTTTTTTTTTCAAACATACCATAAAAATATAGCTTAGCCAACAATCCGACATGCCAAATACAATCGAATACCTTGGTTATATCACGTGCAACCTCTCGAGATTCTCCAGCATATTCAATTCCATTGTTCGAATCATGTGTGACATAAGATCTTTGCTTACGAAAGCCTTATTAATGATTGTGAATAATATTGAATCCTTCCAGATATTTTTAGAGATGCTAATTGCAGTTTCTTCCATAACTTTCGAAATTATTGAGAGCAGAGCGACCGGTCAGTAGCTGTTTGTCAAGATCTTCTTGCTTTTTTTAGGTATTGGCTGAGCTGTAGTGCATTTCTAGCAGGAAGAAAGTATTCCCTTTCTGTAGGATAGGTTGAAAAATTTGCACACAACGAATATAAGTTCGCTCGTGCATTTTTTAAGTATCCTATCAGCGCTATAAGTTTTTTGGAGTCTAGCTGCATTCAAATAAGTTTTTATGCCACGCTGTATTGTGTTTATTGCAATGTCTGGTCATAATTCATCATCATCCATCAACCGTCCTCATCCACTGCTGAATATAGGCCTCCTCTAAGACCTTCCACTGATCTCTGTCCTGAGCGTTGTTAACCCAATTTCCTGCCACTCTTTTTATGTCATCGCTCCATCTTGTTGGTGGTCTACCTCTGTTCGTTTTGTCTTGTATGGATCTCCATTCTATTAGTCTTCTACACCATCGGTTATCATCCCTTCGGGCTATATGGCCTGCCCATCTCCATGTAGATTGTGTAATTTTTTGGATAATATCTACTACTTTTGTTCGTTGTCTGATAGTTATGCTTGTTATTCTATCCTCCCTTGTGATACCCAGCATAGCTCTCTCCATTCCCCGTTGCGATACTCTCAGTTTGTTTGCTGATGAACGATGAGTTTCTGTTGAGTGCTGTAGTGGATCCTACCCTTAATATTTCCGATCACTTACTAATTAAATGTGAACTAAAACTTCAAATATTTAAACAAAAACCTTTCTTCTTAAACTACAGGAACTTTCGCAATTTTAATAAACAACACTTTCACAACGATCTTTTGTCAGTTCCGTTCCGTAATATATTCTACACTCGTGACATCAATGTAAAACTGGAATTATTTAATACTTATCTTACCGGACTTTTTGATTTACATGCACCAATACAAACAGCTCGTATTACTAAAAGAAAAGCACCCTGGCTTACCCAGGAAATAAAAGATGCTATGTGCATACGAAATAAAGCCCTACATAAGTATCAAAAAAATAAAACTCATACTAACTGGGACACGTACAAACTAATTCGAAACCAGGTGACAATTGCAGTGGAAAATGCTAAAAAACAGTACCTTACTAACAACTTAACACCTAAAAACTCAAAAAATAATTGGAAAGTCTTGCGAGATCTAAACATTTACTCTAAACCTAAAAAACACAATTCCGGCCACATTAAACGATGTTGAAAAGATTAGCCGGTACTTTATTGACGCGGCTACTTCAAAAAATCCAGATGCAGACACGTTAAATTTTTATTTGCAAAATCAAAAAAAAAGACGCTGGTGATTTTAATTTTACTTTGGCAAGCATGGACGACATTGAAAGGGCAATGAGTTCCATAAAATCGGAGGCCATTGGTACTGACGGCATTGGGATTAAAATGATATGCAATTGCTATCCATATATTGTACCCATTGTTCTGCATCTGGTCAACAGTTGTATAGAAACCAAAACGTTTCCTGATCGGTGGAAAAGCTCGTTTTTACTCCCGATTCCAAAATCTTCCAACCCAAGTGAACTAAAAGACCTGCGACCCATAAGCATCTTACCAACTATGTCAAAGATCCTTGAAAGAGTCCTAGATGCTCAAATACGTAGATACATCGAAACCCATAACTTGTTACCATCAACACAGTCAGGATTTCGCAAAGATCACAGCTGTACCACTGCTCTTCTAAAAGTGACCGATGACATCTTTGAGGCTACCGATCGTGGTGAGCTTACTGTGATTGTTCTGCTGGACTTCTCCAAAGCATTTGACAGACTAGATCATCATCTGCTTATTGCTATACTAAGATATCTTGGGTTTAGTGGTGAGGCTTGTCTTATGATTGAGAGTTATCTTGCAGGAAGACTGCAGTGTGTAAAACTAAATGGACATAAGTCCAAGCCAATAAAAATCTGTAATGGTGTTCCACAGGGGTCGATCCTAGGGCCTCTATTTTTCACTCTATATACATCTCAGCTTTGTACCTATCTTAAATATTCAGATTTACATCTTTACGCTGACGACTCACAAATCTACTTGTCTTTCAAGCCTGAACAAATTATTGAGGGTAATAATAAAATTAACGAGGATCTTGCACTTTTGGTGAGTGCCTCCGAAAAAAACACTGTTTGGTACTAAACCCAAAAAAATGTCAGTTGCTATTGTTTGGACGTACCGCTTGGAGAAAGCAATATTCTAATCATTTAAACATTATTGTAGGTACTGAGCGGCTAGAAAACTTGGATAATGCTAGGAACTTGGGTTTGATAATGGATATAGAGTTGAGATTCACAGCACATATAAATAATTGCATAAAAAAGGCGTTTACTAATCTTAAACTTATATATAGCCAGCGTCATTTATTAAGTGTAAATTTGAAAAAAACTTTTATGCGATAGCTTAGTTTTGTCCCACTTCACATTTTGTGATACAGTGTATGGACCCTGTCTCCTGGAATGGGATGCTCGGCGTATTCAGCGCATTCAGAATTACTATGTCAGGCTGATTGGTGGTATAAGAAAATATGATAGAGGTGTGACTGCAAAGATGAAAGAAGTTGGGTGGCGCTCCATGAAAGAAAGGAGACTTCTTCATAGTTTAGTAATATTTAATAAAATAATTTGTAAAAAGCGCCCAAATTACTTGTATCAAAAAATTAAATTTAGACATGATGCTCATAACCTAGACTTAAGGCATAAACAATAAATATATCACCACCCTTGCATAGAACAGCACAATATCAAAGATCATTCAGTTACCAGGTCTATAGCATTTATAATAAAGTTCCAGATAATTTAAAAAGTCTCAAAGGCTTGAAATTTAAAAATGAAATTGGCAAAATTATATCATTATTTTTATAAATTGTTTTCTTATGTTTACATGATACATCCGAAATATATTTGTAACAGTACATGTATGCCCCATAATTATATATGATACATAAGTAATATAATAATTGTTAGGTTAGGATAGGTTAAGATAGGAAGCCAAGTTTCAACTTCGCCTTTTGTATATTATACAATAAAGTCATCATCATTATTATTATTATTATTGTTTTGTTAATATGAGGGTTTCGAAGCCATATGTGACTACAGGCAGAACGCATCGTTCATAAACTTTCTTCTTTAAGCGCATTAGCAAATTATCTTGCAGCATATCTCTCAGCTTCTCAAAAGCCATCCATCCCAAACCCACACGACGGTGTATCTCACGCTTTTGGTTATCTTTGCCAATTTGTAATTCATGACCCAAATACTTGTAATTTTGAACGTCCTGCACCTCGCTTTCGTTAAATTTCATATTACTGTTAGTAACTGGATTAGTTATAAACTTGGTTTTCTGAAAGTTAATATTTAGACCAATATATGCTGATGTTATTTGCAATTCCGTAAACTTTTGTTGGGCATCACCTAGATTGTCGGCTATTATGACAACATCATCAACAAAACGCAGGTAATTTATGTATTAGCCACCGATATTTATGCCCTTTCCATCCCAATTAAGTTCCTTAAAAGCATATTCTAACACTGCCGTAAAAAGTTTAGGAGAGATCGTATCACTTTGTCCAATTCCGCGTTCCACTTGGTACTTAATTGTGTATTCATGGAGTCTTACACTTGCTGTATTATTATAAACTAGCTGTGCCCGCGGCTCCACTCGCGTGGACTTAATTCGCCTTTATCGTCACTGCTTATTCGTTATGTTTATAATATCATATAGTTCAAGGGGCCTTAGAGGCCCATGGCTTGGTTGCATACTTGTCTCCACTTCTTTTTATCTCCTGTTAGCTTTTCCCAGTGCGGGATTCCCATCAATTCCGGCTCTTGCTTTACTGCCTGAATCCATGTAGATCGAGGTCTACCCTTGACTCTTCTTCCAACCACTCCTCTTATTACGGTTGCTTTGCCTGTCTTTCTTCCTTCATCAATGCCACGTGTCCCAACCATCTTAATCGCTGGCTTCTTATGATTTGGCTTATAAGGGGTTTCGTATATAGGCATTTTAATTCGTAATTTGTTCTTCTTCTCCACAGTCCCTATTCTTCCTTCCTCGGTAAATTCTTCTCAAAGCTTTCCTTTCCCACACCTCCAACGTCTCCTTTTCTCTTGCATTCAGTTTCCACGTTTCGCATCCATATGTCACCGTGGGTCTGACAACTGTCGTATTTATTCTTTCTTTTGCTTTTCTTGATACATTGTTTGATTTCAATATTGGTTTCATTGCCCCCAAACATCTCTGTCCTTTCGCTATTCTTTCTTGTATCTCCGTCCTTTCTTGTCCACTCTCTATTATTGTTACTCCCAGACAATTAAATTTGTATACTTTTTCAAAAGTATATCTTTTCCCTAAGTTGTTTATTATACCTAAACTTTCGTGTTTTTATTATCCTTCTTCTTTGTAATTTCCATGTATTTTGTTTTATCCTCATTTATCTTTAGTCCTCTCATCCTTCCCCTTTCTTCTATCCTACTTATGGCTTTTTTGAGGTTCTTTTTTGCTCTTGCAATCACTGCTACATCATCCGCATAGGCCAAGCATTGACAGGTTTTTTGGTATATCGTTCCATTTGTTTTTATTTCTGACTCCCGTATTATCTTCTCTAGTACCAAATTAAATAGACCTGTCGACACTGGATCCCCCTGTCTTAATCCTGTCTTCACCTTAAATTTGTCTGATACTTTGCCCTCAACCAACACTCTATTTTCTGTGTCATTCAGGGTCATTCTCACCATGCGAATCAATTTACTTGGAATTTTTAGTTCTTCCATTATCTTGTAGAGTCTTCTATTTACAGAGTCATATGCTTCTCTGAAATCCACAAAGACCAAGTGTAGTGTCAAATTTGGTTTTAAGCTATCATCTTGGATTTGCTTAATTGAAAATATCTGGTCTGTAACCGATCTATTTTTCCTGAATCCACACTGGTACTCTCCCAGAATAGACTCGGCTTTCTCTGCTAGTCTGTTTTTGATAGTCAACACTACTATCTTGTACACGACATCCAGTAAGGCTATTGGTCTATAATTAGCACATATATTTTTTTTTCTCTTTTTTTGTATATTGGACAAATGAGCGACTCTCTTCAGCTCACTGGCATCTGTTCTGTTTCCCATATTTCTTGCACCAACCGGCATATTTCATTTTCCAGATCTACTCCTCCAGTTTTGATCAGTTCTGCTGTTATACAATTTCCACCCTTATTTTTTTTGGGTTCTGAGTATTTTTCTTATTTCTTCTTTGCAGGGTTTGTTTGTCACCTCCTACCCTTCAGTTAATTTTGCTTCCTATTTCTCATTCAACTCATTTTCATCTCCATGTTTCTGTAAAGTATTCCCCCCATCTATTCAGTCTTTCTACCAAGCTTACTGCTAAAGTTCTATCTTTTTTCCTACATATTAGCATTTTGTCTCTGTTTATTCCCTTTGTATTTTATAAAAAAAAAAACACGTAAATCGGATAAGTGGTTTTTGAGTGCTAAGCGCAGTAATGGATAGACAGACAGACAGAGGGACGTTACGTTTTATATATATTATAGATTTTTTTTGACATATATTAAATTAAGAATTTAAAAAAAATCACGTAAATTAGATAAGTGGTTCTCGAATGATAAGCACACTAACAGACAGACAGAGAGACGTTGCGTTTTATATATGGTATATTATATAGATTATTATTATTATATTACCTGGCCAAAGAACATATGTATGAAAAAAAAAACACGTAAATCGGATAAGTGGTTCTCGAGTGATAAGCACACTAACGGACAGACAGACAGACAGAGAGACGTTGCATTTTATATATATTACAGATATTCTTTGCTATATGATATTGTTCCATATTTAATGGTTTAGGCAGTGTATTGCAAGAGAACGCGCTAGCGGCAAAGTTTTTTCCGACTTGATTCACTATTATCGTCACTGCTTGTTCCTTATGTTATCTAACGTAATAAAATATAGCCTATAACCTGCCCAGAGAACATATGTATGTTTTAAAAAAAAAGCACGTAAATCGGATAAGTGGTTCTCCCGTGATAAGCGCACTAACGGACGGACAGGCAGACAGCCAGACAGACAGACAGAGAGACGTTGCATTTTATATATTATAGATGTAATAAAATATATATCTAGAACCTGGTCAGAGAACATATGTATGAATTTAAAAAATCACGTAAATCGGATAAGTCGTTTTCAAGGGACAAGCGCACTAATAGACGGACAAACAGACAGAGAGACGTTGCATTTTACATATATTATAGATATAAATTATTATTATTACTATATAACCTGGCCAAAGAATATATGTATGATTTAAAAAAAGACACGTAAATCGGATAAGTGGTTTTCGTGTGATAAACGCACTAATGGACAGACAGACAGACAGAGAGACATTGCATTTTATATATATTATAGATTATAGATATTCTCTGCTACATAATATTGTTCCAAATTTAATGGTTTAGGCTGTGTATTGCAAGGGAACGCGCGGCAAACTTTTTTCCGACTTCATTCACTATTATCGTCACTGCTCATTCCCTATGCTACCTATCGTAATAAAATATAGCCTATAACCTGGCCAGAGAACATATGTATGTTTAAAAAAAAAAGTACGTAAATCGGATAAGTGGTTCTTTAGTGATAAGCGCACTAACGGACAGACAGACAGACAGACAGAGAGACGTTGCATTTTATATATATTATAGATGCATTTAATTAACCGAGTATATCTGCAGGCAGATAGTATGCCCGCAACTCCACGCTGTCAAAAATACTAATACGAGTAGTGTCTTGTATTCTATAGATTTCTTTATAAGGATTTTGATGGTCTGTAAATGGTCGTTAGCACCGTATCCACTTCTAAAGTCAGCCTTGTTCGCCTGTTCGCGTGATTGATAAAAATCTAGTTTTCGCCTTAGGCGTTTTGTTTTCATTTTGGTGAAACACTTGTACAAAAGGGAGAGCAAATTGATCGGTCTATAATTTGCTTGGGATTATGCTATTTTTTAACCCAACTTAAAAAGAGAAACTACAACCATCAATACAAGCCGGGTTATAATTAGATCAAGCTAATTCAGTAAGTTATTGACTTCTAGTTTCATAATAAACTTTATTTTGTTTTGAACTAAAGTTTTTTATTTTAAGAAACATATCTGTCGGTACCATAGAAATAGTTACCTCAAAAATAAAACGGATTTAGCATATAGCTAATCATTTTTTAACAGACAAAATCACTTATTCGGTGATAGTTTCAAAATTTTACGTATATGTATAAAATGAAGGTGTCAAATTAAACCTATTAGAAAGTTTGGAAACAAACGGAATAAAAATCCAGATGCTATTCTAGATAAACCAAAGGATCTCTACCTGATCCATGGTAATTTCGTATTACTACTATAAATTTATACTTCCGTTAAAGTTCAGTGTGGATCCCCGTAATGTAGTAATTAGAGTTTCTCAGTTACAAATGTACAGTTAGATCTAGCGGAACTAAATGTTTGTGTAGGATCGTATTCGAGGAAGAGGCAGTGTAACATAACGCGGCATACTTAATAAATAAATAATAGTAGGAAATGTGATAAAGAAATTTGTTGACATCAGTTATTTGAAATTAGTCAATAGGCAATTTATCTATTCTACCATAAGGATTAGACTCGCATTTAGAACGTCAAGATTTTTCACAAATTGCTGATTCAAAATTAGCCTGTCTTAACACGTAGGCTGAAAAGTTTTGGGTCCAGCTACTTTTTTTTGCAAAATTCGACTTTATTCATCAACATCCAAAACTTTTCTAACATTTCTATACCTTTCTTGTAGAAGGATTTGTCTTTGCGTTCAAAATAGGCCTCAGTTTTGGCGATAATTTCTTCATTGGAGCCAAATCTCTTTCCCGCGAGCATTTTTTTGAGGTCTGCGAATAGATAATAGTCGCTGGGGGACAAATCTGGAGAATACGGTGGATGAGGAAGCAATTCGAACTTCAATTCATGCAATTTTGCCATCGTAACCATTGACTTGTGACACGGTACATTGTCTTGATGAAAGAGCACTTTTTTCTTGTTCACTTGAGCCCATTTCTTTGCGACTTCTGCCTAGGGATGCAAACGATACATTGATGTTTTCAATACATCGATGTTTTAATAAAAAAACATCGATGTTTGCCATCGATGTTTTAAATCGAAAAACGTCGATTCATCGTCGTTAATTCAAGCGATGTTTCTTATCGATATTTTTTACGTCCAGCGGAAATACCCACTATTTCAAACAGCTCCGTCTATTCTAATACTACTTCAACTATTGTTAGCGATATTGACTGATCCACGAAATATTTCTCTAGCTAGATGAAAATGAGTTTTATAGATGGCACTGTTTCATAATAATAGACGAATGAACAATAATTTGAATGTTTCACCCACTTCCTTCGCCCAGTTCGTTTAATTATCATTTAATCACAATGCAATCTAAATTTCAAAAGGCTTGGGAGAAGTTAGCTGTATGGCATAGAACCCTTTGCCTATCCTAGTTTTGATAGATAAAGTTGACCAAAAAATACATACAAATTAAAATACAAAACTGCTCGTGTCCGCTATAAAACTGTTTAAAAGTAACAATTCCTCAGTGTACACACATATACCAGTGTATACTACCCTTTTATGTTCACAATTAAAAAGTTGAAAAAAAACATTGATGTTTCGATATATCGATGTTTTAGAGGCGATGTTTTTTCGATATCGATGTTTTAAAAAAAGATCGATACGTCGATACATCGATGTTTTACAGTGCGATGTTTGCATCCCTTCAAACAGACCAATAACTTTATATAATATTCGCTACTGATTGTTTTTCCCTTCTTAGCATAGTCGATGAAAATTATTTCTTCTGCATCCCAAAATACAGAGGTCAACACCTTCCCAGCATTGTTGTACCTTTGGTCGCTTCGGGCGGCTTTCACCAGCTGCTGTCCACTCAGCTGACTACCAATTTGATTCCAGTGTGTAGTGATGGATCCATGTTTCATCCATTGTCACATATCGCATAAAAAAATCCTTTTTATTGCGCTTAAACAGGTCCAAACAGCGCTCAGAATCATCAACACGTTGTTGTTTTTGGTCCACTCTGAGCAAACGCGGTACCCATTTCGAACAGAGCTTTTTCGTGCCACAGTGTTCATACAAAATATGACCAACACGTTCTTTTGGATATCTTTAGGGTGTCAACGATCTCATGCAATTTCACTTTACGGTAATCCAAAACAATTTTGTGGATTTTTTTTGATGTTTTCCGTTTTAACTACCTCATTTTGGCTTCCAGAGCGTTCAGCATCATTTGTGTCTGTACGATCGCATTTAAATTCCGCATACCAGTAAATGATGAGTGAATTTCCAGGGGCAGAATTCCCGTAACACTTATCAAGCCATTGCTTTGCTTGAATGGTATTTTTTTCCCATCAAAAAACAGTGTTTAATCAACACACGAAATTCGATTTTTTCCATTGTTTTGAAAATATGAAAAGTAGCATCACTCAAAACCACTGTAATTTGTAAACTAATCGTCGAAATGTCATGAATTTTTGACACGTATGGTTTGAAAGTTGGTACTTCCTAAAAATCATATGGTTTTTTTGTGAAAAGGGCAACATCTATGTGTCAGACCAAAAACTTTTCAGCCTACGTGTTATTAATTTACACGCACGGTGACATTTTTATTTCCCATAAAGATCGCATTGTCAGTAAGTAATACATTGATTACAGGATATTTGAATTATTACTCTACAGCTTAATTTTCATTAAATCTTCTCAAGTATTCAAAGATTATCCGATAACTTTGCTTCTAATTACAAATCTTTAACAGCTAAGTATCTTGAAGTTTCTCTAAACGTAATATTATACCTTTAGTGGTCTATTTTAAATTAAGTAGATTGTTAGGCCCTTAAAGTACAAGAACATTTTGTTAGTTAAACTGACCCTCGAGCAATTGAACCTTTACCTGTTAAATATATATAGTTTAGCTATAAAATAAACTTTTGTAATAAAATAATTAGAGATGTGTTCCAAAATTAGAACAAAGTTAAAATTATCAAAATCAGTAACAACTACTTAGATATTCCTATAAAGCTTGTTAAGTATATGTCGCTGAAAAATATTACATTAATGAACTTGATTACTTAAAAGAAAGCCATGTACCCATTACTCCCTTACGATCATTTGTGTGTCGTTTTTTTTCTAAAAAAAGTTAACGTTGCTGAACGCGACATAGTTATGTCGGGTCACTCCATTCCTCTAATATGCTTTACGGAAGCAATTTTCAAATATTTCCTTGGTTACTTGTTCCCAAGAGGTTTTTGCAAAGTAAACTGCATCCAATGGCGTAATTTTCTTAATTAACTCAAAAGCTGTACCAGCAGTTTCAATGGTTACAATCAGGTGCTTTAGTATTAGACTTCCGTAATAAATTTTAAAATTTTTTATAATTCCCTGGTCAAGTAGTTGACAAGCTGATATACAGTTAGGGGGCAGAAACAAGATTTTTATATTTTTTAAGCGGACGTTTTTTAGATGACATCCTGCATCGTCTAAAAATAACAAAATATTTCCTTTTTCAATCAAAATCTTGCAACTACTCTGTCATAATTTCTCCTGTCACCCAAGCTTTCTCATTGCATTTCCAAGTTACAGACAGATTGTTTATGTTAATGTTTTGCTCTGAGTTTAGCTGCCTTACCAATGACTAAGAATTTTTTTTTCTCCCGCCACAATGCAAAATTATAGATGTCTCTCGGTGAATATCCCTTAATTAAAGAAGGACATTTTTCTCAGAATGATGAATCTTCTTCAGCAATAACCGAAGCTCCTTCTCCTGAAATCGCTTTAAAACATGTTGTGGCGGATTCTAAATTTATTAAGCCAACCAGAAGAAGCACTGAATGTAGAATGTCCCTCGGCTATTTCTTTTGCTTTGCATCGTATTAGCGGACCTGAAAAAAACATTAACAATAAGTTTTTTGCATTTTTGTCACGAAACGCCTACTGATACTCTCACCCCTTTTTCTATTCTTTGAATTGATATGAAAAGAAAATCAACGCACTATTTCCAGAAAACCTTATCTAAAAAAAATAATTCATGTGCATATCTGTCAAGGGAATCCCCTTATGGCGAGTTGCTATAAATCAGTTATAACACAACTTGTCAATTTTGGTACCATCACCAGTCAAAAAGCTTCTTTTTTCGTTCAAATTGGTGTTCGATATCCACTTGTGGATTTCCTTATGTTTAATTATATCAGCAACTTGTGTTTTTCCGATATTAAAACGCTTAGATAAGTCCCTTACACTTAACCTTTCCTTATTGTGAACTTCGACAATCTCAATTTTTAGTGTTCCGTACGGAACACTTATAAGATCACTTCGGTGTCTGTCCGTCTGTCTGTCCGTCTGTCCGTCTGTCCGTCGGTCACACCCAATTTTCTCCGAAACTATTTGTCATAGAAAGTTGAAATTTGGTAGTAATATAGGAATTGATGGCCTCATCAGAGCCATGTAGTTTTGAAAGTTCAATTTTGACTTAAGGGGTTAGTTTTAGGGGGTGAAATCGGAAGTGAAAAAAATTTTTTTTTACTAGGTAATCGAGTGTGGTGCCAAATGAAAGCTTGTGAAAACACGAGTAAAAAATATATACATAATGTAATACTTGCGCGCACTTTTCTTTGTATTATTTTTAAAAAATCGCGAAAAATCGCTGTCCACCCGCCTTATCTCGGAAAGTACTTATCAAAAAATTTTGAAAAAATTCTGGAATATTCTCTACGGAGTGTAGATTGAACGAAAATTATCACAAGTGCATTACCTATAATAATTTATCTGGTATATAAAAAAAACAGAAATTTCAAGGTCATCAATTTTCAGTAAAGATTGGAAATAAACTTTGTTGAAACTTATTTGGGGTGTATTTTGTGAAGTCACTGATCATTTTATGTCACCGTAACATAAATTTTGACTTAAAGGATTCGTTTTGAGGGGTGAAATTGGAAGTGAAAAAAAAAATTTTTTACTAGATCATCGAGTGTGGTGTCAAATGAAAGCTTGTGAAAACACGGGTAAAAAATATATATATAATGTAATACTTGCGCACACTTTTCTTCGTATTACTTTTAAAAAATCGTGAAAAATCGCTGGGCCCTACCTTATCTCGAAAGTACTGATCAAAAAATTTTGAAAAAATCCTGGAATATTTTCCACGGGGTATAGATTGAACGAAAATTATCATTACCTTTAATAATTTATCTGGTACAGAAAAAAAACAAAATTTCAAAGTCACCAGTTTTCAGTAAAGATTGGAAATAAACTTTGTTGAAAACTTATTTGGGGTGTGTTTTGTGAAGGCACTGATCATTTTATATTACCGTAACATAAATTTTGACTTAAGGGATTCGTTTTGAGGGGTGAAATCGGAAGTGAAAAAAAAATTTTTTATACTAATTCATCGAGTGTGGTGTCAAATGAAAGCTTGTGAAAACACGAGTAAAAAATATATATATAATGTAATACTTGCGCACACTTTTCTTCGTATTACTTTTAAAAAATCGTGAAAAATCGCTGTCTCCTATCTTATCTCGAAAAGTACTGACCAAAAAATTTTGAAAAAATCCTGGAATATTCTCCACGGGGTATAGATTGAACGAAAATTATCATTACCTTTAATAATTATAATTTATCGGTTATAGAAAAAAAAACAAAATTTCCAGGTCACCAGTTTTCATTAAAGATTGGAAACAAACTTTGTTGAAAACTCATTTGGGGTGTGTTTTGTGAAGTCACTGATCATTTTATACCACCCTAACAAAATTTTTTATTTTAAAAACAATCAACGTACGGAACACTAATTGTGCAAGTTCAACTTGCACTTGACCGGTTTTTTATTTAAGCGTGAGAATTTTTCTATTTGGAGTAATTTCTACAATGAATTGTTCGCCCACTGTGTCTCTTTTTCGCATAGGCGAATATTAAATCCCCGCGTGTACCCGGCGACGTTGGGGCGGAGCGCGATTGGGAAACGCAACAGCAATACTCGCCAGAGAAAAATGAGACAAGGCGTTTATTTTTTATTTTTTTTTTGTCCGGTTAAGAGAACATTTTTGTTGTGTCCGCGTCCGTTCAAGAGAATGTCCGTCCACGAGGGAGTTAACACAATGCCAATTATATGAGAGTCGGTCGGGAACATGAGAAACTGTCCGTTCAAGGGAGGTGTCCGTATAAGAGGGGTGTCCGCAAAGGGTAATTTCACTGTATGTATATATATATATATATATATATATATATATATATATATATATATATATATATATATATATATATATATATATATATATGTATATACAGTCCCTGGCCAAATTATTAGACGCGCTGCAAGATTTCATGTAAAATATTAATTACCGAGTGATATTGTACCATTTTATTATTTTAAATTGATTTGTTTTTTATTTTTATATTATCCAATCAATTACCTATTTATTTGACATAAATAAAACAGCATTAATTTAGAAAAGCATAAGTTTATTAAGTTTCAAAGAAAAGTGAAATTAATGTTAGTAAAAGTCAATATTTAGTTGAGCCACTTTTAGCCGCTATCAAAGCTTTAATTCTGCGCGGCATGCTATCAATGCAAGATTGTACTCCTGCATTTGAGGATGATGATTCCACACATGAATAATCTTTTCTAGGAGCTGGGTTTTGTTGGTAATCACATCTTTAGCCACTTCTCTTTTCATCAACTCCCACACATTTTCAATGGGGTTCATATCAGGGCCAATCCAACAGAGGGATATTTTTTTCTGCCAAAAAAGCTTTAACAGACCGAGCAGTGTGGCAGGGCGCTCCATCTTGCATGAAAGTGAATGGTTCCCCATTTGGAAACCATTCTCTGAGCTGCGGAATCAACCGATTTTTTAATACTTCTTTGTACTGATCTTGCCTCATTATTCCTTTGACGACGTACAGACGTCCAGTGCCCTTGCCGCTGATGACTGACCAAATCATCACTTTGGTGGGATGTTTAACCGTCGGGACGACACAATCAGGATGAAACTTTTCTCCATGACGACGACGCACATACTGAGCTTTATTCTGCAAAATTTCGAATGTGCTTTCGTCACTGAAGCAGACCTGTCAAAAATAGGAAAAATATATAAACTTCCATGTTTATTTGCTTTATTTAACTGAAAATGATAATAATGTATCAATTATTGATTAAATTGCTGTATCTTACCGATCTCCAGAAGTCCACATCTTTGTCTTGCCATTGTTTGGCCCACTTCAGGCGCTTTGCTTTCATTGCAGCTGTTAACTTGGGCTTCCTGGCGGGGCGACAGGCCTTAAAATCTAATTCTTTCAATTTTCTTCGAACAGTGCGCTCAGAAGCATTTACGCTAGCATCCTGGAGTTGTGATTTTATTACCTTTGTGGTAGCAAATCTGTTTTCTACTCAAATTTTCTTCAAACATCTCTCTGACCGTGGAGTGAAAATTGGTTTTCTACCGCATCTTTTCTTTCTTTTCGGGCTTAATTCCTTCCCTGACTCAATTTTCTTTTTTATGCGTCGTACACTAGCTTTAGAAACCTCCAATCTTCGTGATATTTCTCGATTTGTAAATGTTTTCGCAATCACAAGGGCCTTCACTTCAGCTTTTGTACGTGGTGAAAAATCGCCTTTTCTACCCATAATGAAAATAGTCCAATTACTTTTTTAAAACACTGCATACAAAATAAACTAATAACTGAGTAGTATAAAACTGTTAAACAAACAATCACAGTCCAAAAAGCCACAGAAACACGTCCGTACCTGACTCGATTCCGATCGCGACTGATACAGGTTTGTACCTGTTTACGTTCATGTATCACTTTGTCAACACAGTGTTGCCATATGTTAAAAATAAATATAAATATGTAGTCTACAACAATTCTTTTAAATAAAAATCAATAATATTGTAGTTTAAATATACCATTATTGCATAAAAACTCTTAAGAAACATAAAATTACTAAAAAAAATACAGTGCGTCTAATAATTTGGCCAGGGACTGTATATATATATATATATATATATATATATATATATATATATATATATATATATATATATATATATATATATATATATATAGTGGTTTCTCGCGTTGTTTGGTCAAGATTTGTCAATAACAGTTAAAAATTATAAGATAATTATCGAATTGCAACGTCGTCTGGAAATCCATAATCAAACATCAAGAGTTGAAAATATTTGATGGTATACAGTGAAAATAAAAAATAATGATTTATAATTTTCAAAATAAAATAGTATTAGCACAAATTTAATATGGATGTAATTATTGCAAAGCTGATAAGAAGGTTATCAAATTTTTAACAAAAATATGATAAAAACCAAATCAGTGCCCCCATTTTTTATTAATTTCGTTTTCCTTTATTTAATAAATAATCCGACAATTACTGACGTGTTTACTGTAGTTTTTTTGAATTTTTACCTAGGAAGGCCACAAATCTAAACGTGAGCATAATTTTACTTGTTATACTTGTGACTTCTCATTATATGACTAATTCTTTTAATTAAAAATGAAATTTGGTAACTTTCCTTTTTTTGTTTTATACAAATGTTTGTCTTTTTCTAGCTTGTACTGCAGAACGCTTCTTCCGAATCGACCGGGCCCAAGAAAACTTACATTTTGTTTTGGACATTGCAAGTGACAATCTTTACATCCTGGAATGTGGAGGAGGTACAGTACCACAGACGCCTGAAGACGAAACTGCCACACCTTCTCCAAGTTCTAATCATCAAGCTCCACATGTTATTCCTGAAATGAGAATAAGGTAAAGAATTAGATGTATTTTTTTAGTTTTAAAAAGTCGAGACCGGGCCATCTCAGACATGAATCGATGAAGCAGCCATTTTGGACAGAAAATTCTTATTTGTATTGTCCTAATTTTTTAAAATCTCTTTCGTTTTAAATTTCAATTAAGTTTTTGTTTCCTTTGCGGAATAGAATACCGAATATCTCATACATAAGTTCGAATTTACTTGGTATGTAAGGTAAAAGCATATAGCGTAATTCCAGTCCTTCGAAATTTGGCTGCCCTGGAACATTTTTCAGGAGCAAAACGTGCTTTTTGTCTGCGAGAGATTTATAAAAACAATAATTCTGCAACTATAGTGCTATGAAGATTTCATGTTTAACATTATTTACACAGCATAATTGAGATGAATACGGAAGTTTAAAGGAACTGCTTTGCCTTTAATTAAACATCGGGAAGGGTGGCCTGCCCGATGTTTAATTAAAGGCATCAAGAAGTGTGTTCTAGTATCGATCTCTCAATACTCAAACGTTCATGTGCCATAAATGGGCAGAAGAGTTTGTGACCACGCATTCTTCCTAAGAATTTTTGTGTACCATTCTACAAGATATAGCTGATGCAAGAATTAAAGACAATTAATACTACTCGGCGGCTCTACTTTCTTAATCAAATGTTTGAATGTTTTTCAATATTTACTACCATCTTATTCAGGGAGGAGTCAAATTTTTACCTTAATAACATCAATAAATAGAATTACCAGTATTGTAGTCCAGCAAATTCAAAACTACAGCATCAGAATCTTTACAATCTCCTAAAATGGTGACTTGAGCCACAATGCCTATCGTAGGATAATCGGCACGTACTTCTTTGAGGATGACAGAGGCAGTATAGTAACTGTAATTTTAAATTAATATTAATGCTTATACCTAGAGAAACGATGATAGAGTCACATAACATCCTTTAAACACATCTTTCCCGTATACTCCAGAAAGGACCCCGCACAAATTAAGTGGATTCGTGCCCCCGGTGAAATTGGCTGAAATTCAGGTATGTTGTTCGTTCCGCCATCCTGAGCAAAAGTCTCAATGGGCACAAAGCTCAATTTTGCGAATTTTGGTTTCTAGGGAGCTCCAAAGTTCCACGGATTTAACATTATTTACTACTTGAAATAAGGTATTCTTATCAAAAGTTTAGTATTTTTTGCCTTAAAAAAAGTACTTTTTTATTATTTCGAGGTCGCTGAATTCAAATCAGATGTCAAATAGACGATATTGACAGTTGACAGCTGTCAACTAGCTGTCAAACAACAAGCAATAGTCAAAATCAATAAAATCCACATGTATATATGTGTTTTTGAGGTTGCTGAGTTCAAAACTGATGTTAAAAAATCGATGACAGTTGACAGCTGTCAAAATCAAATAACTGTTAAATAGCATTTAGCAATTGAAATTGATAAAATTAACATGTAAACATATGTTTTTAAAGTTGCTTAAATCTGAGCTTCATTTAAGCCTGAGCTTATAAAGGCCATAGGAAAGTATGCCGTACCTGCAAATCAAATATTTGCTCAACCTTCAACTCATTTATTTAACCGCTGTCATTAGCTACAACCAGGGAAAGCCACGTGGAGGCAGACAGTCGGATTTTTTCCCCTTTTTGTCTGGTGTTGTCATAGTATGTGTGTTCTTGTCTGTAATATAAAAATATTTTAGTCGTATACGTTACTATATATTATGCTGTAGATACGTCATGTCATAGTCATAGTAATTTTTTATTAAGGTCACAAAAAGTAGTCAAGTAGGTTTGTATTTGTATTTTATTTCATGGGCATTGTCACATCATGTCATAGTCACTGTATTCTTACGTCAAGTCAAAGTCAGTAATTTTTTATTAAGATTACAAAAAAATAGTCTAATCAATTGTAAAAAGTGCACCTCTGATTACAATATTATTAATATTTTTAAGCTTCATCAATTATTTCGATACCGTTGGCATCTTCTTGCCATCTATTTGCTGCATCACGTGAAGTATTTAAAAGGCTTTCATCTGGGTATCTTATGTTGTCTTGGTGCCTTGCATATCCTAGGTACCATAATATACTGGCAATATGAGCACAAGTTCCCAACGTCCGAGCACCAGATTGGCAAGTGCAATAATAGTCATTAATAAGTTCTTCTCCAGGGTTTAATTCATCCTCAGAAATGATAGAAATGAACACTTGGTGACTGGTGCGATTTCGAAATCTTGAATATATTTGCAGTCTTATAACATTATTTATATCAAAATGTTCATCTATCTGAATCTCCTCTTCGTTATCTCTCTGAAGTATATCTTGAATATATGAACATCCAAGATTAATTTGATAAATCCCAAGGGTTAAATCTTTCAAAAATTCAATACTTAGCCTTGGAAACCTGGGAACTTGTTCATTGTTTAGGCGAATCCACTGAGCACGTCTATATTGCAACCTGTTACGAACCACAATATCCTGTAGGTTATTTCTTCTATTCCTTCGCTGCAACATTTGCCTTGCCATGTCAACAGTTGCATTTTCCATAGTGAATAGTGGATGGTACCGATTAATCAAGGCTCCAGAAATTCTATAGTAATCACCAATGTATCGAGCATTTTGAATATTAAACACATTTTGAAACATTTTAAATATACTTCTTATGTGACCATTTCTGGCTTCAACTATCCATCTAACCTTAGTAATGATGCGATTTTCATTAGCTACTTCAGTTATAAACTGCCTTTGTCCCCGTTCAAGAAAGGCTGGCATTCTATGTTCGATACCTAATTGAGCCAATAATGGTATTATATCTCTATAACCCCTATCAACTATCATAATGTCGCCACCTCGAAACCAGTCACGTAAGTTTTCAGTGTCCCTTTCAAATTCACTTCTTAATATATCGGCATCGTTATTTTGTGAATCTGAGAAATATGGTCCAAGAATAGACAAAATATAACCATCTGGAGCTACAATGAGTGTTGGTTTTAATAGATGTCTACCTTTATGCATAGAATAAGATTGACGAAGGATCCTGAAATTGCTACTTTTATGTATATAAGCATAAGTAGCGTCACATATTACAATAGCCACTGGAACATCAGGCTCATTATTGTACAATTCGTTTGCAAAATGAGTAACATGGCTTGCGATGAAGTTTTCTCTTGTAATTGCTGAAGTACCAATATTATGTGGAACAAATCTTAACATTAGTGACAATCTTACAGAACATATAGCCATACTTACGGCTTGACGGGTGGGATGAACATATCTTAATCCTCCATCCGTAGGGACTGGATCACAAAACGTTAAAAGATCGTCAAATTGAGCTTTATTGACAGAAAATAAACAACCAAATTCTTCTTCACTCAGTTTATCAGGATTGAATAATTTATCTTGTTTTTGAGCAGCTTGACGCATATTCTCTAACAAATTCTGGAGATCAGTACCTGGAATAACGTAAGGGCGATTTACATAAGTTAACCCAAGAATTAATGGCTGAAAAATATATCTATTTCCATTAAGATGGTTCGCGCAACACCTAATACCATCAGGTATATACATATTCGCTTCTACAAAAACATTAGATCTACATTCAGATGATAATTTTGTAGTACCTTCAATAGCTCCACAGATAATACAAGCTCGATTTTGTCGCTGATTTACAACATTTAATCTTAAATGGGTAGGATCATTTTCGATGATTTCTAATTCAGTAATAATTGATTGGTTACAATTAAAGCAAATTCTGGTCTCTTCCACAACCTCAGCATCAGCAAAACCATTAGCAGCTCGTCTAAGAATTGCTATTTGATTTTTATCGATATTGTTACCCATCCAGGGCATTTGCTGTAAACGACCTAAGCGGTCACAAACAAAACAAGAGACTTGAGCATTTCGTGCGCGATTAGCCATATTAACAAAATCGCAAAGTAAGAATACACAATTCTCAGTAAAAAAATATAGGAAAGTTTATATGAGATTATGAAGTAGTTAATGATTTAATATCTATCAAGAAAAAATATTTAAAACTTTACAAAACGCAGGAAATAAAAATATTTATTTATTCCGTCTTATATGATCTTCAAGTTGATTAAATAAAAAACAATATTATTTTTATTAGTTGTCCAGAAAAATGGATAGTTCTGAAAAGAACTGATTTGGAATTTAGTTCTGAGAAGAACTGTTTTGATTTTAGCTCTAAAAAGAACTGTTTATGCTTTAAGTTCAGAAAACTATTATTTACGCTTTAGCTATGAAAAGAACTGATTGAATAATTTCAAAGATACTTCTTATGAAAAGATTCAATGATCATGACCGATATAAAGTTATTTCAAAGTACATATTATATGTGCAATTGAAAACGCATTTCATTGGCGAGAGAAGAAAAGTATATTATTTTATCAAGAATCAATATTTATCCTTTTTTATCCTTAATTATATTAGGTATTTTAAACTCTATTATATTAATATTTTATTTTTCTGCAAAAATTATGTTTAATTTTGAAATCAGATTACTACAGAAATGTTGGAGCCTTGATTAATCGGTACCATGCACAAATCACTATGGAAAATGCAACTGTTGACCTGGCAAGTTCCCAGTGACACATATACGACTAAAATATTTTTATATTACAGACAAGAACACACATACTATGACAACACCAGACAAAAAGGGGAAAAAATCCGACTGTCTGCCTCCACGTGGCTTTCCCTGGTTGTAGCTAATGACAGCGGTTAAATAAATGAGTTGAAGGTTGAGAAAATATTTGATTTGCAGGTACGGCATACTTTCCTATGGCCTTTATAAGCTCAGGCTTAAATGAAGCTCAGAATTAAGCAACTTTAAAAACATATGTTTACATGTTAATTTTATCAATTTCAATTGCTAAATGCTATTTAACAGTTATTTGACTTTGACAGCTGTCAACTGTCATCGATTTTTTAACATCAATTTTGAACTCAGCAACCCCAAAAACACATATATACATGTGGATTTTATTGATTTTGACTATTGCTTGTTGTTTGACAGCTAGTTGACAGCTGTCAACTGTCAATATCGTCTATTTGACATCTGATTTGAATTCAGCGACCTCGAAATCATAAAAAAGTACTTTTTTAAGGCAAAAAATACTAAACTTTTGATAAGAATACCTTATTTCAAGTAGTAAATAATGTTAAATCCGTGGAACTTTGGAGCTCCCTAGAAGCCAAAATTCGCAAAATTGAGCTTTGTGCCCATTGAGACTTTTGCTCAGGATGGCGGAACGAACAACATATCCGAATTTGAGCCAATTTCACCGGGGGCACGAATCCACTTAATTTGTGCGGGGTCCTTTACCGAAATAAATTGGTTTTTAAGAGAGGTAACATATTAAACACTTCAGTTTGCTACTAGTAATAGCTTCACTATCACTAATACCACCTTCAAATATCACCCAAGACAACTTTCCACCTGGGTATCACCGAACGGGCACTAAAAATATCAGATTGATTATATCCTAATTAGCTCTAGATGGAGGTCACCTATATTGAATGCAAGATCCCGGCCACGCGCTGTATGTGGTTCAAATTACAAGTTTTTAAAGGCTCATATGAGAATAAAATTAGCCACCCCTAAAAAAACAACAACATGCAAGAAAATTACAGTGTTAGACAGTACTCTTTTTCAAACAATAATCAACTTTAACATTCCGGAAGTCACAGAAGATATAGACAAAACGTGGAGAAATATTAAGAAGTAGATAACAAATGCTGCTACACAATGCTCGGCAAAAATACACAAACACCCTCAGAAACATTGGATGAGCGACGATACCCTAAAGCTTATAGAAACAAGAAGAAATGTGATTTTAATACATCGGATCTTCAAGACAGAATCAGATCAATCAATAAATCAAATCAATCAAGGTGACTTGCAAAACGCATACTTTAGTAATATATGTGAGGAGCTAGAACAACATGCTACGAACTATCGACCACAAGAACTTTATGAAAAGGTAAAATACCTATCGAAAGAATTCAAACCTAAAATGCAAATAATCAGAGATAAGGAAGATAGAACAGTCATCGACATGCCTGGAATCACTGACGTTTGGAAGGATTACTGTAAAGAATTTTTGGTGGCTCAATTAGTGGATGACTGCAGTGTCGCTAAAGAAGCCGCAGAAGGACAAGAACTATGTATTCTTAAGTCTGAAGTCAGAAAGGCCATTCAAAGGTTAAAGAATAGAAAAGCAGTAGGTACTGACGAGATCACTGCGGAAATAATAAAGATAATGGGAGAAACCGCCGCGACTAAGGCTGGAAGATGGCAGACAGACCGGTGCGAAGTTGCATTTATACTCTTGCATAAGAAAGGATCCCCTTTGGATTGAACTATCGCTCTAGTGACACACGCTGCTAAGGTGTTTCTCGGGATCATAAATGAAAGACTCAAAACTTTTCTGCTGTCGCAAATATCTACCGAACAAACAAGTTTCATTCCAGGAAGAGGGACTAGAGAAAAAATTGTCAACATTGCATTGGTATAACAACTAAAGACGAATCGAAAGATTCGCATTTTTAGAAGTCACCAAAAGTGTTCTTCGTATTTGCTGAACTATCCCAAAATGCGTTTCGCCGTATCACGGCTCCTCAGTGGGGCTAGGTTCAGCAAATACGAGAACACCATTTTTAGTCCTTATCCAGGTACTAACGGAAAACTATGACAAATAGACGCTTATACTGCACTCTGTCGATAACTTACAAAGTCTTTTCAAGCAGAGCGGCACAGCACGACTGGCACTTATTGCAGAAACGCACCTTCTCGAGCTTACCGCTCGAAGGCATAGATGGCAGGCAGGGTGTTCAAAATAAATTTATGCATTTCGACTATTTTAAATTGAAAAATTTCAAATCTTTTAATTTATTAAGTATGTCATATACCTATTTCTAATAGTTGTCAATTTATTTTGAATTTTTCAACTTTTACCCTTGTTTTTAATACACTTATGCTATTACATCATAGTTGCCAAGACAAAACAAAAATGTAGGCATTGTCAAATTCTGACATGTCTATTAAGCAAATAAACATAGTTTAATTTGTTGTAGTAAGTGACGTATAAAGGTAATAGTTATGGATTTTCCTAAAAATGAATTAATTGATTTATTATATTTATATACTGGGCGAGGCGGGAAAAATATCTTTTGGCAGTATGGCTTTACGGAGCGAAGTACCCTAATAGACGTAAACCATCTAGAAAATCTTTTCAGTGCTTAATGGAACGGTGTGATGGTAGTGGTAGCGTTGAATATACGAAACGGAAAGTAGCAAACCAGAATGCTACCAATGAGGAAAAAGAAATGGAGATTTTACCTTATGTTGAAGATGATCCCCAGGTCAGCAGCCGTCAACTAGCTGACTTATCTGTTACATCCCAATCTACGGCTAATCGCACCACGAGAAAATACAAGTATCATCCCTTTCATATGGAACTACACCAAGAACTTCAAGACCGTGATTTTGAACGACTAGTAAACTTTTGTACCATCATGAATGGAGCAATAGAGGCCGATCCAAATTCTTGAAGAAGTTGATAACTTTGAAAGGGAACAAATGTGGATTCAACAAGATGGAGCTCCTGCTCATTACCACCGGGAATTTTGGGAATTTTTAAACGATCGTTACCCACAAAAATGGATCGGTAGAGATGGATTCATTCAGTGGCCTCCTCGATCATGTGACTTAACACCTTTAGACTTCTTTTTGTGGGGCTACATTAAAGATCGTGTTTATGTGAATCCCCCTACAACACCAGTAGATATGGAAAATAGGATACGGGATGCGTACAGGAAAATAACGCCTTTTATACTAAGGAAAGTGAAGGAAAATATAGTAAAACAACTAAACATGTGTATTCAAGTAGACGAGCATATTTTTGAACATTTATTACGTCATAATAATTAATCATTAGATAAGGTAAACTATATTAAAATTATTATTATTAACTATTTGTTTATGTTTTCACAATAGCGTAAGTGTATTAAAAACAAGGGTAAAAATTGAAAAATTCAAAATAAATCGAAAGCTATTAGAAATAGGTATATGACATACTTAATAAAAGTTGGAGAGTTTTGTAAAATCTATCAGAAAAAATAATAATATACAGGGTGTGCCGCTTAAAAAAATTGAGATTTTTCAATTTAATATAGTCGAAATGCGTAAATTTATTTTGAACACCCTGTAGCATCTAATTTAGATTTCTTTACATATATCTTTTTTTTCATCTCTATAGAACACTCGTACCAATTATAGGTATTCCACCTTCAGAAACAATGGCGCTACTGACAATTTTTTACAAAACTGAAAACTAGTATTTTTTAAAAAAATTGAAATATTAAAAAAACTACTAGGTTTAGGTATATAACATTATTAATAAAAAAGTTATAAAATTTTACGCAGAATTTAAAAATAAATTAGAAAATAGAATGTTCCATTTAAAAAAACATATGTTATATCGGCCACACTTTTTTGAAGTACCCTGTATACTCAAAAATAATTTTAAACTGTGCACCTTAACATTCTCTAAAATTATTGTATTTAACATTTTTTCGTCATTCCCGAAACAAATGAGATAATGAACTTTACTATATCGTTGACTCTCCCTGTACAGAGTTTATGTTTCTAAAATATAGTTGTTGTTAATTGAAAAGTAACTGCACACTGCATACATACTTGTTAGTGTACCGTACGGAACACTTATAAGATCACTTCGGTGTCTGTCTGTCAGTCTGTCACACCCGATTTTCTCCGAAACTATTTGTCATAGAAACTTGAAATTTGGTAATAATATAGGAATTCATAGCCTCATCAGAGCCATGTAGTTTTGAAAGTTAAATTTTGACTGAAGGGGTTAATTTTGGGGGGTGAAATCGGAAGTGAAAAAAAATTTTTTTACTAGGTCATTGAGTGTGGTGTCAAATGAAAGGTTGTGAAAACATGAGTAAAATATATATATATATATATATATATATATATATATATATATATATATATATATATATATATATATATATATATATATATATATATTTATATATATAATGTAATACTTGCGCACACTTTTCTTCGTATTACTTTTAAAAAATCGCAAAAAAATCGCTGTCCGCTACTTTTCTCGAAAAGTACTGATCAAAAAATTTTGAAAAAATTCTGGAATATTCTCCACGGGGTATAGATTGAACGAAAATTATCACGAGTGCATTACCTTTAATAATTTATTTGGTATATAAAATAAAAAAATTCAAGGTCACCAGTTTTCAGTAAAGATTGGAAACACACTTTGTTGAAAACTCATTTGGGGTGTGTTTTGTGAAGTCACTGATTATTTTATACCACCCTAACAAAAATTTTTATTTTAAAAACAATCCACGTACGGAACACTAATTGTGCAAGTTCAACTTGCACTTGACCGGTTTTTTTTTTTATTATATGAAGTATATCCTGGTTTTCAAAATCCCATATGCCATAAAACACTTTCCTGTTTCCTCTATTTGTCGGTAGCAATTTTTTTTTAATTATGACAACTAAAATAGTGTAGGTAGCTTCGTCTCATTTACACATACCATGTTTGAAAGTAGCAACCTATTTCATTTTGAAATAACTTAGACAGTGAGCTTTTTAGTCTTTAAATAGACAGAAAAAGGGAAAACAACTTTTATCGAAAAATATACAATGTAATATCCTAAATAATGAACAAAAAAAGATGCGTCCAGATTCAATTAAAATGTAGATTATGTTAATCATGAAGACCGGCCATTAAATGTTTGAAACAACTTTGTATACATTTCCAGTCATCTCTCACAACAAGGTATTAACTTATCGACGGATTTCCCTGGAGATAACTAAATGATAAAGTTCTGAGAGATTCCCTTAGGGTATTATAATGAGGACTCGCAAATAGGATAGTTTTATTGTGTGTTTTAACGCCCACCTAATGGAAATATAACTTAAAATATACAGTGCGACAATTAATTTCCGGGACTGGTACTGTATAAACTAGTGTCAACACCTACACGTTTAATATGTCATTTTAACTACACAACTGTTATGACCACTACACCAAACACTTTATTTTTGCACTAAAGGTGCGTTACGCTTTTTCTTTATGGCTCTAGCACACGTGCTGCAGTTAAGTCCCTAAAGCGCTCAAGGAGCGGCATGTGTGCGGAAAAAGCGATTCACGTTGTTCTTGAATCACTCTAAATTGTACGCGGTGGCAAACACAGTCCTGGGCAAATTATTCCAAAGGGATGATGTTCTCCATATAAAAGACTGCTTGAAAAGCGTTGTACGCGGAGTAACAAGCTGAACCTCATACGGATGTGAAGCACCAGCGCGACCTGTATTTCTAACATGCACCGCTTTGGGAGGAATTAAGCGGGCTACATCCTTCGAACACTTTCCATGAAAATACTTGTAGAACAGACTCAAGTCGCCAACCGTTCTTCGATGTTCCAGCGAATCAAGGCCGCCGGTCAGTTCCTGGTCCCCAATCAGACGGACCGCTCTTCTCTGAACAGAATCCAACAAATGCGTGTATGTTTGGGAGCGGAGCCCCAAACGTGGGAGCAGTATTCCATAGTTGGTCGAATTTAGGCTTTGTAAAGAATTAACAGTTGTTGTGGGGTGTAAAGCTTTCTGGTTCGAAATAATATTGCCAACTTTTGAGGAGTTCTCCTTGCTATGCCTGCAACATGTTGATGCCAGGACATTTTTGCTCCCAAACTAACTCCCAACAAATTTAGCGACGATGCTAGGGGAATGGAGTGCCCCGACATAACTATGGCGGGTTCAGCAACGTTAACTTTTTTAGTAAAAACTGCCGCCTGGGTTTTTGTAGCGTTAAATTCCACTTGGTTATTGTCACCCCAAGATAGAATTTCTTGTTAAGTTGAACGGCTTCCTACTGTCTGCGGATATTCGCCTTAGCAGCCGATGTCTGAGCGTTCAAGGTGAATGACGAGACAAGCGTACTGTCATCTGCAAAGCTGTAGATTGGATTCCCGGTCTTTTCCAGCAGATCGTTAATGTAAATGAGAAAGAGAGTAGGAGACAGTATGGAGCCCTGGGGCACACCGGTGTTGATAGTGAGGGTTTTAGAAAAAAATCCGTCGACCGCCACTCGTAAAGAACGCTCTCTGAGGAAACATGAGAGCCACAAACAGAACCTTTCAGACATACCATAAGAGCGTAACTTAGCCAACAGTCCATCGTGCCAAACACGGTCGAATGCCTTGGATATGTCAAGAGCAACCGCTCGAGATTCTCCAAAGTGTTCAATTGCGTTGTTCCAAACATGTGTTACATAAGTCAGAAGATCTCCTGTTGATCTATGTTTACGAAAACCATATTGGTGATCGCTAATAATATTGAATCGTTCAAGATATTTTAGAAGATGCTCATTGATAACCTTTTCCATGACTTTAGATATTATTGAAAGCAGTGCGACTGGTCGGTAGTTATTTGGCAAGGTCTTCTTGCCTTTTTTAGGTATGGGCTGAACCGTGGCGCATTCCAGCAGGACGGAAAACTTCCCTCTCTGTAGGATAGGTTAAAAAAAGTCTACAGAAAACTGGTGTTAGTTCCCTTGCACAGTTTTTAAACTACCAGCTAAGCCTGATAAAGCTAAATATGTTAGCATTATCAGGAGCCATAACTGACTACTACTAACATCGTTAGCAGTGTAGAGCATCAAGTGTAAAGATAAAGCATTTGGTATAGTGGTGATAACTGTTGTGTATTGTCACTATGTTAGAGATTTCAAAATTCCAACGTCGTATAACTTTCTCGATTTTAATTTTCAATTTAAGCGCGAAATATTAATATTCTTTTTACCAAAAAAATTCCTTTTATAAATTGTAGCATAGAATAAAGATTGCTTATCAAAAACAAAATTTTTGTATCGCTTAACCTTTTTAGTGTTCCGTACGTATAAAATCACTTCGGTGTTCGTCTGTTTGTCCGTGTGTCTGATCATCTGTCTGTCTATCTGTCTGTTTGTCACCCCCGATTTTTTCCGAAACTATTTGACAAAGAAAGTTGAAATTTGGTACTAATACAGGAATTGATGGCCTCATTAAAGCCGTGTAATTTTGAAAGTTAAATTTTGACTTAAGGTGTTAGTTTTGGGGGGTGAAATCGGAAGTTAAAAAAAAAAATTACCAGGTCATCGAGTGTGGTATCAAATAAAAGCTTGTAAAAATACGAGTTCAAAAATATATATAATATCTTACATGTGCATACTTTTCTTTGTATTATTTTAAAAACATCGCGAAAATCGCTGCCCCCCCCCCTTTATCTCGAAAAGTACCGATCAAAAAATTTTGAAAAAACTCTGGAATATTCTCCACGGGGTGTAGATTGAACGAAAATTATCACGAGTGCATTACCTTTAATAATTTATCTGGTATATAAAAAAACAAAAATTTCAAGGTCATCAGTTTTCAGTAAAGATCGGAAACAAACTTTGTTGAAAACTTATTTGAGGTGTGTTTTGTGAAGGCACTGATCATTTTATACCTCCGTAACAAATATTTTTATTTCAAAAGCAATCAACGTACAGAACCCTAATATTTTTTCTTTAGAGGGGATGACCCCTTTTCAAAATGAACTAGCTTTTCATAGACAAAGTCCAGTTTCTTTTTTAAAAAAAACTGTGTTTTGATAAATTAAAATAGTAAAAAAGTTAAAATCAGACTAAATAACCAGTCAAGTGCAAGTTGAACTTGCGCAAGTAGTGTTCCATACGTTGATTGCATTTAAAATAAAAAATTTTGTTAGGTAGGTATAAAATGATCAGTGACTTCACAAAACACACCCCAAATGAGTTTTCAACAAAGTTTGTTTCCAAACTTTACTGAAAACTGATGACCTTGAAATTTTTGTTTTTTTATATACCAGATAAATTATTAAAGGTACTTTTTGAGATGAGGGGGATGGACAACAATTTTTCGCGATTTTTGAAAATAACACAAAGAAAAGTGTGCGCAAGTATTACATTATGTATATATTTTTTACTCGTGTTTTTACAAACTTTCATTTGACACCCCAGTCGATGACCTAGTAAAAATTTTTTTTTTACTTCTGATTTGACCCCCCAAAACTAACCCGCTAAGTCAAAATTTAACTTTCAAAACTACACGGCTCTGATGAGGCCATTAATTTCTATATTAATACCAAATTTCAACTTTCTATGTCAAATAGTTTCGGAGAAAATCGGGTGTGACAGGCAGACGGACAGACAGACAGACGGATAGACAGGCAGACGGACAGACAGACAGACAGACACCGAAGTGATCTTATAAGTATTCCGTACGGAACACTAAAAAGATAGTTAAAACTCTTCTGGCTGTTCTTCCACTGTTGCTGTGGGCCACTGGTTAATTTTATCCCAGAAAACTTTCTTTTCGTTAGGAATGTACTGGTACAGTTCCCTGATGTCTTGCATTGTTTATAATAATAGGAAGTTTTCCTCAATAAGCAGGGTTGCTTTCAGGTGATGGTATGAATAGCTGCGAGCTCTTGATGCATGCTTTCTGTAGAAGAAAACGGTGTTGCACAAGACTATCGATATAAGGCTTAGCAACAACCACTCCTGGCTCTTCACTCATAAAGACGATTTCGTAAAACTTGTTAACAGGAAATTAACTCTTTGGTCTATGGAAATTTGCTTTTCGTAACTTTCCTATAACAGAACGTTCTTTTTAAAAAGCAGCTACGTCTTGATACGTTACATGTTTCACTTGGAATTTCTGTGTGTTTATAGAGGATGTAATAAATAGTTCATAGTTCCTAGGGCAATATACACGATGATAACAGATGGGAAGGAAGGTAGGTTCTGAGCATGCGGTTCACCGGTTTACTTTTAAAACGGACTATCTCTCGGAGATGACTGTTAAAGGCCTGATCTTGGTAAGGGGTTACATCACCTTGGCGCTCAGAAAAATAGGTAAAAAAATAAAAAAAAAATTTTGACGCAACTATTAAATATATAAACTAATTTTTCTTTTACACATATACATAGTAGTTTTATGAATAATTTGAAATAATAACGAATCAAAAAAATGAAAAATGACGGAGATATGAGCCATCAAGTAGGACCTTCTTTTGAAAATCTTTGCTGATGGTGTACTTACTTTCTCTGTTAGGCATCGTCTGAAAAATTTTTTTTTTCTTATTTAAAATGGTAATAGCTAAGATGTAGCATAGGAAAAAATTTTTAAAGTTTTTTTGTAGAAATGACAGTTATTTGAAAAAAAAATTCTGATTTTTATCGAAATTTTGATTTTAAAAAATCTATAAGTTATAAACATGGCACCCAATCAAAAAAATCCTATGCTACATCTTAGAAAATATTATAAAGTATATGTGTTGTAAATTTTAACAAAATCGGTTAAGTAGATCTTAAGCTATCTTGTACACCAGTTTGAAAAAAGTAGTTTCGAAAAAAAAAAAACGCAGAAAAAAAACTGTACGGCGTCAGCGTCTTAAAACCAAATATTTTTTTAAAATTATCTTCAATCTGTGATTCCTGGACTGTACATGAGGTATTCCATTGTCCGATGTCCTCCGACTCCTTTTGAGAAGCTCTTTTCAATTTCCTGGCCTCTTTAGTCTCCTGTTGGGCTCTCATGTAGGCTATAGATATTCGTTGAGAATCTAAGTTCTCGGTAAATTGCAGCGCGCTTGGGCCAATTACAAGGTTTAATAATTGCATCATTTGTAATACACAGTATATCCATCATTAAATATACTAGCTGCAATATAAGATGCAATCTCAATAATCTTTGTCCCACTGTAATGCACTTTTGGCGCCATAGACCAAATGACAGCGTTTAGACTTTCGTTGTTATTCTGAGTGTATCCTTCTAAACAGCGTTCTAACAAATCGGTATGTTAATCTATCGTATACCGGTTCAATTACTTTTTGGAAAACTACAGGAATAGAATTTTTATGCTTATAAGAAGAAAGTTCCAGAAGCCTTCGCTTTCTGATACGAACATGATGTATCTTCGCCGGACGGGCACTTGTCATGCTGTGGCTTTTCATCAGTAGATATTTTGTGGTAATAAGTTGCTCATATCGCATTTTTCATTGTTTCAACTGATATATTTATACTCCCTCTAATTGCAAGACCATAGTAAACTGTTAACTCATCAGTAAGTTTGGCTGTGAACTTCCCTCTGCCACCTATACCACGATTTTTTTTTTACTTTGCGTAATTGCGTACCCATTCGTTTTTGCACGTGACCTATACATTCCTTTTTTTAACAACTAAATTTTTATATAGATTTGAGTTAACAATTCCTTTATAAGTCTTACTGTCTCCATCGTCTACGTAATTACCATATCGTACGTTATAAAGTGTTTCGGATCTTTTGAACATTTCTACAGTACTATCCACTTCCATTTTTCCAGCTGACACTTCGTGATTGGCAGAACATTTACTTAAGTGTTCATTGCTCCACTCATCATACTCCTCAGTACCTTCAAAATTTTCACAAGCTTTACAGTATGAACTTTTTACTATAATAAGATCAAGAACTTTGCCTGAGTAAAATGATATAAGAGTAGAAACGCCTAAAAAGGATGAGAAACCACGTTTCATCCAAGTTCCATCCCCTGAAACGGCGAGTTCTACTGCGTTATTCAATTCTTTTGCCTCTTGAACAGCAGTTTTCATGGACAATTCACAAATAGTTTTTGTAGCAGTGTTAATGTCTTTCACAACTTATTCGTGGAACGATTGGAAAATTGGTTTAGGTAAGTCCATGATTCCACAGAATTTCTGCTAAACCAATACCAAGAAGTCTGAACGCAAATACTAATCGTCTATTCACATCATATGCTCTACCACTGATAAGAGGGCATGAGTTTATTAGAACTGGTTCACATTCAGCACAATTCATTTTTAGTTTAAAACCAAGACTACGAAGAGAAGTTTAGGTAAATTTTATATCACCGCCGCAGTCTTTACACTTTACCACTTCATTTATAGCAGAAATAAAAGACACGAAATTAATTAATCGGTACCCGAAAGATGCATCCACATCAAAATCAACGGTTTCACTGCCCTTTAATTTTTTAGCTGATGTACTGGTGCTAGCTTCCTCTCTTTCCATTAAATAACGGTTTATCGGGTAATGTCGTTTCTTCCTGCTCCGACAAGGACGCCCAACTGCTTGTCGGCTACCTTTTCATCAACATATCCTTGTTTCGACATTTCAATAATAGTTTTCTATTAAAAATAATAAAAAAACAATTTTTCTAATACACGTGGCGATATGTACATTACTGCGTCACAAAGCAAACTGATTCTGGGACGTTAAATGTTCAGCGAGTCTAAACAACTTTGTGTACCTGAGTTGCTTTTAGCTTCCAAAATTCCCCAAAGGAGTTATTGTTATAAAGGACTGACTAAAAGAACAATACCCTTTGTCAAGGCTTTGACCGCTCGCGCCGGTCCGATCGCTACCTGAATTTCTGGCCGACTCTATACCGCGTTCACTTCTAGTTGCTATAACTTCAGGAATAATTTAAATTTTTGAAATGGTTAAACGTTTAAAATATTCTTTAAAAGTATAAACAATTTATCTAGCCAAAAAAAATAATTCGATTTTTTGAAAATCTCAAGATGGCGTAACTCCTTAACCTACCTTAGCTGGCGATAAGTTTTCAGTTTTCATGTGGAAAACATGAATAGTGGTATTAACGGACAAAATCTGGTAAAATGTGGTTTTGTGAAAAAAGTGTATAAGTATTTAAATTTCTATTGCAAATATAATTTGTTCCTATTCCGTATCTGCCATTTTCATCAAAGAACGTTTAATCCTCGCTTTGAATTCTGGCACATTATGCTCAATTTCAGCAGTAAATATTCCATTTAATTAAAGAGGCAGATATTCATACTCCTTTAACCATAAACACTGAAGCAACCTATCTTAATTCATAACCCTTATTAATTACCTAAGTGAAATAGCCTTTTAGCTCTCTAATTCGTAATGAGACCTGGGACTGTCAATAAGGCTTTCTCGTAAATTGTAAAAAAGTAATGGATATAGAACGATAATAAATTAAATTATAAGTAGGTTATTTAACCCATTTATGCCCAGAATTATTTTTTCTTTAAATCTTTATAAATCTCACTTATTTTAGTTAAATGACATATAAATAGACTAAGTAACTGTAAAATAATAAGTTTGAATCAGGAGATTTGATGTTTTGATGTGGGTCGTTTTTGACCCACTTGGGCAAATAGGGTACTATGATCAAATGTATAGTGAAAAACATAAATACTTGTAGGGTGTTGTTATTTTTATCTCCATAAAATCATAAGCCTTTAAATAATAACAAATTTGGTTATAATATTCAAATAGTTTTTTTTTTTTATGAAAATCTACAAAACCTTTGTCATGTAAAGCAACTTCACACCGGTCACAAGCTTTAGTGGTTTTGTTCTTGCAATGAGCACACCTTCGTCGTGTCTGACTACTCAAAATCAGATGCTGGCCATGTCTACGAGCGGCCCGGACTAACAAGTGTAAGCTTTGGGCCAGTAGCTAAGGGGGGTTTTCCATATTTTTGAAGTACTGATAATACAACTAATCTGCGAAATTCCAAATTGTCAATTTTTTTTCCAAATTTTCGAGCCAGTATCCAAGCATTATTCATACATACATCAAACGTCCAAAACAAAATAGGAATATACCATTTCTTTCCACGAAAGCCTATTCGATAGTTTGCCACATTGTTGTCCATTTGGTCAACACCACCCATGAACTTGTTGTAACAATGTATCACGTTTGGCTGGGGGATTTCAACTTTTTTTTTCTCTTTTGCAGAATATTTAGCAGCTTGGCGGATAGGTTCTACGCCAAATTCATTTGATAAAATTGTGACCACACTGTTATCCTTCCAACGGACACAAACAATATTATTTTCTTTGTCAATGGCATTATCAAATACGCCCCTTTCCCTTTTTTTCATTTGGAAAGATTGTTGAAGTGGACATTTATCGGTACGGTTTTCTCGCACTGTACCCGTTGCACCAAACCCATTTCTCCCAACTTACTGATAAGAGTAGTGCTTGTAAAGAAATTGTCGAAGAATAATGAACACTCAAAATCAGGAAAATTAGTTTGTAATAATTTCGCAAAATTCGTTACTACAGATTCGCCTAGTCCAAGTTTTTCGTCAGTCTGATGAGATTTTCGTCCTTGATACACGTCGAAATTGACACAATAGCCTGACGGAGTTGCTAAAACCCATGCTTTGTAACCGAAACGGATTGGCTTTCCTCTGATAAACTGTTTATATCCGTTTCGGCCAAAATACGGAATCATGGATTCGTCTATAGACACACAAGAAGTTAGAGGGGTATATCTGATGAAATTTTCGTTCATTTTTTCAATCAAAGGTCGTAGCTTTGCCATTTTATCATTCTGTGCTAAGTTGTTGTTATCAGCTGCGTGCAAAAATCTAAATATTTCTTCAAACCGATTTTTTCTCATAGAGTTATAAACCAAAACATTTCGGGCGTCATCTCGTCCTTCCCAAAACATGCGACGTCTGGGAACGGAAACGTATCCACTCACATAAAGAATAGCAATAAAAACCAGCATGTCGTCATTGCCAATTTCTAATCTACAATTTTTACTGCCAGCATATAAGACGGTATGTTTTACAAGAAGTTCCAATATTTCCGGATTCAGGAAGAGCTTTATAAAATCCAGAGGTTCGCATTCATCGCCTAATGTCAACACAGGTAAAAGTTCGATATTTGACTGTTTTGTTTTACCTCTATTCAAATCACCTATTACCCATTGTCGATTCTTCCGTGACTTGTCTTGCCTTCCAGCAGATTCTGTTATGTTACTGTCATCATCGTAATTGCTGGCTTCTTCTGTATTGGTTTCCGCTGGCGCTTGAAGCTGCTTTGAGTTTAATCTGTTGGGATCATTACAGTCTTCATCCCCTGAGTCTTCATTACTTTCAAACCCATTATCATCTGGGGGAGTTATATAGATTGCGTCTAGAATAGGATCATCATCGTTAGTTAGTTTTTCTATTTCGTCTAACAACTCAGCCGTCGTCAATGGTTTCGTCCTAAAAATAAGAAAATGTATAGAACATATCTGCCCAACAGGTCAAAAACGACCCAAGCAACTTTTCATGCATTTATTTTACAAATAAAAAAACCTAACCTCCAAAGAAATATTACTTCGCATAATCTGAAATCAGTACAATAACTAATTTGAAAAACAACACAATAAGTAGTCAAATAAGCCACTTACCAGTACGATTTTCTTTCCATGTCACGCTGCAATAATTTATCATTTATTTTTTTCACGAATACTAAAAAAACGAATTCTTAGCACGTTCTGCAATATAGTGCTAATGATGTTTATTCTTTCAACAACTGAATGCAACGATAGGTAACACTTTACACATGCACGTGTATAGGTAGTTGTATAATTAAAGTAGTGGGTCGTTTTTGACCCGTTGGGCATAAATGGGTTATTAAAAAATGAATTCAATGTATTAAACATGCATTTTAAATATTTACCAGGTGTACAAGTATGAAATGCGGATTTCAGACAACAGATGGTGCACCAATGCAGTTTGTGCTATAAAGATTTGACACTGCGCCATTTTGTTGTGTCATCAACAAATGTCAGACGCGCACGAGTGATAAATTGGAAAAGTGTGTGCATAGTGTTGTGTTGTTGTGTTTAATATGTCGAAATTTATACCGAACAAAGAGCATTCGCGGACAGCATTAATTTTTTGTTTTCATTTAAAGAAAACTGCTGTTGAATTATACCGATTACTTCGAAAAGCTTATGGTGAACATGCTCCATCGTAAGATACGTGTGAACGATGGTTTCGGCGTTTCAAAAGTGGTGACTTCGATGTTGCAGACAAGGAAGTGGAACATCGCCAAAAAAATACGAAGATGTGGAATTGCAAGCATTGTTGGACGAAGATGATTCGCAAACACAAAAACAACTCGCCGAGCAATTGGGCGTGAGTCAACAAACTGTTTCCAGTCGGCTACGAGAGATGGGAAAGATTCAGAAGATCGGTATATGGGTACCACATGAGTTGAACGACAGGCAAATGGAAAAGCGCAAAAACACGTGTGACTTTTGCTCGCTCGGTACAAAAGGAAGTCGTTTTTTCATCGTATAGTTACAGGGGATGAAAAGTGGATTTATTTTGAGAATCCCAAGCGCAAAAAATCATGGGTAGACCCAGGGCGCGGAAAAATGTATAACAAGCGATGGAGCATACTTTGAATAAAGCACTTTTTATCATTTTTCCGAATTTAACATACTTTTAGTGTTCCGTACGGAACACTTATAAGATCACTGCGGTGTCTGTCTGTCACACCCGATTTTCTCCGAAACTATTTGACATAGAAAGGTGAAATTTGTTAATAATATAGGAATTGATGGCCTCATCAGAGCCATGTAGTTTTGAGAATTAAATTTTGACTTAAGGGGTTAGTTTTGGGGGAAATGAAAAAAAATTTTTTTTACTAGGTCATCGAGTGTAGTGTCAAATGAAAGCTTGTGAAAACACGAGTAAAAAAATATATATATAATATTATACTTGCGCGCACTTTTCTTTGTATTATTTTTAAAAATTCGCGAAAAATCGCTGTCCCGCGCCTTATCTCGAAAAGTACTTATCAAAAAATTTCGAAAAAACTCTGGAATATTCTCCACGGGGTGTAGATTGAACGAAAATTATCACGAGTGCATTACCTTTAATAATTTATCTGGTATATAAAAAAAAAAAAAAAAAAATTCAAGGTCATCAGATTTCAGTAAAGATTGAAAACAAACTGATCATTTTATACCTTTGTAACAAAATTTTTTTATTTTAAAAGCAATCAACGTACGGAACACTGATTGGGCAAGTTCAACTTGCACTTGACCGGTTTTTTTAGAAAAAAAATCCACATTTCATACTTGTACACCTGGTATATGTATTACTTATGCACTCTCTTAGACCCATAGTAACTTGGTCGTAAGAAATGATTTAAATCAGAGATGTAAGGGCCAATACAAATTACGAGATGGACTGGCGGGCATTGTTTTTTCATTAATTTCTCTTTTACAATTCCAAATGCAGTGCGTGAACAAGTTACAGTGCGTGAACAAATAGGAGTCGCGGGCCGCGGTTTGGACAGCCCTGATTTAGATGATCAGTTTGCAAAATTTTAGCCTCATTTGATTTCTGTTATCGAAACGTTCATTTTCAGTTTCTTTAAGACTAATAGCAAATTTTTCAATTAAGGTCGTTCACTCATAAATCCACTTTTCTTAAGTATTTGATGAAATTGAAATATGATGTTAATCTAAATGTTTTTCATTTAATTAAAAAAAAATTGACCGATTGTGAAGTGAGATATTCATAATTAAAGTGCACATAATTAACATACAATAGGCCAATGAAGTATAAAAAAGACATAGTTTCGTGTATATCTTAAGAACCAGTCTTACGAATTTAAAAAAAAAAACTAATATTTAGTAAAAATAAAAATTAGAAAAATTTTGAAACAAAAAAAATTTTTTTTTATCGATTTGTAAAAAAGATATAAATATTTAAAGTTGATATTTTTTTAAAAGAATAATCGCGTAGTGAGGGACAGATATCGCAATGTGACAACGCTGTATGTCGTTATATTTTACGCGCCAATATTCAAACAGCATTTAAGGTGGTTAACTTTTAAACAGAAATTCATTTGTAGGTTAAATAATTTATTAAATAACACAATATATTTATCAGCTTTACCTTTAATCATCAAATAAAATAACCGGTCAAGCGCAAGTTGAACTTGCGCATTTGGTGTTCCGTACGTCGATTGCTTTAAAAATAAAAAATTTTGTTACGTAGGTATAAAATGATTAGAGACTTCAACAAAGTATGTCTCCAACTTTACTGAAAACTGATGACCTTTGAATTTTTGGTTTTCTTTTATATACCAGATAAATTATTAAAGGAAATGCACTCGTGATAATTTTCGTTCAATCTACACCCCATAGAGAATATTCCAGAATTTTTTCAAAATTTTTTTATCAGCACTTTTTGAGATAAGGGGGGTGGACAAAAATTTTTCACGATTTTTTAAAAATAATACAAAGAAAAGGGTGCGCCAGTATTACATTATATATATTTTTGAACTCGTGTTTTTATAAGCAATTATGTGACACCCCATTCCATGACCTAGTAATTTTTTTTTTTTTCACTTCCGATATCACCCCCCAAAACTAACCCCTGCTTTTCAAATAAAAAATTTTGTACAGAGGTATAAAATGATCAGTGACTTCACAAAACACACCCCAAATGAGTTTTCAACAAAGTTTGTTTCCAGTCTTTACTGAAATCTGGTAACCTTGAAATTTTTGTTTTTTTTTATATACCAGATAAATTATTTAAGGTAATGCACTCGTGATAATTTTCGTTCAATCTACACCTCGTGGAGAATATTCCAGAATTTTTTCAAAATTTTTTGATAAGTACTTTTCGAGATAAGGCCGGTGGACAGCGATTTTTCGCGATTTTTTAAAAATAATACAAAAAAAGTGCGCGCAAGTATTACATTATATTATATTTTTTACTCGTGTTTTCACAAGCTTTCATTTGACACCACACTCGATTACTTAGTAAAAAAATTTTTTTTTCACTTCCGATTTCACCCCCCAAAACTAACCCCTTAAGTCAAAATTTAACTTTCAAAACTACATGGCTCTGATGAGGCGATCAATGCCTATATTATTACCAAATTTCAACTTTCTATGCCAAATAGTTTCGGAGAAAATCGGGTGTGACAGACGGACAGACAGACACCGAAGTGATTTTATAAATGTTCCGTACGGAACACTAAAAAAACGGTTTTATAAATTTTTTCAGTAAAACTAAATAAATAATTAATGATATTAATGATAAATAGATAAAGTATTATAGACTACTTGTAAAGTAATTAATTACTTTATTTATTACTCGCGTATCTTTGGTTACACATGGTTTCCCATTGTCTTTTCGACTAGATAATAATTGCACTTTTCCTGCAGAACCGCAATTTATCATAATATTCCAGAATTTTTTCAAAATATTTTGATCAGACTTCGAGATGGGGTGGGGGGGCAGATTTTTTTAAAAATAATTCAAAGAAAAGTGTGCGCTGTTATATATATTTTTGAACTCGTGTTTTCACAAGCTTTCATTTGAGACCTTACTCGATGACTTTAGAAATTCTTTTTACTTTACTTTCACTCGTTAAGTTAAAATTTAACTTTTAAAACTACACGGCTCTGATTGGGCCATCAGTTTCTATATTTATGATAAATTTCAGCTTTCTATGTCAAATAGTTACGGAGAAAATCGAGTGTGACAGACACCGAATTGATTCCACAAGTATTTCGTTTTTCAATTTTGATACAGAACCCTAAAACCAGCTTAAATTGAAAAATAGACAGATTATTATATTAAGTGGGTTATATTTGTGCTAAATTTCAACTTTATATGTCAAATGGTTCCGGAGAAAATCGGGTGTGACAGACGGACACAGAAGTGATTCGTAAGGAACACTAAAACTGAAACTTCTATTTGCATTTTTTCTATAAGCATTTATTACTTTGTAATCATATATATAACTAGCCGTGCCCGCAGCACCGCTCGCGTGGGCTTGATTCACTATTATCGTCACTGCTTATTCTTTATGTTACCTGACGTAATAAAATATATCCTATAACCTGGCCCGAGAACATACGCTTATTTAAAAAAAAAAGCGCACGTAAATCGGATAAGTAGTTCTCGAGTGATAACCGCACTAATGGACAAACAGACAGACAGAGAGGCGTTGCCTTTATATATATATATATATATATATATATATATATATATATATATATATATATATATATATATGTATATATATATATATATATATATATATATATATATATATATATATATATATATATATATATATATATATATATATGTATATATCTATATATCTATATATCTATATATATATATACATATATATATATATATATATATATATATATATATATATATATACATACATATATATATATATATATATATATATATATATATATATATATATATATACATATATATATATATATATATATATATATATATATATATATATTATAGAAGATTATGGATAACCTGGCCAGAGAACAAATATATGAATTGAAAAGAAAAACATGTAAATCGGATAAGTGGTTCTCAAGTCATAAGCGCATTAACGGACAGACAGAGAGAGAGACGTTGCATTTTAAAGATGTTAGATTATTTTCTACATGATATTGTTCCATATTTAATGGTTTAGGCAATGGATTGCAAGAGGACGCGCTAGTGGCCAACTTTTTTCCGACTTGATTCACTATTATCGTCACTGCTTATTCCTTATGTTTACTACTCAGTATATATCACCACTACACCAAACACTTTATTTTTGCACTCGACGCGCGTTTCGCTAACCATGTTAGCTTCATCAGGAGCGATGATTGACTAAAGCTAAACTACAAATCTACCCTATTTATACTTAGTCTAACCCTTGAATTACTCAAGCGGAACTAATGACATAGGCAAGGCCCTCAGTTCCGGTCAAGTACCCAGTAGAGGGGACTATAAGGAATCGGCCCTCTGTCTTTATTTAAACTACTTTTACATTTTATGATTTCCATACTTTCGTATGCGTTCAACAATCTCCTATCAGATACATTTTTTATTAATCTTAGATTATCTAATGTTACAGTATGATCAGCTTCAAGGGCATGTTTGGCAATGCTAGACTTTTCTGTTCTATTGTATCTTAAGTGTGCTAAATGTTCTTTAAATCGTGTTTTAATTGACCTTTTAGTTTGCCCAACATACTTTTTGTCACAATCATTACAACTAATTTCATAAATTCCACTTTTCTCATAATTAGGAATCTTATCTTTGGGATTTCCTAAGATAATCCTCAGATTGTCTGATGACTTATAGACTAAGGTGAGGCCTACCTTATTAAATACCTTATTGAGTCCCTTGCTATATTTCGGATTATATGGTATGGAGACATATTTGATGTTATTTTCTTCGCGTGTAAAAAAGGTGGAATTCTGAATATTAAACCTAAATTTATGTCTATTTATTAGCTTATTTACTAAGTCATCGTCGTAACCATTAACTCTAGTTATATTTCTAATACGATTCCTTTCTTTATTGAAGTTTACTCTGTTCAGAGGGAAAGTGACCAAACGATGAACTAAAAAATGTAATGAGGCTAATTTATGTTGTTTGCAATGAAATGAATCATTAGGAATATATCTATCTGTTACTGTATCCTTCCTATAGATATCAAATTCTAATCCATTATTATTTTTAATAATTAAAATATCTAGAAAAGGCAATTGTCCTTTGTTCTCAACTTCGTAAGTGAATTTAATGAAATCATACCGGCTATTTAATTTAGAAACAAAATCATTAATATTTGCTCTCTTTGTATCAAAAATCGCGAAAATATCATCCACATACCTATACCATACCCTTGGGAAATTTTCGAATTCTTGACTGGCTTCGATTTCAAACTTACTCATGAATAAATTGGCTATGAAGAGTGACAAGCAATTACCCATAGCTGTTCCTTCTTTCTGAACATAAAATTGATTGTTATATTGGAAATAATTTTGTTCCATACAAAGTTTAGATAATGTTAAGTATTCACGAATAATTTCGTCTTCGGCTCCTGATGAAGCTAACATGGTTAGCGAAACGCGCGTCGAGTGCAAAAATAAAGTGTTTGGTGTAGTGGTGATATATACTGAGTAGTATCATTGTGCCAAAGATTCCACATTCCCAACTAAGTCCTTATGTTTAAGTAAATCCGAAGATATAAGATCCTGCGTTTTTGCTTTTTCAATGGGGCAATAAACGACCCTATTAGGGTTTTGTGCATAATTGCCAGGTATTACGATAAACGTATTTTTATTTTACCTGCTTTGTATACCGCTCTCACTTGCATCTACAATCATATTGGATCTATTTTTACCTATATATTTACTACCTGGCAACCCGGTTTGGAACCCTTTAAGTATTTGATAATATAGGCCTAATGACCACAGGTCCCCATTATGATTCCAAAGATACTTTTTATTATTTTTATTCCTAGTTTTACTTACAACTTACAACGTAACGGTTCTATTTTAATTATGTGGCGTCCGTGGGAACATTGTAATAGTGGTTATCGCAAGAAAAAACATTTGTCACTTAACGCTAAACACATAGTGAAAAATGTTTACGTCAGTTTGGTAAAACGAAATTTGAATAAACAAAGTGCTTTGCAAGAAACCAGTGAACTAACTAAAACCCCAATTTCTACGATTAAGGGTATTGTAGGAAAACCATCACTCAGGAACAGGAAAAAACGGAAAGATTTTCAAATGCATCATGTAGACGATTGTGAAAAAGACGTCATCAGGAAAAAAATATATTCTATGTATGAAGAGCAGTTGGTGCCGACACTAGACAAAATAAAATTAAGACTGGTGCAGGACGGGACCAATATACATTGTGGCCGATCAATCCTTTACAGAATTCTCTTAAGAATGGGATTCAAGTTCCGAAAAATCAACAAAAGGCAGTGATGGAGTCAAAAAGACTACGCATCTTGCGATATACTTATTTACAAGAAATTAAAACGATGAGAGAAATGGCCAATAATTTCCCTTACCTAAACATGGTTCGATACCCATGACACTGTGCAAAAAGGTTGAGTTGACAGCAGTATAAAATATCAGACTAACGCACCTTCAAATAAAGGTAAACGAATAACCCTGTTGCATGCTAGATCTGAAAAGGGCTGGGTTTCAAATTGTCTACTATTATCTGCAAAAAATATAAAAGGTTCTACTATCACGAAGACACGACCGCAGAACTTTTTGAAAATTGGTTTCAAAATTCCCTTTTGTCAAATGTTCCCGAACAGTCCCCGAACATAGTTATGGACAATGCAAGTTAGCACAGTCGCCTATTAAATAATGTTCCTAATGCAGCCAACACCAAATCGGAAATACAGGAATATATGTTAGAAAATGACATTTATTTTGACTTTAGTTATAAAAAAAGTGATCTTTTGGAAGTTCTGAAAGACTATAAATTGAAAAAGAAATAAAGAAAGAAAAAAGCTGAGAAAATGGGACACACTGTTTTGCGGCTTCCTCCGTATTATTGTGTATTTAATCCAATTGAACATATTTGGCATCAAGTTAAATCAAAAATAAAGGCACAAAATGTTTCTCCTACTTTAAGCGTATCTGTGGTTGAATTAGTAAAAAAAGTTATAAATGATATACCTTGTGAAAGCTGGAAAAATTCCATTCAGCACGTTGTTAAAGTTGAAGATTCATAAATTTATGCAAATAATATAAAACTACTGATAATTACCTCAACTGATGACAGTGATAATAAAACCGAATTAGGCTTAAGTTAAAATATATTTTTATTTATACACTATGTCCCCTCTTGTAAACCCCATTCATTCAAACGGTATATTTGTACTTCTTATCCATTTGTTTTTACATGCATCTATAAATAAACATCTCCAAAAACACTTATAATTTAATTTATTTGCATTAATGAATAAAATTCTTAAGTCAATCTCTGCAACCTATCATAAACAAAAGGTCAGAATTTCTATGTTGCCCACTTAAAACGGCCAAAATTAGGATCTTATATTTTGAGACAGGCTATACCTAATGTAATAAAATATAGCCTATAACCTGGCCAGAGAACATTTGCATGTTTTAAAAAAAGCACGTAAATCGGATAAGTGGTTCTCGAGTGATAAGCGCACTAGCGGATAGACAGACAGACAGAGAGACGTTGCATTTTACCATATATATATATATATATATATATATATATATATATATATATATATATATATATATATATATATATATATTATGGAAGAGTTAAAGGGCTGTATCGTATTATACGGCCTTTTTTGTGTTACTTTTTCCTTTCCATTTGTAACAGAAAGAGTGTTTAGAAGAAAACGTCTAATTCAGTTCTAAATATTACTAAAGCCCTTCCTTTGCTTAACTTTTTTGTCACTGAAAAGCAATTAAAATATCCACATTATTCTTTTTGAATATTTTCAAACTTAGTATTGATTTAAGAACTTTATGAATGGGAGAAAAGTACTGGGTAACTTACTATATTATTTTTTCTATGTATTTTTAAATAAAGTTTCAACTATTAGTCCTAGAAAATTACTAATAATATGAGTTTGTATAACAGGCCCCTGCTTTGGTAAAAATTTTATAAGGAGAAAATTTTTTTTTTTCTTCAAACTGGATGAAAGTTACTGGAAGAAAATCGAAAACTTTTTATTTTTCAAAGTTTTTTTAGGTTGCTGAAAGTCATTTTAGTAAAAGAAATATTAATTTTTTCGCTCCAAACAAACTTTTTACTTACGGAGCAAAAAATGAAACAAAAATTAGGTTGTTGGGATAAGTAGGTAGATAAATTTTATTTCTTGTTTACGAGAAATACTTATAAAAAGTTATTTAGGACAAACATATATATGAAAAGTGTCAGGGTTTTTTTGAAAAATTATACAGATTAGAGCCCGAAAAGTTCACATTATTTCTTGTTCGTAGCTAATATTAAATAATTCCGGTGGTGTATTCTTTCTGATCTTTGCATTGTAGAAAAAGACATACAAATAATTTTTCTCAATGCGGAACTCACGTCTAAAACATCTCAAAAAGTACGCATTTTTAGTGTTCCGTACGGAACACTTATAAGATCACTTCGGTGTCTGTCTGTGTGTCTGTCTGTCACGCCCTATTTTCTCCGAAACTATTCGACGTAGAAAGTTGAAATTTGGTAATAATATAGGAATTGATGGCCTCATCAGAGCCATGTGGTTTTGAGAGTTAAATTTTGACTTAAGGGGTTAGTTTTGGAAGGTGAAATCGGAAGGGAAAAAAAAATGTTTTACTAGGTCATCGAGTGTGGTGTCAAATGAAAGCTTGTGAAAACATGAGTAATATATATATATATATATATATATATATATATATATATATATATATATATATATATATATATACATATATATATATATATATATATATATATAATGTGATACTTGCGCACGCTTTTGTTTATATTATTTTTAAAAAATCGCTATCCCCGCCTTATTTCGAAAAGTACTTATCAAAAAATTTTGAAAAAATTCGGGAATATTCTCCACGGGGTGTAGATTGAACGAAAATTATCACGAGACCTTTAATAATTTATCTGGTATATAAAAAAACAAAAATTTCAAGGTCATCAGATTTTAGTAAAGATTGGAAACAAACTTTGTTGAGAACTCATTTGGGGTGTGTTTCGTGAAATCACTGATCATTTTATACCTCTGTAACAAAATTTTTTTATTCTAAAAGCAATCAACGTACCGAACACTAATTGCGCAAGTTCAACTTGCACTTGACCGGTTATTTTTATTTTGTAAAATAGGTAAATTTCATGTTTTTATCTTTTCTTATTATTTTAAATTATAGCTAAGATTTCTTGCTTAATAAACCAAGAAAAATCCGTATTGATTTTAACTTTCATTTATTTAAGTGGTACTTGCGAGTATAAGAGCCATATAATCAAGGGTGTTACTTATGTATCAGCAATATCGAATGTCCTTTTTTGTAACATTATCATTACGTGTACTAGTAAGAGGCATTGTTCGTGTTCTTTAGCATATATTAGGTTGTTTTGAAAACAATCTAGTTGAAGGCGATTTCCCGGTACAATTTAGAATTACCCATCATTAAATTTCGGTGAACTTAAATTAAAATTATTTTATCACAAAGGGTTAAACGACATTATTGTTTGCAAATAAGGTATTTTTGTTAACAATAAAAAATAATTTTTCATTGTTTTTTAATGATGTATTTACAGGTCTTTAAGGAATTTTGTTTCAGTATATTCTTAAAAATTTTATAAAATTCCTTTTTCAAAAATATATCTAAAAAACACTTCTAAAATACGCCAGACAGAGTGGAATTCTGTTGTATCTTTATTTTTATTGTGTTTGCGGATCTCTATAGCTTTGAAAATTTTTCTTCCTTTTTGTGTTTTTGTAATATTTGTAGATTATTTATGTCTGGAAAAATATGATTTGTTTGATGGAAGTGTTAGCAAAATTGGAGTTTTCTTTGTGCTGATTTGGGCCCAATACCGACCCAAATTTGAAAATGGATTTCAAAAAATTGCAGAAAAACTAATGTAAAAATGTAATTTCTGAATATAACTAAAAGTTTTAGCTGATAATTTTATTCTATCCCAAAAAACCTATGTACAACTTGTGTTGGAAGAGTTTTTTTTTATAGCCTCAATTTTCGTATAAATATATATATATATATATATATATATATATATATATATATATATATATATATATATATATATATATATATATATATATATATATATATATATATATATATATATATATATATATATATATATATATATATATATATATATATATGTGCCATATTTTGGATATTCAACAATTTTTTACTCGAAATCTAAAACTTTTACAGAAATTATGTAAGAGACAAAAAATACTTGTTTTTATTCGTAGAATCACCATGATAAGCTATCTAATAGTTAAGAGCGATACAATAAGTCCAACGCTTTTCTAACATTTCTGTACCTTTTTTGTAGAAGAATTTGTCTTTGTCTTCAAAATAGGCCTCAGTTTCGGCGATAACTTCGTCATTGGAGCCAAATCTCTTTCCCGCGAGCATTTTTTTGAGGTCTGCAAATAGATAATAGTCGCTGGATGCCAAATCTGGAGAATACAGTGTATGAGACAACAATTCGAACTTCATTTCATGCAATTTTGCCATCATAACCATTGACTTTTCACATGGTGCATTGCTTTATTGAAAGAGCACTTTTTTCTTGTTCATTTGGGGCCATTTCTTTGCCATTTCTGCCTTCAGATACATCAATAACTTTATATAATATTCACTATTGATGGTTTTTCCCTTCTCCGCATAGTGGATGAAAGTTATTCCATGCGTATCCCAAAATACAAAGGCCAAAACCTTCCCAGCCGACTGTCTTTGTCTTTGGTCGCTTCGGCTGGCTTTCACCGGCTACTGTCCACTCCTCTGACTACCGATTTGATTCCGGTATGGTGGATCCATGTTTCATCCAATCAACACGTTGTTGTTTTTGGTCCACTGTGAGCAAACGCGGTACCTATTTCGAACAGAGCTGTCTCATGCCCAAATGTTCATGCAAAATATGACCAACACGTTCTTTTGATATCTTTAGGATGTCAGCTATCTCATGCAATTTTACTTTACGGTCATCCAAAACAATTTTATGGGTTTTTTAATGTTTTCCGGTGTAACCACCTCATTTGGGCGTCCAGAACGTTCAACATCATTTGTATCTGTGCGACCGAGTTTAAATTCGTCAAAATGAATGATTTTCCAGGAGCAGAGTTCCCGTAACACTTATCAAGCGATTGCTTTGCTTGAATAGTATTTTTCCCCATCAAAAAATAGTGTTTAATCAACACACGAAATTCGATTTTTTTCATTGTTTTGAAAGTATCAAAAGTAGCGTCACTAAAATCACTGTAACTTGTAAACTAATCGTCGAAATGTCATGAAATTTTGACACGCATCGTTTGAAGGTTGGTACTTCCTAAAAATCATATGGATTTTTTTTAAAAAAGGGCGACATCTATGTGTCAGACCAAAAACTTTTCAGCGTAAATGTATATATATATATATATATATATATATATATATATATATATATATATATATATATATTATTTACTTATTTTGTTTAGCGCATGGCAGGAAACATTACTAAATATATTAACGATACATAAAAAAGCTAAAAGTATAAAGATGATTATAAATAGGCTATAAGATACAGAATATAAGATAAACATTCTAACCATATCACAAACAAACATCTAAATTAAATGTATAATCATTTGCATTGTCTGTTGCATTTAGGAGGTCGATCAGTTAGCCGGTGTAAGATCTTAAGGAGTACTTCTCAGCAATGTGGCAGAGTTTGGTTATTGACTCCACAATAGCAACTTGGTGGAGGTGCTCTTCCCCATTTATATAATGCATCCGTACACTTCCCATTCTTCTATTTACTACTGTTCACAGTTTACAATCGAGCTCAGACACAACAGAAATCCTATCAAAGCAGTTTAGATCTTGACAACCAGCCGGCACACAGACCTACCATTCCCTCGTCCATCTATCGTTTACGTCAAAGTTATCACTATGGAATGATTTGGCCAATGTAAGTGGCTTGAAACTTGACCATGAAATCATTTACAGAATGGAGTCAAATGACACACTACTCATTGATGTCTCAAGGAATTAAAGTTTCTTGGGAGTTCTAAGTACCCAATAAGAGAAGTACCTCTCTTCTGAATATGGTACAATAAATACAACGTGTGTTTGAGAACAAAGCCTCAAACAGGAAAGCAGTATTCCATCCATGCCGAATTTGTACAAGAATAAAAGTTGCATATTTAATGTAAAATAGAATGATAGTAGAAGATGGAATCTTTTGGCGTATTGGCGTTCACAGTGAAGATAGCGGAATAGAATTTATGAATTGTCAGTCGTAAAGAACCCTGGGCCTTCGGTAAATTGTTACGATGAAGAAACGGTAAATCAGAGATCGATGCATATATCGTACCGGGCGACTGTATACGATGAGTCTGGCGGAAGATCGATCTTCGCAACGTATTACGGATCTGTAATCGGCAACCAGTTCTGAGAATCAGTGTGTAAATGGCATCGTTATGGCGTTCATACTTTTTATAATTCAAGGGACAGCACTGGATTGACAACAGGTGGAGTTTCTTCCAATTCCAACCCAACACTGATTTCGCGGTTAAATGCTGTAGACTTGGTGCCCGTATAAGGCTAGTTAGGTCAAGTAGTTAAAGAATAACTGATATGCTTATAGTATGACAAAAAGTGAAGGTATAGGTAGTCGAGCTGTTAGTCATTCGGGTCCGAGCAGAATCTTGTTCGTCGGGATAATTCTAAGATGCTTTAGCTGGAAGTATACACTGTGTTTCCCACCGAGTACAATTTACAGCGCTTCAAGAACAACATGAATCGCTTTTTTCGTACACGTGTCCCTCCTGTAGCCCTTTAGGGACTGCAACATGTGCGCTAGACCCATAAAAAAAAGCACATGCGCTGATGATGACAGCGTACCATCAACAGCATATCGATGCACGACACGGCTAAAAAAAGAAGATAGAGGCAAGATACAGCTAGGAAATTAGAAATCCGAGTTTCCTCGTTTCTCGTGACAAGGTAGTTAGATAGAATGAAACCCATTATTACTTATTAAGACAAGAATAAACTAATATTAATGAAAAAGTTAGAACCAACAGGTATTCAGACCTAAATAAACTATATAAGTTTGTTGCAAACTCAGGAGCGATAAACAAAACATTTTAAACAAACCAGAAGAATATAACCTAGTCAACGAGTCAAGTATGTGTCAAGTCAAGTGTAACATAAGTAAGAGGAGCTCATATTGGTGTTTCCTTACGAAAGCCGTATTGGTCGTTAATAGTATTAAATCCCTCCATATTTTTTTTAAAATGCTGACTTAGTCTCTTCATAACTTTCGTTATTACTATGGTAAAAGCAGTGCGAGTAATTGGTAATTATTTGGCTTGGTTTTTTTGCGTTTTTAGATATTGGCTAAAAGTACGCATTTCCAACAGGAAAAAAATATGCTTTTTCTGGGCGCAAGTTAAAAGTGTACAAAAAAACTGGTGTAACGACACGCTGTTTAACTACAATATTGAATCTTTTTGACTGCCTGTTGGATATAGTGGGTACTGTGTGACAGCAAGGTGCAAAGCAAAAAATTCAGCGCCAAAAAGTACTAGTACTAGAGCAGTTCTCCAGCAAATTATGTTACAATCCATTAGCTGGTTTTTCAAGGCCCTTCTATCTTTGATTAAGTACTGAAAGGCCCACCAACTGGCTAAGATATAATTCATATATGGCAAGTTTAATTATCCACTAATTATTAGAATTTGTTCTATTGTTATATGAAAACTAAGAACGTCAACTTTTAGTGATGAAGGAAGCCTGGACTCACCTAGTGATCATCCACCTATGTCACCTAAAGTGTTACAATCTCCCGATGATGTTCCTCAAGAGGACGGACGCAATACTAGTCAAGGTTCAACAGATGCCGGAACTGGAGTTAAAATAAGAAGGTAATTTTTGCAATTTATCTTATTGATTTAAAGTTTTGCTTGTTGAAGTTTTCTTTTTTCATAAACTATTTATTTAATATACTATGAGTTCTTCTAAATTTGTAAGTAGTTAAAAAGTTGCTTAAAAATGTGTAGCACATGCTTTTTTAGTGATTCTAAATATTTTTCTTTTAATATTTGCACTACTAATATACATAAGCTGGTAAGGTTAGAAATGTGAAAGTATCTATTATAACCTACCGGCTGGCGTGGACAATCCGAATTAAACTGACCTAATGGTTACTTTTAGGAGTACTTAGCAACAGAAATATTCTACATTCTTATTTTTATACTTGTTAAGGAAACTATTTAAAAACATATACAATATAACAATATATATATATATATATATATATATATATATATATATATATATATATATATATATATATATATATATAGGGATAGCCCTTAGGAGTACAGAGTGAACAAAAAACTCTTAAACTTCTTAGTAACTGTAGTTTTATTCTAATATCGAGCTTTCGATGCTAAATCGTACATCTTCTTCAGTTCTTTTCTACATCTTCAGGACCTAGAAGATGTAGAAAAGAACTCTAATAAGCCTAAAGGAATATACCGTACTTAAGAAAAAAGTAGACACCACTACCATAATTCTTTTAAAATTTTTGAATCCGAATTATTAGCTAAAATAGTACTTTTTGAATATTTACAATCTGATCTATACCAATTGCAAGAAAGAAAGTGTTGACACATGATTTTTAAACAATAAGTAAAGCAGAACTTATTCTTATACATACAGTCCCTGGCCAAATTATTAGACGCACTGCAAGATTTCATGTAAAATATTAATTACCGAGTGATATTGTACCGTTTTATTATTTTAAATTGATTTGTTTTTTATTTTTATATTATCCAATCAATTACCTATTTATCTGACATAAATAAAACAGCATTAATTTAGAAAAGCATAAGTTTATTAAGTTTTAAAGAAAAGTGAAATTAATGTTAGTAAAAGTCAATATTTAGTTGAGTCACCTTTAGCCGCTATCAAAGCTTTAATTCTGCGCGGCATGCTATCAATGCAAGATTGTACTGTCTCCTGCATTTGAGGATGATGATTTCACACATGAATAATCTTTTCTAGGAGCTGGGTTTTGTTGGTAATCACATCTTTAGCCATTTCTCTTTTCATCAGCTCCCACACATTTTCAATGGGGTTCATATCAGGGCTATTACCCGGCCAATCCAACAGAGGGATATTTTTTTCTGCCAAAAAAGCTTTAACAGACCGAGCAGTGTGGCAGGGAGCTCCATCTTGCATGAAAGTGAATGGTTCCCCATTTGGAAACCATTCTCTGAGCTGCGGAATCAACCGATTTTGTAATACTTCTTTATACTGATCTTGCCTCATTATTCCTTTGACGACGTACAGACGTCCAGTGCCCTTGCCGCTGATGACTGACCAAATCATCACTTTGGTGGGATGTTTAACCGTCGGGATGACACAATCAGGATGAAACTTTTCTCCATGACGACGACGCACATACTGAGCTTTATTCTGCAAAATTTCGAATGTGCTTTCGTCACTGAAGCAGACCTGTCAAAAATAGGAAAAATATATAAACTTCCATGTTTATTTGCTTTATTTAACTGAAAATGATAATAATGTATCAATTATTGATTAAATTGCTGTATCTTACCGATCTCCAGAAGTCCACATATTTGTCTTGCCATTGTTTGGCCCACTTCAGGCGCTTTGCTTTCATTGCAGCTGTTAACTTGGGCTTCCTGGCGGGGCGACAGGCCTTAAAATCTAATTCTTTCAATTTTCTTCGAACAGTGCGCTCAGAAGCATTTACGCTAGCATCCTGGAGTTGTGATTTTATTACCTTTGTGGTAGCAAATCTGTTTTCTACACAAATTTTCTTCAAACATCTCTCTGACCGTGGAGTGAAAATTAGTTTCCTACCGCATCTTTTCTTTCTTTTCGGGCTTAATTCCTTCCCTGCCTCAATTTTCTTTTTTATGCGTCGTACACTAGCTTCAGAAACCTCCAATCTTCGTGATATTTCTCGGTTTGTAAATGTTTTCGCAATCACAAGGGCCTTCACTTCAGCCTTTTCTACCCATAATGAAAATAGTCCAATTACTTTTTTAAAACACTGCATACAAAATAAACTAATAACTGAGTAGTATAAAACTGTTAAACAAACAATCACAGTCCATAAAGTCACAGAAACACGTCCGTGCCTGACTCGATTCCGATCGCAACTGATACAGGTTTGTGCTTGTTTACGTTCATGTATCACTTTGTCAACACAGTGTTGCCATATGTTAAAAATAAATACAAATATGTAGTCTACAACAATTCTTTTAAATAAAAATCAATAATATTGTAGTTTAAATATACCATTATTGCATAAAAACTCTTAAGAAACATAAAATTACTAAAAAAAATACAGTGCGTCTAATAATTTGGCCAGGGACTGTATAACTTCACACAATCGGTCACAACCTTATTTTTTAAATTGTTAGAATATTAGAGAATCATACCTAGCAATTATTAAAATCTACTACTATTCGCGACGACAAGGTGTTTCAGCCATGCCAGCCTGAAACTACAGCGATTCAAAAACAACGTGAATCGCTTTTTCTTCATACATGCCGCTCCTGGAGCGCTTTAGGGACTGTAGCATGTGTGCTAGATCCCATAAAAAAAAAATTGTAGCCTTTCTAAAAATTTTTAATAATTATGAATGCCAGTGCTGTCAAAACCTGGACCTGCATATTGAGGAAAGATATTTTAAAAAAGCCGACTTAAGAACATTAATTCGGATGGAAAATAAAACAGCGGATATTAATAGTTGATTAGTTAATGAAGCATCAAAATTCAGAGGAATTCTGGTGTAGGCATCATACTAAAAAAATAAGAACCAATGGTGCTTACACCAAAGTTTCTTTGAATTTTGATGATGATAAATGATAAACTATTGATATAAGTTGGGAAAGTGGAATCTTTGGCACAATGACACTACTCAGTATATATCACCACTACACCAAACACTTTATTTTTGCACTCGACGCTCGTTTCGCTAACCATGTTAGCTTCATCAGGAGCGATGATTGATGAAGTCAATCATCGCTCCTGATGAAGGTAACATGATTAGCGAAACGCGCGTCGAGTGCAAAAATAAAGTGTTTGGTGTAGTGGTAATATCTACTGAGTAGAACTATTGATATATTCAGTAAGTACTATTTTAGCTAACAACTCGTGTTCAAAAAATTTTAAAAAAATATGGTAGTATTTCCTACTTTTTTCTTTTGAAAGTACGGTATATTCCTTCAGAGGGTTCTCTGGCTTATGAGAGTTCTTTATATCTTCCAGGTCCTGAAGATGGTGCACGATTTGGCATCGAAGGCTCGATATTAGAATAAAACTACAGTTTCTAAGAACTTTAAAATTTTTTGTTCACTCTACAATCCTAAGGGCTATCCCTAAGTTAAACCCTTCTTTGGTTATACATATATATATATATATATATATATATATATATATATATATATATATATATATATATATATATATATAAATACACTGCTGAGCAAGAAAATCGACTCAAACTATTTGGGTTCATTTAACAGGGATCCTAGAATTTAGTGTTCATATATTTTTACGGATTTTAATATCATATGAAAGCCCATTCTGTCCTCTTGATACCAAATTCCATAGCATACTTCATGCTTTTTACTGATTAAAGTGATTGAAAAAAGAACGAAGATTGAAAATAGGGGTAAGAGAAAGGAAAAATTATATAAAAAGTTTAACAATTAAGTTTATTGATAAAAACCAAAATCAATATTTTGTATTACCTCCCTCCTAGCCCTTATTACTGCTTCCAGCCGGTGAGCTTTTTTACCACTGCCTGTGGGATTCTTCCCCACTCTTCCGCCATCGCAACTTTTAAATCCCTCAGCGATGCAGGGACTGGATTTCTGGCTCGAACCCTTCTTTTGAGCTCATCCCACATGTGCTCGATTAGATTGAGGTCAGAACTCCACGCAGGCCAGTCTAATGTGGGTATTTCCATTTCCGCCAGGTATTACCGCACCGACGCAGCAGCATGTGGCCTCGCATTGTCGTGCATCAGCACGAAGCTATCGCCAACAAACCCAGCGTAAGGAACGACGTGTTCCTGCAGGATATCCTCGATGTACCGGTGAGCGGTTAATCCACCGCTACGAGTCACGAAAACCAAATCAGTTTTCGCATCCAGTGAGATGCCCCCCCCACACCACGACAGAACCTCCTCCGTAGGGCACCGTTTCAGTAATGCAGCACTGCGCATAGAGCTCCCGAGGCCTTCTATAGACTCGTTTTCTTCCATCATTACCATGTAGGCACATTCCGGACTCGTCGGAAAATAAAAGGGAGCGCCATTGCTCTAAGGTCCGGTCGACATGTTCTCGGGCAAATCTGAGTCCCGCTTGTCAATTTGGGTCCTTTAGCTGGTCTATTCGGAGTTAGGTTGGCTTCTTTAAGTCCTCTTCTGACGGTCCAATGAGTGGCAGCCCGACCACGAACTTGTTGGAGCTTCTGCTGGACCTCAACGCCGCGGCGCACCGGTCAAGTGACGATTTCTTAGAGTTGTATTGACAATGAAGTGGTCATCTCGCTCTGAAGTACATCTTCTTCGTTATCTTGGTTTCCGTATAAAGGCACCAGCTCTTGGTAACATCTGTGGACTCTGGAAACAGCTGACTGGTTCAGGTGCAATTGCCCAGCGACTACACATTAGCTATGCCCTTCTTGGAGTAGGGAAATGTCTTGTGTCGTTTTTTCCGGGGTAGTATCCATTTTCTGATAACTTAATTAGTGGGCAGGTATAGCAGAGATGTTGACGGTTCAAGTTCCGATAAAGGAATGATAGGAAAATGCAGTTTCATGTGTTTTTATAGGGATGAATAGCGCGCAACGAACACGTTGCTGAGCGGGCGAAAACGGTTCTATTGACTAAAACCGTTTTAATCAGTAAAACTGGAAAATATTTTTAGTATTGTTGGAAAAAGTAAAAAATCAGCATTCTAATGATACCAAAAATAATACCACTGTTTGAAAATTAAATTCAAGGATCAGTGTTAAATAAAGCAAAATCGTTTAAGTCGATTTTTTTTTTGCTCAGCAGTATATATATATATATATATATATATATATATATATATATATATATATATATATATATAAACAATTTTTATTCTTCTACAATTTTCTGTCGTAAAATTCATGGCACGCCTCATAAGACATGTCGAAATAAATAAGGCTTTTCGTTGTGAAGTTTGCACCAAATTTCCGGCAATAATATTACCTTTGAACTTTAAATACGTTTTTTGTATGCAGCAACTTAAATAAGTTTACGTTTACATTTCATAATGTTCTATAAAATGTTATAATTATAAATTGAAAAATATGCTGGAAAAATAAAACTTTCAAAAGAAAGCAGCTCGATAAAGATTCAATGTCTAACCTATGTTTGAATGGTATGGCAAACTTGGTAATATATATATACATATATATATATATATATATATATATATATATATATATATATATATATATATATATATATATATATAAAGGGTGTCCCAAAATTTTGATAAAAAACACAGGTTTTTAATTAAAAATTGTAATTTTTTTATTGATTCATAAAGTATACAGTATAGGGTTATGTATGGAATAATATATCGGGTAAATGGCCTCCACAGCTTTACTGGCACTCTTTTATCGAAATTTTCCATGACCGTTTTCCATAAATGTGGCTGAATTTCGTTGATACAGCGTTTAGTTTCCTCCTTCAAGTCATGGGTGGTCGTGGGCTTGTTGGCATAAACCTAAAGAAAAAAGTCCAACCAACGGGATATTACACGACCAGGAAATGACTCATGCAGTAATTGAATTGTTTCTCGGGCTGTAGGGCAGTGGCACCATCTTGTTGAAACCACATGTCGTCCATATCCATATCTTGCAATTTAGGCACAAAAAACTGGATTATCATATCGCGATAACGATCACAATTAACTGTTATTGCTTGTCTAACCGCATTTTCGAAGAAGAATGGTCCGATGATACCTCCAGCTCAAAATCTGCACCAAACAGTGACACGTTGTGGTTGCATTTGTTTCGCAACAATTACGTGTGGATTGTCTGAACCCCAAATGCGATAATTTTTTCGATTAACGAAACCATCAAGTTGGAAATGAGCCTCATCGCTGAAGATGATTTTCTTCGAGAAATCAGTATCCACTTGTTGTTGTTCCATAATCCATTCAACGAACTCTCTTCGTTGTGCGTGGTCAGTTCTTGACTAAGTTGGGAATGTGGAATCTTTGGCACAATGATACTACTCAGTATATATCACCACTACACCAAACACTTTATTTTTGCACTCGACGCGCTTTTCGCGAACCATGTTAACTTCACCAGTCAATCATCGCTCCTGATGAAGCTAACATGGTTAGCGAAACGCTCGTCGAGTGCAAAAATAAAGTGTTTGATGTAGTGGTGATATATACTGAGTAGTTTCAGTTCTTAAGTCAATTGAACTTTGTAAACATGAAGATGCAAATCTTTCGTGAGAAAACGCTGTAGAGAGCTCCTCGAAATGTGCAATTCTTGACCACGGTGCCAAATTAATATTCCTGAAGTCTCAGCAATACTCTCAAGAACTGCTTCAATGTTTTGTGTCGAACGACTTGTTGAAGGCCGGCCAGAGCGTTTAAGATCACTAATTGATCCAGTCTCCTGAATTTTTCAATTAATCTCGTCACAGTTGATGAGGTTAAATCACTATTCCGACCATATTTTGTACGAAAATTCCGAACTGTAGCTGCCAAACTTTCTTTATTTTTAAAATATTGCTCAACAATGAAAACACGTTGTTCTTTCGTGTAGCGCTCCATTTTTAATAACCCTGAATTGTCAGCTGTCACGCTGTGTTTTTTGTTTTGTTGGCAACACTTTACCATACAAATGGCGCCAAATTCAAATGTTGCGTGAATTTTGGGACACCCTTTAAATATATATATATATATATATATATATATATATATATATATATATATATATATACATATTGGTTAGTTAGCTTCGAGCGGCGGTAGCAGCAAGATTACAGTATCGAGTAGCACTTGAAAATGCCCAATGAGATTTTGGCGAAACGTCGTGCAAATTCATTGTTAGACGAACGGATTGAAACCCAGAATTTTAATATATTACATTCCACCATCCGTGAAAACCTTTATTGTAACATTATATATATATACATATATATATATATATATATATATATATATATATATATATATATATATATATATATATATATATATATATATTACGCTTCGTTATTTGGCATAACAGAATATATTCACAAAGTCTTTTCAAAACATCGTCTAAATTTATTACGCTACTGAATATGTTATATAACTAACTGTCTAACGTTTCTCTTCATTAATTTTAACAATTTTTATTATTACCTTGAATGAAAAGTTGGAATTGATACGTTTGACATTCTTGGATAATTAAATGTTGACGTTGAAAAAAAATATTCTTTATTTACTACTTATCATTAATAATGCGAGGAAAATACTCAGTTACATTTTGTACCTGATAAAATATTTTTTTACACCATACATTTAACATAGTTGATGCAACTATCTATATCTATTAATACTTTTCTTTCTTTCACTAATACTTCTTCTGCATGCAGCATCACTGAGAGGTTGTTCAGCTTAAATCAAGAGTCATATAGCGTATTTAGGTAAGATGTTCTATAAATCTATCGTAAAGTTTACAAATAGATTTGGATGTGTACACACTTTGCACTCTATACCTGGTTTGCCTTTTTTTTCTTCGCACTCTTTCATATTTAAGGAAATAATTAATTAATTCTACACAGGCACACTTTCAAACGAACATTAATTTTGCTTTATTTTTTACTTAATCCTTATTTTGTTCTATTTTAAAGCAATTTAGACGAAAGAACCAACGAAGAATTGATTATAGCAGCTAAGAGTGGCGATTTACGAACGGTAGGTACCAAAACGTAATATATTATCAAAAAAATTGTTACCAATTTTTGAAACGATTAAATCTTGTCTGCTTATTTTCAATTTGCAGACTAAAAAAATTTCAGAAGTTACCGTCACATTAACAATCTTGGTGATGGGTATGAACAGGTATTTAAATTGGAGTGGTATTACAAAAATTATGTTCAGCAATTTTGACAGATGTGTTCAGTAATATATGGAAGCACCTGATAACAGTAAAAATCAAATAATTGTTAGCAACTAGTTTCTAGGCATTAACGAACGATATATCGGTATTACATCATTAAGTGGGCATCAAAAACTTGATTTATTATATTATATATAACACTGGTCTACAATTTTTTTTTTCTTTCACATTGGCTAAATTAACGGAATATATTTATCTTTTCCATGCTGAGTTTAAATATGTTCTCAGATTTTATCCATCAGACAGAGTTTTTTTGTGGCACGTGTTTGAAGTTTTAAAATAATTAGTACTTACAAAACACTGAATAATAAATACATGGCTAATTTTGTCTAACCTAAAAAGTTTTATATGATGAATTTCGGTCATATTTTGCTTTCGGGATGTCTCTTTTCATGGTCCAGCAGTAGTCGGCCAGCATACTGGGACTCCATTTGCCTTGGTACCTATTTTCCACAATAGAAGGGAAGAAGTCTAGGTGAGAGTCCAAGAAGTGAATTTTTAAGAACATGTTGCAGCCCATTTCTTCGTATGAAGTGAGAAGATCACTATTTCACTATAGTTTTCTTCTTTATTATTGCCAAGAAATCCACAACAGATATTTTTGAATGATTTCCACGCTCCTTTTTCCGGTGGATGTAGCAGTTCCTCAAAATGTTTATCATCCGATATTAATGATCTTATTTGGGGCCCTATAAAAATTCCTTCCTTCAATTTTGCATCACTTATTTTAGGAAATTTAGATTTCAAATACATCAATGCAGCAGAGCCTTTATCCATGTTTTTTACAAAAATTTTTTAAGCCCCAGTTTTATGTGCAGGGGAGGTAAATACACCTTTTCGGGATCCACTAATGGGGTATTTGATACATTTTTATGCTCAGGAATAAGAGATTCACGTTTAGGCCATTGTTTCCTTACGTAGTGAGACTCCTTATCCCTGCTATCCCATTCACACAAGAAACAGCAGAATTTCGTGTTTCCAAGTTGCAAACCTAACAATAAAGCTATAACCTTCAGATCACCATAGATACGAGGCTGGTTTGAAAAGTCCGTGCAAAGTCCGAGAGATGGCACCACCGGCGCGTATCGAGGTCATGTTTAGTTAGTAGCATCTGTTGAATGAACGCACACCAAGTTTCAGCCATATTGGTCTATTTCTTTGTGTTTGGCATTCGTGTGAATCAAGGAAGTCGAGTGATTTTCAAGAAATGGACGAAAAAGAATTTCGTGTGGTGATTAAACATTACTTTATGAAAGGCAAAACGCCTCAGGAGACTAAAGAGAAGCTTGATAAACATTATGGTGACTCTGCACCTTCGATTAGAACAGTTTATGAGTGGTTTCAAAATTTTCGGACTGGCCATATGGGCACAAGGGACGCTGAACGTTCTGGACGGCCTGTGGAGGTTACGGCCCCAGAAATCATTGATCAAATCCATGATATGGTGATGGATGACAGAAGAGTTAAGGTGCGTGAGATTGCTAGTGCTGTGGGCATCTCGACTGACCGGGTACATAATATTTTGCATAAACATTTGGACATGAGAAAGCTATCCGCAAGATGGGTGCCGCGATTGCTCACGCTTGACCAAAAACAGAATCGTGTGAAGTGTTGCAAGGATGGTTTGCAGCTGTTCCAGAAGAATCCGGAGGACTTTAGGCGTCGTTTCGTCACTGTGGATGAAACATGGATACGTTACTATACTCCTGAGACCAAACAACAATCTAAACAATGGGTTACCAAGGGGAAATCTGCACCACAAAAGGCGAAGACCGTTCCTTCGGCCGGAAAGGTTATGGCGACTGTCTTTTGGGATTCGCAAGGGATAATCCTCATCGACTATCTGGAAAAGGGTGAAACTATTACAGGTGAATATTATTCATCGTTATTGGACCGTTTGAAAACCGAGCTGCAAGAAAAACGCCCGCGATTGGCCCACAAGAAAGTCCTTTTCCATCACGACAACGCACCAGCACACACCTCAGCAGTTGTGGTCGCAAAATTAATAGAAAGAGGATTCCAACTCGTTTCACATCCCCCCTATTCTCCAGACTTGGCTCCCTCGGACTACTATTTGTTCCCCAATTTGAAGAAATGGCTGGCGGGACAAAGATTTTATTCAAACGAGGAGGTGATTGCAGACACTAATGGATATTTTGCAGACTTGGACAAATCCTATTATTCGGAAGGGATCAACAAACTAGAACATCGTTGTACGAAGTGTATAAGCCTAAAAGGAGACTATGTCGAAAAATGAAAAAGGTTTACCCCAAACACATAAGTAGTTTTTATTTTTGCACGGACTTTTCAAACCAGCCTCGTATTCCAGTTATATTTAGTAAACTGAATTTTTTCTGACAGCAATTTCATATTTTCATATGTCTCCTTCATATCACTGGCATTCGTGGCAGGTATTGATGGTAATTCATTCCCATTATGGAGCAGTACAGCCTTCAAACTGACTTTCGATGAGTCTATGAACAATCGCCACTTATTTGGCTGGTGTTGATGTCCAAGAGCCTCCATTACTGCACAAACATCCTTACAAAAAACCGCATGGCCCTCTTTAGAGAAGTAGTCACTGAAATCACTATGGTATAAACGCATATCCTTGAATCTTTTTGGAGTAGATTCCAACCTTTGAGCCTGAAACTTAAAAGCTCAACTGACTGTTTAGACAAATTTAAATTCCGCATAAGATCATTTAGATCTTCTTGAGATAAAAAGTGAGGTTCTGATGAACTACTTGGATCACATTCTCGCTTTTTTGTTCTTTAATTTGAACTGGGTCAGAGTCGGAGTTATCACTTAAGGTCATGAAATCTGGAAACTTTGGTACAGGATACTCTTTACTATGTGGCACAGAACAGGTCTAATTTTAGATGCCAACTGTATATTTTGTTTTGGACGTAATTCCTTTAATGTTAGTTAAGCAGAAATAACAATCAGTTAAATAATCCTTCTGTTCCTTCCAAATCATAGGGACTGAAAACGGCATATGATGAGTACCATTTTTCCAACTAGTGGGAAGCCTAATACATGATACACAGCATAAACTTCGGGCCTAGTCTTTATCAAAATCACCAGCTTTACACCCAAAATAAAGCTCATAACATTTTTTCAAAAGCGGTGTAAAATTTCGCCTCTGAAACTTAAAGGTCAGTTCACCACACACGTAGCAGAAATTATTTGGTTTATTTACACATTTTCTTGGTATTTTGAAACGTTTATAAATAAAAACAATAAACAGCACAAAAATGAGTAGATACACGTGTTACCAGACTCACTACAATTACAATACTGGTTACTGGCCCTCTGCTTGCTAAAAAACTGCAATATTTGTACTAGATAGGACAGGTTTGAACATTAATAAGCCTGGACTGAGTTAAAACATGTTTCAACATGAATAAGTCTGCCTGGTGCCAAATTATTCTGAATACAAATTCCCACTTCTATATTTACAACAATTATAACAATGTAATCCTAATAAGAGAAGTATATTACACAAAAATGACAGTCACAAAAAAACTATGCCTGATAGAAGAAATCTGATAACATATTTGAATTCAGCATAAAAAGCTAAACTAGGGTCTCTATTTAGTTTCCTTCTGAAAAAAATCATGTTAACCAGTATAATTAACAAACCCCATAATCGAATCTACACAAAATTCAAGAACTTCGTCACTCATTAATTGCTCCACTAGTTGTCGGTGCATAACTACCCTAAAAATTTTCCATGAAATTGTGCCTTAAAAATGTTTTCACAATTTTACTTTTCAAGAAGATCTTTGGCTCAAAGAAATTTTTTAGAAATGCACAGTTTGATCCTTACACAGTTTCAAACCTTTCTGTAGACTATTTAAAACCTAATTCAACCCTGGTTGCATATTTTTCACTAATACAATATTCTAATGATTTTTATAGTTTTTGCATGCTTTAGTTTCTTTACATATGTATATATATATATATATATATATATATATATATATATATATATATATATATATATATATATATACTAGCCGGGCCCGCGGCTCCGCTCGCGTGGACTTGATTCACTACTATCGTCACTGCTTATTCCTTATGTTACCCAACGTAATAAAATATCTCCGATTATTTATCCTTATCTCCCAATATTTCTCCTTATCTCCCATTATCTCACCATAACTCCCATTATCTAGACTTATCTCTGCTTATCTCACTTTATTTCCCATTATCTAAGCTTATCTCGACTTATCTCCCTTTATTTCTCCTTATCTCCCATTATTTCTCCTTATTTCCCATTATCTCACCATAACTCCCATTATCTAGACTTATCTCTACTTATCTCCCATTATCTCTCCTTATCTCCTATTATTTATACTTATCTCCCATTATCTCACCTTATCTCCCATTATTTCTTCTAATCTCTCATTATCTCACCTTATCTCCCATTATCTAGGCTTATATCGAGTTATATAGAACATATGTATAAATTTATAAAAACACGTAAATCGGATAAGTGGTTCTCGAGTGATAAGCGCACTAACGGACAGACAGACAGACAGAGAGACGTTGCATTTTATATATATTGTATTCTTTGCTACATGATATTGTTCCATATTTAATGCTTTAGGGAGTGTATTGCAAGAGAACGCGCTAGCGGCAAACTTTTCTCCGACTTGATTTACTATTGTCGTCACTGCTTATCCCTTATGTCACCTAATAAAATATATGCTATAACCTGGCCAGAAAACATACGTATGTTTAAAAAAAAGGCACGTAAATTGGATAAGTGGTTCTCCAGTGATAAGCACACTAACGGACGGCCAGACAGACAGACAGACGGACAGAGAGAGACATTGCATTTTATATATATTATAGATATTCTCTGCTACATAATATTGTTCCATATTTAATGGTTTGGACTGTGTATTGCAAGAGAACGCGCTAGCGGCAAACTTTGTCCAACTTCATTTACTATTATTGTCACTGCTCATTCCTTATGCTACCTATCGTAATAAAATATAGCCTATAACCTGGCCGGAGAACATATGTATGAATTTAAAAAATCACGTAAATCGGATAAGTGGTTCTCGAGGGATTAGCGCATTAACGGACAGACAGACAGACAGACAAACATTGCATTTTATATATATTATAGATATAGATTATTATTATTATATAACCTGGCCAAAGAATATATGTATGAATTTAAAAAAAGACAGGTAAATCGGATAAGTGGTTCCCGCGTGATAAACGCACTAATGGACAGACAGACAGACAGAGAGATATTGCATTTTATATATATTATAGATTATAGATTACAGATATTCTTTGCTACATAATATTGTTCCATATTTAATGGTTTAGGCTGTGTATTGCGAAGGCACGCGCTAGCGGCATACTTATTTCCGACATCATTCGCTATTTTACATCACTGCCCATTCCTTATGCTACCTATCGTAATAAAATATAGCCTATAACCTGGCCAGAGAACATATGTATGTTTTAAAAAAAAAAAGCAGGTAAATCGGATAAGTGGTTCTTCAGTGATAGGCGCACTAACGGACAGACAGACAGACAGAGAGACGTTGCATTTTATATATATTATATATATATATATATATATATATATATATATATATATATATATATACAATAGAACCCCAGTTATCCTAGGTAACGTTGGGGGGCACCCACCTCGGATAACTGAAAACTCGGATAATCCGGATTTGTTTTTTATTTATTCAAAAAATAAACACCAATACTTTAAACCGATGTATTAACGTTTTTAACATATAAATAGGTACATACATTATAAAACAGTGAAATAATCTATGCGCTTCTGTTTCATATTGCATCTTCTTTTTCTCGCTGCAATGTTTCTCCATCTATTAAGAAAAAGCAAATCCGCTGGGGTTGCCTCTGGTTGTTGTTCGATATACCTCAAAGCTTTTTCCAAAGAAGCAAAACCTTCTTGATGAGAGATCTTAATGGGAGACTGTTCATCCACCGCCACTTCGTCATCGTCATCTGATTTTTCGGTTTTCTGAAAGACATTCGTTATTTCTTCAATACTCATTTCTTCTTCTAAATCATCTGCTGTAATTCATTCAACAACATCTTCTCTTGTCACATTTTCGCAATCTTTTAATTTTTACATTAATTCAAATAAACTTTTTTTCTTTTTCTTCTATCTCGCTGTCAAAATTTGAACCGGACATTTTTCCATGGCTAATTCATTTAATGGAGTATCATCTTCACTGTCATCATAGTCCTCAAAATCAATAACTTTTGACCAAGATTTTTGAATAGTGGTAGTACGCACAGAATCCCAAGCTTGACTTACCCAGTAAATATCATTTTTCAGTTTAACCTTTCTCATCCCATTAATAATATCCTCCTTTTCTGTGTATTCTAACAGATGTTCAAGATATAAACGCCTATAATTTTTTTTAATGTTTTCGAAGATGCCTTGATCCATTGGTTTCATTATGCTGGTCACATTTGGAGGAAAAAAATTTACAACAATTTCGCCCACATGAAGTCCTTCTCCAGGGTGAGAGGAGGCATTATCCATTAACAAAATTGCTTTAATAGGAAGATGGTTTCTGATCAAAAATTTAGTCACAGATGGCACGAACTCTTCTTCAAACCAGTTAGTAAATAAGGTCGCATACATCCATGCGCTCTTCTGACTTTTGTAATAGACTAGTAGGGTATGAGTAAGATGTCTTTTAAAGCTCTTGGACGTGCAGACTTGCTAATCACCATCAGTGGGATTTTGTGCTTGCCAGATGCGTTGGAACATACCATTATAGTTAATCTTTCCTTACTTCGTTTGTGCCCAGGAACTGATTTTTCCTGTCGAGATGCCAATGTTTTTGATGGAAGCATTTTATAATTCAGACCAGTTTCGTCACAGTTGTAAATTTGATCACGTGTGTATCCACAATCTTCGATTTGCTTTTTAAAGTTCTGCTTAAACTTCTCAATTGATGACACATCAGCAAAAAGTTTTTCACCACGTACAGTTGTCGTACACCGTACCGTTTTTTTTTTCAGCGGTCAAGACATCCAGAACTGGCGGTAAAATGATCTATCTCTGGGAATTGCCTACTAATCATTATTGTTTTCTGTTGTAAAATTTGACAAGACAGAGGCACACCTTTTGATCTCTGTTGGTTAAACCACATGAATAAAACTTCGTTAACCTTTTCATAGTCGCCACTCTTCTATTTTTGTGCGGTTGCTTTTTCAGTCTCCAACTGTTACCTCACCTACTCCATAATCTCGTGCAACAACTTTAATTATTTCTCCTGCTTCAATGCTTCTGATGGCTTTTAATTTTTCTTCAATAGGAACGACGATTCTTTTACGCTTGTTTTGCTTCATTGTAATACGACAAACAAAAATTCAAACAAAGCAGTTCGTATTAATTACACTTAACTACTAGAACTCCAACCAAATAAGTTATTTACTTCTTCGTAGTAAACGCTATAACGCACTGCATTCACGCAAATTTACATGCTGAAAGAGTCCAAAAACATAAATAAGGGAACCCCTCACACGGGCCAGGGGGCCCAAAGGCCCCGACGATTTTAAATGGAAATATGTACATACATGTTTTAGACGCTCTGTTAATACGCAGCATAGACGCGCGTACCTCGGATAATCAGGTTCTTAGATTGGCTCGGTTAATCCGGAGCTCGGATAATCGCGACTCGGTTAATCGGGGTTCTACTGTACTTTAGAAGAATATGTTACCAAGATCGACAAAATTTTTTATTAGTGTTCCGTACGCACCAGTTATAAGATCACTTCGTTGTCCGTCCGTCTGTCTGTCTGTCACAACCAATTTTCTCTGAAAGTATTTGATATAGAAAGTTGAAATTTGGCACTATAATAGGAATTGATGGCCTCCGTAAAAAAATTGTCATTTTAAAAGCAATCAACGTACGGAACACTAATTGCGCAAGTCCCACTTGCACTTGACCGGTTATTTTTTTAAAGATAGTCGCAAGTTTCTCACAAAGCATGAAAATTTTCGATTACCGCCTATGAGTCACTGGTCGTACTTTGTGATATTAATATATTACGAAAAATCTAGAAAAAAAGAACTTTACTGGCAGACAGATAATATAATCCATATCCGCTATAGACTCAAAGAAACACGTTGTAAGAAAATCCGTCGTTTATTATCCGATTTTATATGTTTATAAAAGTAAACAGCTTACCTTAGAATCATCAAAACTTTTAAACATTTCAGCTCAGGGAGCTCCATGGTCAAGGCTACTCTGTTCAGACAAAGGACTCAACAGGCCAAACTTTGCTCCACTACGCGGCCCGCTACGGTCACAAGGATGTCGTAAAATATATAATTAATTACGCTCCTTCCATTATTAACCAGAAGGACACCAACTTGTAAGTAGCTTTTGTTGTTACTATGACACGTTGAATAATGGGTCTCTACCTTTGTTAAATTACTTTAGTTTACTTTTCTGCACTAATCCGCGAGATATACTGTACACAAAAGGAGTTACAGTGACGACGATATGTTAATGTAGGTTTTATAGCTTCACAATAAGGCTAAAAATTCATAGTTTTTGAGATTAAACCGTGATGGACTAAAACTACTTTCCGATATTTTGCCTGCGATAGCACAGGCTTCTTCAAGAATAATAATGATGTCAGTGTTTTGCTCTGAGATACTAAAGATCCCTAAAAATTAAGCTTGAAACCAAAGACGGAATGTGGTAAAGTAATTCTTATCACAAAAACCATGAATTATTGCCATCTCACCAAAATAAAACCATGACAGCATCCGTTTCATATTTGATATAATGATGATATAATTCCCAATAATTTATGCCATCCTAACTCACATAAACTCGCAGCCTATAGATACATGATTCACAGAGCATTCTCCATCCCTTTAAATAAATAAGATTTTGAAAAAGAATTAGATATAATCAAGAATATTGCCCACAATAACGGATCCATAGATAACCTAATTGAAAATAAACAAAAACAACTAAATTTAAGACATATTTATCCACACGTTGAAAGCGATGAAAAACAAACTTTTTCCTCATTGACATATTTCGGACCAATTTCTTATAAAATTGCATATATACTCGCAAAAGACAACATAAATATCGCTTTTAAATCACCCCAAAAACTTTCCTCCCTCTTTTTCAATGCAAAAGTCAAAACTCTGGAGTTTATAAACTGTCATGTAATGAATATAATAGCTATTATATAGGCCAAACAGGGAGAAATTTCGATACTATAGTTAAAGAACACCAAATATCTTTTAGATTAAACAAAAAAAAACTCCAACTTTGCTAACCACTTCCATCAAATAAATCATATTTTTCAGACATAAATAATCTACAAATATTACATAAAGCACAAAAAAGAAAAAAACTAAATATTTTAGAAACTATAGAGATCTACAAGCACAATAAAAATAAAGATACAATCCTATTAAATAATCAAACAGATGTTCAGAATTCAGCCCTGTTTGGCGTATTTTAGAAGTTTTTTAAATATATCTTTGAAGAGGGAATTTTTGTAAAAAGTTTTAAGAAAATATTGAAAAGTATTTCTTCAAATTTGAAACAATAATGTCATTTAACCCTTTGTAATAAATTAATTTTATTTTAAGTTCATGGTAATTTAATGATGGGTAATTCCAAATTGTACCTGGAAATTTGTTATAAATCATAAATAAACCACCTTAGTTTATAGTATTACGCTTGACAGTGTAGAAAAACCTACGAAACTGCAATAGCAGATATATAAAAAATAAGTGACAGATAACAAAGTAATTCGTTTAATTTCATTTAGAAATCTAATAAGCCACTTTACGTAGAATTACACGTATTTTTAGGTTAGTAACCTTACAAATGCATTATACGACGGTCAGATAGCTGCCTAAGGCGATATTTTGATTGATATTCCAGTATACCATACAATAATTAAATAATAATTATGTCATTTCGCTATTAATCAAAAAGATAAAAACTTGTGAGCAGTTTCTGGTCCTATGTATTGTTATACTCCGACATTTTGAATAATGTTCTCTATCTTATTCCTAAACTAGAGTAAGGTTGTTTAATTACCGCAGTCTAAATTTTCCTCTCCCCAGGGAATTCGCAATATAAACTGCAGAAAGGTGTTGTAGTGGTAATATTCTTATTGCAATGCGGATTTCGGGTCTCACGAGAAGTTTTAAATAAATGAGGAGTGTCTTTGTACTATACATAAAATAAATTGTCGGTTGTAGGAATTATGTCCCTTTTAGTTAAAGAATTCTCGCTGTTAAAAGTCCACAACTTTGTCTTAGTTATTAATCTGAAGAGTTCTAGTTGATAAAAAGTAATAGGAATGAGGACGGCAGTAAATATTTTGTTTCGCGAGATTTCGATTCTTTATTTGAATCTTTCTTCTTCTTCTTCGTGTCCCAGGTATTCACATACGTCGAGGTCTCTGTACCATTTCTTCAGTTTATATTGAGGTTGTTATTCTCTGAAAAATGGAGGTAACGTCCGGAACTCCACACTAGTCCCTGATATTCCGGAGCCACGAGTGCTACTTTCTACCGGGTCCTCGCCGACCCTCCATTTTTCCCTGTTAGAATAAGTTTTGTAATCGAGTAACGGTCACTTCTTAGTATATGTCACAAATAAAACACCTTTCTTTGTTTTACGATATTAAGTAGTTGTCTCGCCACCCCGGCCCTTTAAAGCACCTCTTCATTGGTAAGGTGTTCTGTCCAAGAAATTCGTAGCAAACGTCCATAGCTCAAAAGCTTCGATAGGATTCAATGGTCTCACTTTTAACGACCATGTCTCTACACCAGAGGTTCCCAAACTTTTTTCTCGTAGACCACTTTCAAAATTTTACTGGTTTCGGTGGACCCCCTGCTGCTACATTTCTACCATATTCCCAAAACTCGTCAAAAAATGTGAAGATTAGATCTAACGATGGAAATTTGCGTCGTGGCTGAGTTCCAACCCTAAATTCGGAGTGGTAAAAATAAAAAAAAAAAAAATATATTTTCTTGTGTTCTATTTATTAAAATAATATCATTACAGACTTAATAGAATTAAAATTAAACATTAATAACGTACCGTAACTTCAACAATGCAAATTAACAATTAAAAAAAAATAGTCATAATTTTATTGGGAGGGATGTACTTGATGGATTGACAGCAAATTATCAATATTTGGCTTCAGTTTTGTAAGGATCAACCGCAAATCTCCCCGTTCTGTGATGTTCAATCTGCTCCTTTTTTTTGTTAATAGGTTTGTAATGACACTAAAACTTTTTTCGACAAGGTATGACGAGGGAAACGCTATCAAAAGTTTTCTCGCAATTTCCCACAACCCAGGGTATTTTTCGGGTATTTCTACCTGTAGCCAAAATGTTTGATAGCCTTTTTTAAATTTCACCCTCAGCTCCTCATTGGTGCTAAGCTCGAGTAGCTTCTTTTGTAATACCACATTCGCCACTTCCGTTTCATCAAATGGATTTATGATCCATGGTGGTATTTCCATCGTCAGAATATTTTCAAATCTATTTTTGAAGTCATCATGCCGGGCATTTAAATGTTGAACATATGTCTGAATATCCTCATCAAGACATTCTGCCCGTGACAAGTTTGGAAACTGGGAGAATTCGCGCCGACTAATGTTTTGCTTCATAAATTTCAATTTTCCAAGAAAAGCCGAAATTATACCCTTTGTTTTTATTAAATTTAAGCTGTCCCCTTGTAACTGCAAGTTAATGTCATTAAATTTTTTGAACAAATCTGTCAAATACGCGATGTCTGCTTTCAATTTGATCAGGTTTTCTTTTAAATCTGGATCTTTACTTTCCAGAAACTCAAAAAGTGAGTAAAATCTTGTTAAACATGCACCTTTCGACAACCAGCGTACTTTAGTATGTAAGAGCAATCGTTGGAAGTCTTCATCATTTTCGTCGCACAATTGTTCAAATAAACGGGTATTCAACGCATTGCTTCGTATTTTGTTAACTACTTTAATCACAAATTGAAGCGATTGGTGCAATCTATGACTCAAATTTTTCGCTACCAGTTGTTGTCGGTGGATGACACAGTGAATCGCAGTTACTCCTGGTATAATTCTTTTAAGATGGCTTATAAACCCACGATATCGCCCGAAGATGGCAGGAGCTCCATCTGCTGCCACCAAAATAATGTTTGTAAATGGAATCGATTTTTCCTTAAAAAAATCACTCAGGACACTAAATATTAATTCGCCTTTAGTGTCCGTCTCCAAAGTTTTCGCGAATAGCAGCTCTTCATGGATTTCTTCGTCCATAACAAATCGAACATATGCCAATAATAATGCTTCATTACCAGGTAAAGTTGACGCGTCTAGTTGAATAGAAAAATGAGTTGTTTGCAGATAATTACACAAGAAGCTTTCAATATCAGAGCTCATTTCATCAATACGTCTTTGTACAGTGTTGTTACTCAAAAGAATTCTTTTGAGTACGTCAAATGTAGGTTTGGGCAGAACAGTTTTTAAAACCTCTTCAACAGCGGGTAAAATTAACTGTTCTCCGATGGTGTGCGGTTTTCCAGATTTCGCTATAAGCAAGCCCACAAGCCATCATCGTTACTTTGAGACGTTAAAGCGAACATACTATGCACGGTGGGTCTCTTTTCATATTTTTCCTTCAATGTTTGAAAATATTTTAAATCTTTACCTATTTTATCAGGATGGCACCTTCTTAGATGATCTTCGAGCTTCGATGGTTTCATAGAGTCATTGCTCAAAACTTTGTTGCATAAAAGGCATATGGGCAATCGTTTGTCTGCCTTTGATAGAAGAAAACCAAATTTCAAATAATCAACACTGTACTGTCGACATTTCTTCTTAGATTCAGCCATGTTTCGTATCAGTTACCTACCTGTAAAGAAAAAAATGTTTGTTTTAGTAATCATAAGGCGACTTTAACGGGATATGGCTATTTTAACAGAATAAAATAGGATTAATTAATTATTGCAATGAAAAAAACAAAATGCCGGCGGCAAAACTGATTTTAATTATTAAAAGCAATAAACTGCTAAGACCCATATAGAGGTTTTCACAAAACGGCTGAACCTATTTTAATGTAATATAAAATATTTTTTGATTAATTATATTTAGATACATTTCTGTAAATTCGAGAGAAAATACTTTTAAAGAATATTTTGACATCAAAACTCCGCGACTTTGATGTACGTTACGAGTGGTACATGAAGACACGTACAATTTATGAAAATATTTTTAGTCATTTAGTATTATCAACTACGAGGGCACTGAAATATGTACAAACATGCAGGTCAATCATATATCTCTCCTTTAGTGAATCACCACAGTCGGGTAAATAAATAATTTTATAATAAAAAGTACTAAAAGTTCAATCTTTCTCGGCTTTCCGTTCTTTTATAGAATTATCGAATAATGATCCTGTTCAGTATTCAATTTTTATTACGTACCTACTACACGCAAACATAACAAATATAATATTATTACAATATAAAATAAAAGTATGAATAACAAATAGGCAGGTACTTACTTTTTCCGGCACTGACAAACACTGACATCGATTCACTCACACTTTTCTTTTCAAAATTCCGGAAACAAATGAGTAACGTTTGTCCTTGGCATTCGTATTTATATTGGTGAAGAATCAAACAAGTTTATGCAAGATTGCAAGCACAGCACAAGTCGTATTTCGTCCCTTTGCACGTCTGAACGGGTTGCGTGGCGGGCGGCGCTTTGCAAGTCTCGACGCGCGTTGTACTGAATATCGAACATGCAAGTTTTTACAAGTAACAGTCGCTGACCTTCTTAAAATACACTACTCAAAAAAAATTATGGGAGGTTTTAAAACAAGGAAATTAATGCTAAATAAACAGGCTATCTGATCCATATGCCGGCCTAACTGAAAAAATTTTTTTGAAGCCCGTGGACCAAAAAAAAAGCAAAATATTTGCAATATTATTTTTTCGCGCTATCTGTTAGGATTGCATGAGAACCGTAGCTCCTAAAAAAATTTTAGCCAAAAAATCTGAAAATAAGAATCTTAAAGCTTCAAAATGCTTTTTTTAAAGTCTCGATACGACCATTTTTCACCGAAATACAGCCTGTCAAAAATCACCGAAAAATTTGGAATTTTTTTTTGCTCCCTTAATTTTTTTGAGTAGTGTATTATCTGCCTACATTGATAGGTAAAGCCAAGCCAACATTATTGTTCTTTACTATCGAAACCAGATAAATTTTCGTGGACCCCCACTTACAACTTGTGAACCCCCATTTTTTTCACGCCAACGTAGACCCCCGTCGAGTCTCCCGTGGACCCCTGGGGGTCCACCTGAACCACTTTGGGAATCACTGCTCTACACGAGATAAGAGGACCGGCCAGACATAGCATTTTATTACTCGTAGGCGCAGGGCGAGTGGCAATTATCTTTGAAGCAGCATATTTTTCAACTTTAGAAAGCTATCTTTGCCATGCCAATCTGCAGTTTAACCTCCCCATCACAATCCCGTTGACGATAGAGCCGAGATATTTGAATTTAGTAACCATCTCAATCTCTTGATCCTTTATAAAGAGAGATGAATCCTCTTGGGGGTGTCTACTACTTCTTCTTCTTCTTTTTCTTTAAGTTAGATCGCGAGATCTGTTATTATTTTCTTGGGAAGTGGATTGCCAGTTGCCCCTCCATCTTTTAGGTGGTCTTCCTAGTGAGCACGTACCATGTGGTTTGATTGTGAGTACAATGCGTACTAATCGGTTTTCGTCCATTCTGTTGACATGCTCGTACCAGTATCTTCTTCGTTGCCTGCTCCATCTAACCACGTCCTCGACTCCGCATGTTCTTCTGATCTCCTCATTCCTGCTATTGCTCTCAGGGTCTTCATCTCCGCTGTTCTTATTATCCTTTTTGTTATCACTGTATCAGCTCTTTTTTCTACTCCATAAGTCAGGAGAGACCTTATACATGTTTTATATATTTTTATTTTGCTTTCGATTCGCATGTTCTTATTATGCCATATTATATCTCTAAGGCTACCTGATATTGCTGAGGCCTTGTTTGCTTGTATGGTTGTTTCTCTTTCCAGATTGTTACCACTGGCCACCGCTACTCCCAAGTATCTGCATTGCATGATCTGTTCGATGAGTTGATCATTCACAACTAGTTTACATCCGACAGGATCCCTGGAGAAGGTTAGGCTCTCGCTTTTATTCAGGAATATTGTCATGTTAAATAATCATCATGCATTTGTCTTTGGAGGTCATCCTCAGTTTCCACAATTAGAGCGGCATCGTCTGCGTAGCCTATCATGCCTAGCCGATGATTTCCCATGCGGTATCCTAGGCGAAGTGATGTAACCTCCTCGATCAGTACCCCCATAATAAGGTTGAAGAGGAAAGGACTTAAACTGTCGCCCTATCTTATTCCATTTGGTGTTGGTATGAGGGTCGTTGTTTTATTGGCTACCTTTATCCTCGTTGGTTTATTTCTCGTATGAATGATATAATAGGCTGTGGGATGTCTTCCATTTGAAGTATTTCCAGAATATCCCCAAGTTGTACCTTATCAGGCCTTTGTGAGGTCTATAAAGCAGATATAGGCTGGTTTATTGTACTCTGTTGCTTTTTCCTTTATTTGCCGGACGATGAATATCGCGTCCGTAGTGGATCTATTTCTACGGAATCCTTGTTGTTCTTCTCTGTTGGTTATATATGTTTCCAGCTTCGATCTTAAAATGCTTGTCAGGAACTTAAAGGTAAAGTATGGTAAAGCATAGCAGAGCTATACCCCTATAGTTTTCAGGATTTAATTTCTGGCCTTTCTTAAAGATGTATTAGGGTGCTTTTATGTCATTCTTCTGGTATTGTTAGATCTTGTATTATTTTACTAAATAGTTTAGTTAGTTCTTTGGCCAGTCCATGAGCCCTTCGCCAGCATTGTCGTTGGGTAGATTGAGTAGCTCGACGGCAGTGTTTTTGGGTAAGGTTAGTAGCCTGTCTAAAGCCTAAGTAAAGCTCACAGAACCAAAAAAGCCTCGGAACCCGGACGGGTGTCTACTAATCACCATCATTTTGGTTTTCCCAATATTTATACTTAAACCATACTCCTCACCAATATCATTCAGCTTAGTGATTAGAATTTTCAGATCTTCGATGTTATTGACAACTATTGCGGTATCGTCTGTATACCGATTGTTATTTATAGGCTTTCCATTAACTTCTCCTTCCTCACTCTGCATTTATCTTCTCTAGCAAGTTGAAATATTTTCTCCACGTAGATATTAAATAATACTGGCGACAGTATGAACCCCTGCCTAACATCCTTCACGACCCTGAAAGGTTCTGTTTAAATTTGAATCTTTATCGAACCAAAATATAAAGTCTTATATTATATGACGATTCAGTCAGTTTAAATCTTTCATAGTTGTAGATTTTGAGGTTAACTAATCAATAAAATCAATCAGACTGAAATGTTTAAATAAAAGTTATAGAGTGTTACACGGTACACATGCTAACGTCAACAATAAAATGTTTTGAACTGTAATTTCGAAGATATTACGCCATCTTAAATTTTTTTAAATGGAAAATCTTGTATATTATTTTATTTTGAGTCCTACTAAAATTCTAGATATTATTTCTCTAACATACCATATGTCTAAATTGAACTGTTTTGGAATTATTGATATTTGAAATTAAGGAGATCAAATTTCATAAGATTACTGTCAGGCTGTTCCTGACTATACCTTTCTTTTGTTTGCCGATGACTTGAAATTGTACCGTGAAATTGTGACTGAGGCGGATTGCATGAAGTTGCAAGAGAGCTTGAATCTGTTTGTGCATTGGTGCAATCATAATAGATTGTCTTTAAACCCTGGGAAGTGTAGTACGATTAGTTTTTCTAGGAAAAAGAATAAAATAACCTTTCAGTACAAGGTTGGTGATGAGGACTTGTTACCGGTCAGTTCTTTGAAGGATTTGGGAGTCATAATGGACGCTCAGTTGTCGTTTAGGGAACACTACTCTTGCACGACAAGAAAGGCATTCCAAATGTTGGGACTTCTTTTCAGAGTCGGAAGAGATCTATCTATTATCTCAATGAAGAAGTTATACTGTTCTCTGGTAAGATCTCACCTTGAATATGCATCAACGGTATGGTCACCTTACTACAATGTTCACAGCGCAGGGATTGAACGAATAAATTTATTGAATATTGCTCTCATAGATTGGGATTGGTTGGTGACAGAGAAGCCCTGGCTAGTATGCTTGGTCTGCAGACATTAGAGGACAGGAGAAGGGTGTCAGATCTTTCCACGATATTTAAATTGCTAAATGGTGTTATTGATTGTCCACCCCTCTTAGGGCAGATACAGTTGAAGGTTCCAGAACGCTCCTTAAGAAGAAATAAGATATTTGTCATCGGTCATCACGGTACTAGCTATGGAGTCCACTCTCCATTGACTAGATCCTTGCTCTTCCTAAATAATAATCCTTCCATCAATCCATTCGGAGGCTCGCTGTCTGGCTTTAAAGGGCAAGTCATTAAAGTGGTGTGTGACCACTGATATGTTTCCTGTTTAGTAGATTGGGTGTTTTAACTGTGATGTTTTATCATTTTTTTTGTTCTATCTAAATACTCATTACTGTACTGTTGTTATTACTTTATATATTGAATATTATAACTTTTATAATGAGGTTTCCCGTTTATTGATAATAAATAAATAAATAAATTTCAAAAAAAAATAAGCTGGCCTGTGTCAAACATTTACTGTCAGGTAACGACTTAACGCGTCAAAAAATGATTTATTGGCGAAAACGTTTATTCCTGTATATTTTGTGAAACCGCAATTTGAGCGTAATATCATAATGGTACATCTAACAAAAACTGAAAGAATCACTTTGTTAATGATGGTTGGTTACGGAGACCGTAGAACACAACAGGAGATGTGTGATCTTTTTAACGCAGAATATCCGAATCAAGTACCTATTACCCAATTCGTAGTTAACAAAATATTAAAAAACGGTTTACAGTCAGGTCATGTTAAAAATCCTTCTAAACCTGGACCTCCAAAAGTTAAAACAAGCGATGATAAAAAGTTAAATGTTTTATTGGAAATTATAGAAAATCCCATACAGCCACTCGTCAGCTTTGCCTAGACCACAACATAATTAAAAGTACCTTAAGTCGTATAATGAATGAAGAAAAATTGCATCCATACAAACTCATTCTATTTATTTACAACAAGAATTATCTGAAGATAGACACGTTGAATTTTGCGAGGTCATGATGAAATGAATCAATATTGATCCTAACCTAATTCATAATATTGTTTTTTCTGTAACAAAGGGACGTTTTTACGCATCCCTAATTTCGGCTCCTTACAAGAGACCCTGGTTTAAAGATATTCATCTTAGTAGAAAATATATCTTTACTTTTTGTAGATTAAGAAGCAATCACTGTTCATCTCCTAAACACCTATACAAATTAAAAGTTTTGGAAAGCCCTCTCTGTGCATGCGGAGAAGGAAGTGTATTAACCACCTTCTTTTTGAATGCCCCAATTTTACTGCTGAATCTAATAATCTTTATCATTCAATTTCCAACTTCCACACCAGGTCCCCTATAACCTTATCAGACGCTTTACAATCCCATGAATATCTGGTTAAAATAATTATATCTTTCCTAAACTACTGCAAAATCAAATTATAAACACCCTCATCTCCATCCACCTTGGATGACGCTACTCAAACTCACCCAGGTTCATTCATAATAATTAACTAATCCGAGAAGGTTATGGAGACATTCCAGACACACTGCAAGGTGGACCTTGTCGGATATTATTTAAGATAAAAGGAAAAGATAAGGGTTTTGGAATATAAACCGCCACCCGACCGAATAGCCCTTGCAGCTGTGGTCGTAAAAAGCATAGAGAGAGAGAGAGATTGTTTTTTCTGACGAGGCCACATTTTGTCTTAACGGAAGAGTTAACACTCATAACTGCCGGTACTGGTCTACTGAGAATCTCCACTGAATAATCGGTAGTCATTCAGTGTGGGCAGGGATTTGTGAACATCATATCACTGGTACCTTTTTTATCGATGGAAATCTTACAGGACAGTGGTATTTACAGGAGCAAGTTATTCCAACTTGTGCAGATCTTTTTCCCGATGAAAATAATTTGAATACCCCTAACAGGAATCTGTGGTATCAACAGGACGGAGCACCTCATCACTATAAAATCAATGTTCGTAGATATTTGGATGCGATTTCTCGTAATCGACGGATAGGCAGAAGAGGTGCTGTAAAATGGTCTGCTAGGAGTCTCGACCTTACGCAACTCGATTTTTTTTATAGGGTCATTTGAAAACCAAAGTTTACCGTAGTCGACCTGAAACTGTAAAATATTTACAACAAAGAATTCAGTATGAAGTAACACATATCACCCCGGATTCTCTACAAAACTCTGTTCAGGCTGTTTATGGCAGATTGGGTTATTGCCTCGCTGTTAACGGTGGACATTTTGAGCAATTGTTACCTTAAAAATAAACTTAGAGTACTTATTAATAGTTTTTTTGTCCTTTACAGTTCAATTTAGACATATGGTATGTTAGACAAATAATATCTAGAATTTTTGGTAGGATTCAAAAATAAAATAATATGCAGGGCTTTCTATTTTAAAAAAATCAAAAGGGCATAATTTGTTCGAACTGACAGTTCAAAACATTTATAACTTCCTATAACTTTTATTTAAACATTTTTTTCATACACTGATTTCTGTGGAATCATTATGCCATACATATGGGGCACCCTGTATGCATATATATACAGTCCCTGGCCAAATTATTAGACGCACTGTATTTTTTTTAGTAATTTTATGTTTCTTAAGAGTTTTTATGCAATAATGGTATATTTAAACTACAATATTATTGATTTTTATTTAAAAGAATTGTTGTAGACTACATATTTGTATTTATTTTTAACATATGGCAACACTGTTGACAAAGTGATACATGAACGTAAACAAGTACAAACCTGTATCAGTCGCGATCGGAATCGAGTCAGGTACGGACGTGTTTCTGTGGCTTTATGGACTGTGATTGTTTGTTTAACAGTTTTATACTACTCAGTTATTAGTTTATTTTGTATGCAGGTTTTAAAAAAGTAATTGGACTATTTTCATTATGGATAGAAAAGGCGATCTTTCACCACGTAAAAAAGCTGAAGTGAAGGCCCTTGTGATTGCGAAAACATTTACAAACCGAGAAATATCACGAAGATTGGAGGTTTCTGAAGCTAGTGTACGACGCATAAAAAAGAAAATTGAGTCAGGGAAGGAATTAAGCCCGAAAAGAAAGAAAAGATGCGGTAGAAAACCAATTTTCACTCCACGGTCAGAGAGATGTTTGAAGAAAATTTGTGTAGAAAACAGATTTGTTACCACAAAGGTAATAAAATCACAACTCCAGGATGCCAATTTTACTGCTGAATCTAATAATCCTTATCATTCAAGCATTCAGCTTCTGAGCGCACTGTTCGAAGAAAATTGAAAGAATTAGATTTTAAGGCCTGTCGCCCCGCCAGGAAGCCCAAGTTAACAGCTGCAATGAAAGCAAAGCGCCTGAAGTGGGCCAAACAATGGCAAGAGAAAGATGTGGACTTCTGGAGATCGGTAAGATACAGCAATTTAATCAATAATTGATACATTATTATCATTTTCAGTTAAATAAAGCAAATAAACATGGAACTTTATATATTTTTCCTATTTTTGACAGGTCTGCTTCAGTGACGAAAGCACATTCGAAATTTTGCAGAATAAAGCTCAGTATGTGCGTCGTCGTCATGGAGAAAAGTTTCATCCTGATTGTGTCGTCCCGACGGTTAAACATCCCACCAAAGTGATGATTTGGTCAGTCATCAGCGGCAAGGCCACTGGACGTCTGTACGTCGTCAAAGGAATAATGAGGCAAGATCAGTACAAAGAAGTATTACAAAATCGGTTGATTCCGCAGCTCAGAGAATGGTTTCCGAATGGGGAACCATTCACTTTCATGCAAGATGGAGCTCCCTGCCACACTGCTCGGTCTGTTAAAGCTTTTTTGGCAGAAAAAAATATCCGTCTGTTGGATTGGCCCCATTGAAAATGTGTGGGAGCTGATGAAAAGAGAAGTGGCTAAAGATGTGATTACCAACAAAACCCAGCTCCTAGAAAAGATTATTCATGTGTGGAATCATCATCCTCAAATGCAGGAGACAGTACAATCTTGCATTGATAGCATGCCCGCGCAGAATTAAAGCTTTGATAGCGGCTAAAGGTGGCTCAATTAAATATTGACTTTTACTAACATTAATTTCACTTTTCTTTAAAACTTAATAAACTTATGCTTTTCTAAATTAATGCTGTTTTATTTATGTCAAATAAATAGGTAATTGATTGGATAATATAAAAATAAAAAACAAATCAATTTAAAATAATAAAACGGTACAATATCACTCGGTAATTAATATTTTACATGAAATCTTGCAGTTCGTCTAATAATTTGGCCAGGGACTGTATATATATATATATATATATATATATATATATATATATATATATATATATATATGGAAAAAGCGTCAAAAATCAATATATAATGTACTGTATTATAAGTTTATCCATGCGATTTATTGAAATTATTCATCGTGAACCCTGATAACGTTTTCCTCTACTATATAATGGCCATTTTTACCCATTTTATGTCTTTTAGTTAAATTAACATGCAGGTACACTTTTCTTATGTTCTTTGACTTGCTGACTTCGGTTTTTTATGTACCTGGTTGATATTAAGATATCGTTTCCAAGTTATATATGTATATATATATATATATATATATATATATATATATATATATATATATATATATATATTATAGAATTTAATACAACGTACAATTAAAACTTTGCAAAATGCAAAATTTGAATAAAACTCCTGTTGATTCAGAAAATCTGCTAAATTCTTCAGGAGTTTTTTGATTGATGTTCTTTTCCTCCTGTATAAATGTTTTAATATACGAGTATTTACTTCTGTATGTAGACGTTTTTTCTTTTATTGTTTGCCTCTTTAAAAACGTTTAACTAAATAAATAAGCACATATTTTGAACTAACTGAGGTTATTAATAAAAAAAAAGTCATTACGTTTGAGGTTTGAATGAACTGAACTGAATAAAAGTCTTGATTTCACTACTTTAATATTTAGAAGAACATAACTTATTATTTTACTGTTTCCGTTTTAGAGGACAAACTGCTCTTCATAAGGCTGCAGCCTATAAATGGAGGAGTATATGCTGCATGCTAGTAGCAGGCGGTGCCACTATTGACATCACCGACTACCGTGGAAACACACCTCGCATGCTCGCCATCCAAGTTGATGATCATGACCTCGCTACCTACCTTGAAAGTAAGTGAAATATTTTGAAAAAAAATAATAAGGTAAATAGCTTCCCTTGCTATTATTTAATATATTTTTGTTAGTTCATCGGATTTATAATTTTATAGCGACAATCAGCCAGTCTAATTTTCTCTTTTTGTGATACACTTTAGTAACTTCAAAAAATATAATAGGCTAGCGCCATTTAAAAAAAAAACTCTCAGTATTGTTCATTAGGAAGGCCGAAGGCTCCGTTTGTTGACATTTAAACGCCATCCAAGATTAACAATGGGCTCAAGGAAGGGCCACTAAAAACGTTGAATTGCGATTTGGTTAAATGTAACACATGGGCTGAAAAGTCCCGGGCCTAACACATAGATGGCGCTAGTTTTATTGCAGTCACCTTTTTTTCAGTTAATACTAACCTTCAAAAGACAGCTGTTAAAATTTCATGATATTCTATTCATTAGTTTGTGAGTTATTGTGCTAAGAGTGACGCTACTTTTGTTATTTTCAAAAACAATGGATCAAAAACAATTTCGTGTTTTAATTTTACACTGCTTCTTGATGGGAAAAAATACCGTTCAAGCGAAGCAATGGCTTGAAAAGTGTTATGGGGACTCCGCTCCATCAGAAACAACAATAAAACGTTGGTTTGCTGACTTCAAACGTGGTCGTAGAGACACCGATGATGCAGAACGCAGTGGACGTCCAAATGAGGCGGTAACACCAGAAAACATCAAAAAAATCCATAAAATCGTTTTGAATGATCGAAAAGTGAAGTTGCGTGAGTTAGCTGACATCGTAAAGATATCAAAAGAACGTGTTGGCTTTATACTGCATGAGCATTTGACTATGAGAAAGCTCTGTTCAAAGTGGGTGCCGCGTTTGCTCACTGATGATCAAAAACAAGAACGTGTTGATGATTCTGAGCAGTGTTTGGCCATGTTTAAACGTAACAAACCGGAATTTTTGCGTCGATATGTGACAATGGATGAAACATGGATCCATCACTTCACTCCGGAATCAAAACGATCGTCATCTGAGTGGACAGCAACTGGTGAACCTCGTCCAAAGCGCCCGAAAGCACAACAATCGGCTGGAAAGGTTATGGCCTCGGTATTTTGGGATGTGCGTGGTGTAATATTCATCGACTATCTTGAGAAAGGAAATACCATCAACAGTGAATATTATATAGCGTTATTGGAGCATTTGAAGGCCGAAATTGCAAAGAAACGACCGCATATGGCAAAAAAAAAAATTTTGTTTCATTAAGACAACGCACCGTGTCACAAGTCAATCAAAACAATGGCAAAACTACATGAATTGAACTTCGAATTGCTCCCACATCCACCGTATTCGCCAGATTTGGCTCCCAGCGACTACTGGCTGTTCGCAGACCTGAAAAAAATGCTCGCCGGTAAGAAATTTCGCACGAATGAAGAGGTTATCGCTGAAACTGAGGCCTATTTTGAGGCAAAAGATAAATCGTTCTACAAAAGTGGTATTGAAATGTTAGAGCGGCGCTGGAATGATTGCGTTGCTCTTGATGGAGATTACGTTGATGAATAAAGCTAATTTTGAACCAAAAAAACCGTGTTTTCTTTGTTAGGCCCGGGATTTTTCAGCCCATGTGTTAAATGTCAGAATTCTAAAACTGAAGATATTTAAGGTTTCACCGGCCATATTATTAAAAGTCTAACCTGAAGGAGTAAGATTATCGTGCATACCTTTGGCTAATCGAGAAAAAAGTAAATAATATTATATTTATAAGAATCAGCTGAATATTATATGATCACATATAACCCACTCTTAAAATTAACAAATACAAGTGACAACACCGGTTTTACTAGCAGAGTATGTGCGATCATTCAGGTTTTTCCATAAGATAGGGTTGGAAATCTGTCCGGTGTTTTCTACTTGTCCTTGCCACACTTATTGTTTCTCATAGATCATTGATTCAGGGGAAACAATGTTCGCAATGGCATGCTCTGTCTGTTTTCTTTTGTGTGTGGGGATGAAGGCCGATAGATATTGACCTGTCAGGCTATAAAGTGCTAAATACGCCACCAAAAAAAGTTTAAAAAATGGCAATTTTTCCAGTGTTATTCAGCCTCGATGAACGTCTCGTTGTAAAACCCTACGGTGGTCTACCGATGTTGCATAAATATATATATATATATATATATATATATATATATATATATATATATATATATATATATATATATATATATATATATATATATATATATATATATATATATATATATATATATATATATACACTATATATACTATATATATACATATATATATATATATATATATATATATATATATATATATATATATATATATTTATTTTTATTTTTAGTAATTTTAGTAAATGTTCTCGACCGTTAAAATTTATAAGAAAGTGTAGAGATTTCGGGAAAGCGGTCTTGAATAAAATACTTATTTGTTGTTAAAGAAAAACTCTATATTTCGCTGATATTTTTTCAGCTTCATCTGGAGTTAAAAACCAAAAAATGACAAAGCAGTCTTTTGGTAAGTTTATCATATTACAAAACGGAAAAACTCACCAACCAAAGTATTCCTCCATTGGAAGAGGTATCACAAAAAAATACATTCAATTTAAATATATATAACTAACAGAACAACGAACAGACAAGACGAAACAACATACTGTGGCTCTGGCTGCAATGACACTGTTGTTATTTATTGTGTTTATTTCTTCAGAAATCTGAACAGTGGTTCAGTATAGAAAATGTTATTTTGTACATTGTTAGTAAATAGGATATGACTATTAATTGTATGATGTTAAGTTATTTAAAATATTACAGTATATATTAGTCAAATTGTTGGTGTCTAACTTATAATTTATGGAATGTGTTTCTTTGTTAATGTGACACATCTCAAGGAACAAGCGTTTTTTATGATTGTTTTCTTGTTCCAGAATCTTTACATTCTTAAAATCCAATTGGTGTCCCGTTGATATATGATGGTTCGTTGCAGCACAAGAGTTCTTTCCTATTAAGCAATCACTCCTGTGCTGTGTTACTCTCTGCTTGTCCAATGTAGACATCATTACAATCTAGACAGGATATCTTGTATACTATATTGTTGTTATAAAAAAGAGGAGTTTTTTGTTTAACTTTACTGAACAGGGTCCAATTACTCAGGGTATTATATTTTGCAATCCTTAGGTGAGGAACTTTTTTAAAAATTTTTACTATTTTGTTAGTTAATTCGGGTATAAATGGTAGTTTGATATATTTAGGTTCGTGACTGTTGTCATCTAAGGGCCCATCATAAATATTGGAGTTGTAAATAATCCTTTTTAGAATGTGTTTTGGAAATCCGTTATTGAGAAAGATATTAAAAAGTTTTTTTAAGTTTGTGTGTAAAAAGCTTTCGTCACTGATGTGAGTTATTCTGTTTCTCATAGCTGTAACTGCATTAAATTTTTGGTTAGAGGGATGGTTGGAAAAGAAGTTGATAAATCTGTTTGATGCCGAGGGTTTTTGGAACCAGTCTAAAATGATTTTATTATCTGAATTTCTTATAACTTTTGTGTCTAGAAAAGGTACACTGTGATCTTTTTCAGTTTCCACTGTAAATTGTAGTTTATTATGAAAAGAGTTAAAAATGTCCAAAATTACTTGAGTGCAGTTAGCAGGTACGGAAGATATAATATCATCCACATATTTGTACATAAAAGGGATTCCAAACGGTAACTTCGGTAACACACAGTCAAGCAAATGGTCTAAAACTATGGTGGCTAAGATTGGACTAATAGGTGAGCCCAACGGTGTACCAAATATTTGACTATAAAATTTATTATTGAATCCGAAATAAGTGTTTTTAAAGATAAATGTGATTAATTTTAAAAAATTGTTTTTTGATAAACTAATATGTATCTTTATAAGATCCCACTTATTGCCCAAGATTTCAATTACCAATTCAAGTGGTATGTTCGTAAACAACGATATTACATCCAATGAGAGCAACACATAATCTGTTGGTACTTGCAAACCATTGACTGCATTTACAAAGGAAAATGTATCTTTAATATTATAGTCAGTAGTATTTCCAAGTGCGGTACTCAGAATATCTGATAGATACTTCGATAATTCATATGTGGTAGCGTTCACCGAACTAACAATAGGTCTTAATGGAATGTCTGTTTTGTGTATTTTAGGTAGACAGTATAACCTTGGGAAAGTTGAATTATAAATAGTAAGTTTCTTGGCATCCTGTTCAGTTATTTCTCCATTTTGTTTAAGACTTTTTATTAGAAGATTAAAATTTGTTTGCACTGTAGTGGTGGGGTCCCGATTTAATTGAATGTAAGTTGATGTATCACGTAAAAGCGTTTCAGTTTTGTTCATATATTCGGTCTTATCCATCACAACAGTGCATCCACCCTTATCTGCTTGCAATACATAGATTTCGGAATGGCCTTTCAAAAAATTTTTAGTTTTATTAAATAGCGAATTCAGATATGATAATTTATTATTTTTTGTACATTGCAAGTAATTAGTAACTACATTGGCTGTTTGGGCTCTTAATATATCTCTCTATTCATTAGGTGTTTGATCTATGATATTTTCAACATCTGCCAAGAAATGGGCCACCTTAAAGTCACTACGTTGAGTTGGGACACTAAACTTAGGACCGAGAGATAGAAAGTCAGAAATCTCTTTTGGAATAACTGTATTAGAGATATTCTTAAACCAACTTTGATTATTTAGAAATAAACCGAAATTAGTTGGTGTTTTTTTGGATAACTTGTTATATTTGTTAATATTTTTTTGTTTTATTTTCTTAAACAACTTGTCATAATTATGTTGTAACGTATTATGATATTGGATAAATACGTCTTCGGGAATGAGGTTTTTTAATTGATTTTGCAATGAACCAATAACTCGCCGTGTCCCCGTTTTTTAACTCCAGATGAAGCTGAAAAAATATCAGCGAAATATAGAGTTTTTCTTTAACAACAAATAAGTATTTTATTCAAGACCGCTTTCCCGAAATCTCTACACTTTCTTATAAATTTTAACGGTCGAGAACATTTACTAAAATTAATCAACAATGGGTTTTTATCAAGATATGAGAAATATATATGGTATTCATACTACAACTTTAATGAAGCAGTGGGCTAACATGAATCGAAGATTAGCAAAGAACGTAAATAGGCGAAATTTCTTACTTAGATGTAGAAGTACAAAGTTATTGCCAAGACATACGAATGATGGCATGAACAGTATACAATGTCTGCTTTTTACTGGAAATAATAACAATATAATTAATATAATAGATAGGTTTGTCTGTAATCTTAGCTTTAAGGTTTTGTCCTTAGAAATAAGGATAACGTGTGACGCTATCTCGGGGACACGGCGAGTTATTGGTTCATTGCAAAATCAATTAAAAAACCTCATTCCCGAAGATGTATTTATCCAATATCATAATACGTTACAACATAATTATGACAAGTTGTTTAAGAAAATAAAACAAAAAAATATTAACAAATATAACAAGTTATCCAAAAAAAACACCAACTAATTTCGGTTTATTTCTAAATAATCAAAGTTGGTTTAAGAATATCTCTAATACAGTTATTCCAAAAGAGATTTCTGACTTTCTATCTCTCGGTCCTAAGTTTAGTGTCCCAACTCAACGTAGTGACTTTAAGGTGGCCCATTTCTTGGCAGATGTTGAAAATATCATAGATCAAACACCTAATGAACAGAGAGATATATTAAGAGCCCAAACAGCCAATGTAGTTACTAATTACTTGCAATGTACAAAAAATAATAAATTATCATATCTGAATTCGCTATTTAATAAAACTAAAAATTCTTTGAAAGGCCATTCCGAAATCTATGTATTGCAAGCAGATAAGGGTGGATGCACTGTTGTGATGGATAAGACCGAATATATGAACAAAACTGAAACGCTTTTACGTGATACATCAACTTACATTCAATTAAATCGGGACCCCACCACTACAGTGCAAACAAATTTTAATCTTCTAATAAAAAGTCTTAAACAAAATGGAGAAATAACTGAACAGGATGCCAAGAAACTTACTATTTATAATTCAACTTTCCCAAGGTTATACTGTCTACCTAAAATACACAAAACAGACATTCCATTAAGACCTATTGTTAGTTCGGTGAACGCTACCACATATGAATTATCGAAGTATCTATCAGATATTCTGAGTACCGCACTTGGAAATACTACTGACTATAATATTAAAGATACATTTTCCTTTGTAAATGCAGTCAATGGTTTGCAAGTACCAACAGATTATGTGTTGCTCTCATTGGATGTAATATCGTTTTTTACGAACATACCACTTGAATTGGTAATTGAAATCTTGAGCAATAAGTGGGATCTTATAAAGATACATACTAGTTTATCAAAAAACAATTTTTTAAAATTAATCACATTTATCTTTAAAAACACTTATTTCGGATTCAATAATAAATTTTATAGTCAAATATTTGGTACACTGATGGGCTCACCTATTAGTCCAATCTTAGCCACCATAGTTTTAGACCATTTGCTTGACTGTGTGTTACCGAAGTTACCGTTTGGAATCCCTTTTATGTACAAATATGTGGATGATATTATATGTTCCGTACCTGCTAACTGCACTCAAGTAATTTTGGACATTTTGAACTCTTTTCATAATAAACTACAATTTACAGTGGAAACTGAAAAAGATCACAGTGTACCTTTTCTAGACACAAAAGTTATAAGAAATTCAGATAATAAAATCATTTTAGACTGGTTCCAAAAACCCTCGGCATCAAACAGATTTATCAACTTCTTTTCCAACCATCCCTCTAACCAAAAATTTAATGCAGTTACAGCTATGAGAAACAGAATAACTCACATCAGTGACGAAAGCTTTTTACACACAAACTTAAAAAAACTTTTTAATATCTTTCTCAATAACGGATTTCCAAAACACATTCTAAAAAGGATTATTTACAACTCCAATATTTATGATGGGCCCTTAGATGACAACAGTCACGAACCTAAATATATCAAACTACCATTTATACCCGAATTAACTAACAAAATAGTAAAAATTTTTAAAAAAGTTCCTCACCTAAGGATTGCAAAATATAATACCCTGAGTAATTGGACCCTGTTCAGTACAGTTAAACAAAAAACTCCTCTTTTTTATAACAACAATATAGTATACAAGATATCCTGTCTAGATTGTAATGGTGTCTACATTGGACAAACATCTCAATGGCTCAAGCAGAGAGTAACACAGCACAGGAGTGATTGCTTAATAGGAAAGAACTCTTGTGCTGCAACGAACCATCATATATCAACGGGACACCAATTGGATTTTAAGAATGTAAAGATTCTGGAACAAGAAAACAATCATAAAAAACGCTTGTTCCTTGAGATGTGTCACATTAACAAAGCAACACATTCCATAAATTATAAGTTAGACACCAACAATTTGACTAATATATACTGTAATATTTTAAATAACTTAACATCATACAATTAATAGTCATATCCTATTTACTAACAATGTACAAAATAACATTTTCTATACTGAACCACTGTTCAGATTTCTGAAGAAATTAACACAATAAATAACAACAGTGTCATTGCAGCCAGAGCCACAGTATGTTGTTTCGTCTTGTCTGTTCGTTGTTCTGTTAGTTATATATATTTAAATTGAATGTATTTTTTTGTGATACCTCTTCCAATGGAGGAATACTTTGGTTGGTGAGTTTTTTCCGTTTTGTAATATGATAAACTTACCAAAAGACTGCTTTGTCATTTTTTAGTTTTTAACTCCAGATGAAGCTGAAAAAATATCAGCGAAATATAGAGTTTTTCTTTAACAACAAATAAGTATTTTATTCAAGACCGCTTTCCCGAAATCTCTACACTTTCTTATATATATATATATATATATATATATATATATATATATATATATATATATATATATATATATATATCTATATATATATAAGATTCTTTGATCTTGGTACATACATATTTCTTTTTTATTTTACGTCTAAAATAGAATCAAGAGCCATAAGTACGACGAGAAAAAACAGTACAGTTCTTACAAATCTTGAAATGAATAAAATTCATACCTTTGATTTCAAAAACATCAAAATTATCAAAACCGAAATAAATACCAAAAAAAGAGAAGTGCTGGAATCCATTCACATACAAAAACACCCACTGCAATCAACGGAAAAACAGACGTAAACAACCTAAACTGTATCTACCTATCAGTCATATAAGGTCCTTTATGTGAAGTGTTTTATTTGTAGTATGTAAAAATTTTGAAAAAAATTTTTTTTTTCAAAATTTGGAATTTTTTTTTTCGAAATTTCACGGTATTTGATGCGAAATTGTGAGAAAAAAAAGCGAAAAAAATTGTTTTTTCGTCTTAATAATCATTAATTGATATCTAAGGAACAATAAAGGTGCTCCTTTAATTTTTGATAAAACTTTAACGATTCGGGAAAGAAAGACGGTTCAACCGATCAATTCAAAAATTTACAGGGCTTTTGGACATGTTTTGAGCCAAAAAAAAAACCTGCAAACATTGGTACTTTTCGCAATATTTGCAAAAGTCATTTTTCTGTACATTTTTAATTGAGCATAAAAAAATTTTTTTCTCTGAAATGCCAAAAGGCACTTACGAGTATAGAGGACTGATTCAAGTTTCCAGAACTCATCTTCCGTTTACTGTACGATCATTAGTTCAAAAAAAAAAGATGACTTTTCATTCAATAGCCGATATCTCAGCGACAAATGGTCGCACAGCGAACAAAAAAATACCAAATCAAAGCTAAAGAATCAGGCTAAATGACCCAATTAAGTCCAAGGATAATTTTGAAAAAAAAAATTGGAAAAAATTTGCTTCGCCTTATTGCTTTTGATTGCGCCGAGAAAGATGCCCAAAAACAATTTTCATCTCAAGATTTCAAAACTGGACATTTCAAGCTTCAAAATGCTTTTTTCTTTTTCTCGATACGACCATTATCCAATTTCAAAAATCACTAAAAAAATTTGGAAAATTGTCTGCTCCCTTAATTTTTTGACTATGTGTGTTATTTTAAAAACTTTTACGTCTTTTTAGCTATCAAAAAAGGTATAATACTAGGAGTTTAATAGGAAAACTGTACACAGAATGACACCTAAAGCGGGCTCGGGTAGCAAAAGGTAAATTTTTAGTTCTAGGTGAAAATACGAAAAATACACAAATAAAACAAAAAACCTTGTAATTTAATTTTTTTTATTAATTATAATTCATGTTCTATATGGTCGCCCCTATTTCTAACAGAAATTCTCATTCTTTTTCTTAAATTACTTTTCACAACGCTGGTTGTGAGGTGCCGCCTGATTTCGTCAGCCGCATCAATTATTGTTTGTCTTAGGACATCCACGTTTTCGATAGGAGTCATCTGGTCGTATACGAGACTTTTCATGTGACCCCACACATAAAAATCCATCGGTGTTAGGTCTGGGCTTCTTGCCGGCCAAGGTATGGGTCCGCCTCTTCCAATCCATTTGTTGGGATAATTGTCATTGAGCCATGCACGAACACTTCCTCTATAGTGAGCTGGGCAGCCATTGTGTTGAAAGTACATGTTTTGTCTCAAACCTGTAGGTAGGTCTTCCATCAAATTAGGTAAATCGTTCCGCAAAAAATTGTCGTATTCCTCGCCATTCAAATTATCTGACAGGAAGAATGGCCCAACCAAATAATTTGAAATTATACCCATCCACACATTTAAGCTGAATCTTGTTTGTGATCCTTTCGTTCTTTTTTTGTTTGGGTTGCCTTCCTCTTTAGAAGCCCAATAGTGGGCATTGTGGTAGTTTGTAAGACCGTCTTTGTCGAATTTCGACTCGTCAGTCCATAGTATTTTCTTAAAAAAAGATGCATCTTCGACATCGGTATTGAGCATAAATCTGCAGAATTCTAATCGTCGCAACGGATCCCCTTCTTCAATGACTTGCACGGGCGTATAGTGATAAGGGTGTTGCCAAAACAGTATGCATTACAAACCATACCTTCCACTGCGAAATACCAAGCTGTTGTGCGACAACATTTGTAGATGTGGTTGGGTCCACCTCAAAGAGACGTCGTATTTCGTTTTCTTCGTCTTCGTCGAAGATACTTGGTCGTCCCATGTCAGTCCGCCGTCTTTGTACGGAACCAGTTTCTCGTAGTCTTCGATAAGTTCCATCAAATACGCTAACATCAGGTACACGACGAGTAGGATATCGCAGTATGTATTCATCACGTGCACGCGACGACACTCCTTCGCAAAATCCGTAACACATTAGGATGTCAGCATATTCCTCTTTGGTATACGTTGCCATATTCACAAGCAGAGATCAAAATCCAGTTACGAGCCAATTCACACAGTCAGAAGATAAAACACAGATATTTTTGAAAAGCACGGTATAGCACATCTACCACGGACGAATCGCATGAGCAGACTAAAAATCATTCAATAATGTTTAGTGAACAGAAAATGTCACTCGCACATAGAGTACCCCGACCGGAAAAAATGCTTACCCAACCCTTTTTATTGTTTGAAGGTGCAGGTAGTAAACCGGTAATTGGTAGTATCTAAATTCTATTATTATGTTACTCTACATTTGGGCCTATTGAAATCTCATTTTCTTAGAATTTTCAATAGATCCAGTAGATATTATACCGTTTTAGATAGCTAAAAAGACGTAAAAGTTTTTAAAATAATTTGCAGAATAACTTCCATACATTTTTTTTTCTCTTTATTGATTTAAAGTAGGAAACACTTGGTAAAAATTCGTAATTTAGAAACATTAACAAGCCGCCATTTGAAACTGTTAGTAACTAGTTCAAATTTTTTTGATGATTTTTGATACTTGACATACAGACTAACTAAAAATAACCAAAAAAATCGCACTCGAGAACCTCTAATAAAAAAAATCGATATAAAAGCAAAAAAAAAATATGTTTTTTTTAGAAAATCTTTAAACTTCAATATCTCGAAACCGGTTAGGTTTAGGACATCATGTCATAGAATCAAATCGATCAGAAACGACCTAAACTATAACGTCCTTAATTATTTAGGACGACTTTCCCTGTAACCCTGTATATATATATATATATATATATATATATATATATATATATATATATATATATATATATATATATATATATATATATATGTATATATATATATATATATATATATATATATATATATATATATATATATATATATATACAGATATACCACCCTTGAATATACATATTATGTTGTTACAGGTCAAGAACACTTCCAAATGGTCTCTTCCGATCTGGGAACTGTCGTCTAATATAATATTGCAATAAACTTTTACAGTCCAATTTCGGACAAACAACTGTTTCGACTCTTCTATTGGCCTTACTATTATTTAAGTTACGTAGAATTATAAGAAAAAGGTAGAGAAATAATGGCATATCATATTGAATGTAAAAATAATTCAGATTTCATTGTATCCATATTTATAATGTCGGTTTTACTTAACTGAGGCAGATATACCTTTCAATAAAAATATAATTAAATAAACAAAAATATATGTGCCAGTTATTTCTCTTAACAATATTATAAATGAAGCATTACATAAAAATATGTGATATTATGATACTGAAATACTTGTTGTAAAACTCGAATTTTAAATCTTTATATTTTATTATGTTTAGTAATGCCCTTGAGAAATATTGTACATAAAAATTCGATAGGTCAAATTTAATGACGATTTAGTGACATAATTTTTTTATTCGCGTAAAAATGCTAACCAAAAGTTTAATGTATAGTATAAAATACTCCTTCAAGTCTGAAAATAGCTTCCTTATGTTATTCATAATTACCTTTATGGCACCTACATATTAAAAGTTATATCTTTAAACAAGTTTTTTAGCAATTCTTTAAGCCACTCGCAAATTTGAAAAACCGTCATTTAAGTAGAATTCTAATTCATTGCGGTAAGTTTGATACTTTGGATATAAGCATTCTGTAGTGTCAAATGGAGCCAATTTGATGCTTTCTAATTACAAATCGAAAAATTGATATTTCATTTTCTTTCCTTTGCTATTATTTAATATATGTTTGTTAGTTCATCGGATTTATAATTTTATAGCGACAATCAGCCAGTCTAATTTTTTCTCTTTGTGATACACTTTAGTTACTTCAAAAAATATAATAGGCTAGCGCCATTTTAAAAAAAAACTCTCAGTATTGTTCATTAGGAAGGCCGAAGGCTCCGTTTGTTGACATCTAAACGCCATCCAAGATTAACAATGTGCTCAAGGAAGGGCCACTAAAAACGTTGAGTTGCGATTTGGTTAAACGTAACTGTACCTACATATTAAAAATTCTATCTTTAAACAAGTTTTTAGCAATTTTTTAAGCCACTCGCAAATTTGAAAAACCGTCATTTAAGTAGAATTCTAATTTATTGCGGTAAGTTTGATATTTTGGATATAAGCATTCTGTAGTGTCAAATGGAGCCAATTTGATGCTTTCTAATTACAAATCGAAAAATTGATATTTCATTTTCTTTCCTTTGCTATTATTTAATATATGTTTGTTAGTTCATCGGATTTATAATTTTATAGCGACAGTCAGCCAGTCTAATTTTCTCTTTGTGATACACTTTAGTTACTTCAAAAAATATAATAGGCTAGCGCCATTTAAAAAAAAAAAAACTCTCAGTATTGTTCATTAGGAAGGTCGAAGGCTCCGTTTGTTGACATCTAAACGCCATCCAAGATTAACAATGTGCTCAAGGAAGGGCCACTAAAAACGTTGAGTTGCGATTTGGTTAAATGTAAATGTACCTACATATTAAAAGTTCTATCTTTAACCAAGTTTTTTAGCAATTCTTTAAGCCATTCGCAAATTTGAAAAACCGTCAGTTAAGTGGAATTCTAATTTATTGCGGTAAGTTTGTTATTTTGGATATAAGCATTCTGTAGTGTCAAATGGAGCCAATTTGATGCTTTCTAATTACAAATCGAAAAATTGATATTTCATTTTCTTTCCTTTGCTATTATTTAATATATGTTTGTTAGTTCATCGGATTTATAATTTTATAGCGACAGTCAGCCACTCTAATTTTCTCTTTATGATACACTTTAGTTACTTCAAAAAATATAATAGGCTAGCGCCATTTAAAAAAAAAAAACTCTCAGTATTGTTCATTAGGAAGGCCGAAGGCTCCGTTTGTTGACATCTAAACGCCATCCAAGATTAACAATGTGCTCAAGGAAGGGCCACTAAAAACGTTGAGTTGCGATTTGGTTAAATGTAAATGTACCTACATATTAAAAGTTCTATCTTTAACCAAGTTTTTTAGCAATTCTTTAAGCCATTCGCAAATTTGAAAAACCGTCAGTTAAGTGGAATTCTAATTTATTGCGGTAAGTTTGTTATTTTGGATATAAGCATTCTGTAGTGTCAAATGGAGCCAATTTGATGCTTTCTAATTACAAATCGAAAAATTGATATTTCATTTTCTTTCCTTTGCTATTATTTAATATATGTTTGTTAGTTCATCGGATTTATAATTTTATAGCGACAGTCAGCCAGTCTAATTTTCTCTTTGTGATACACTTTAGTTACTTCAAAAAATATAATAGGCTAGCGCCATTTAAAAAAAAAAAACTCTCAGTATTGTTCATTAGGAAGGCCGAAGGCTCCGTTTGTTGACATCTAAACGCCATCCAAGATTAACAATGTGCTCAAGGAAGGGCCACTAAAAACGTTGAGTTGCGATTTGGTTAAACGTAACTGTACCTACATATCAAAAATTCTATCTTTAAACAAGTTTTTAGCAATTTTTTAAGCCACTCGCAAATTTGAAAAACCGTCATTTAAGTAGAATTCTAATTCATTGCGGTAAGTTTGATACTTTGGATATAAGCGTTCTGTAGTGTCAAATGGAGCCAATTTGATGCTTCCTAATTACAAATCGAAAAATTGATATTTCATTTTCTTTCCTTTGCTATTATTTAATATATGTTTGTTAGTTCATCGGATTTATAATTTTATAGCGACAGTCAGCCAGTCTAATTTTCTCTTTATGATACACTTTAGTTACTTCAAAAAATATAATAGGCTAGCGCCATTTAAAAAAAAAAAAACTCTCAGTATTGTTCATTAGGAAGGCCGAAGGCTCCGTTTGTTGACATCTAAACGCCATCCAAGATTAACAATGTGCTCAAGGAAGGGCCACTAAAAACGTTGAGTTGCGACTTGGTTAAATGTAAATGTACCTACATATTAAAAGTTCTATCTTTAACCAAGTTTTTTAGCAATTCTTTAAGCCATTCGCAAATTTGAAAAACCGTCAGTTAAGTGGAATTCTAATTTATTGCGGTAAGTTTGTTATTTTGGATATAAGCATTCTGTAGTGTCAAATGGAGCCAATTTGATGCTTTCTAATTACAAATCGAAAAATTGATATTTCATTTTCTTTCCTTTGCTATTATTTAATATATGTTTGTTAGTTCATCGGATTTATAATTTTATAGCGACAGTCAGCCAGTCTAATTTTCTCTTTGTGATACACTTTAGTTACTTCAAAAAATATAATAGGCTAGCGCCATTTAAAAAAAAAAAAAACTCTCAGTATTGTTCATTAGGAAGGCCGAAGGCTCCGTTTGTTGACATCTAAACCCCATCCAAGATTAACAATGTGCTCAAGGAAGGGCCACTAAAAACGTTGAGTTGCGATTTGGTTAAACGTAACTGTACCTACATATCAAAAATTCTATCTTTAAACAAGTTTTTAGCAATTTTTTAAGCCACTCGCAAATTTGAAAAACCGTCATTTAAGTAGAATTCTAATTCATTGCGGTAAGTTTGATACTTTGGATATAAGCGTTCTGTAGTGTCAAATGGAGCCAATTTGATGCTTCCTAATTACAAATCGAAAAATTGATATTTCATTTTCTTTCCTTTGCTATTATTTAATATATGTTTGTTAGTTCATCGGATTTATAATTTTATAGCGACAATCAGCCAGTCTAATTTTCTTTCTTTGTGATACACTTTAGTTACTTCAAAAAATATAATAGGCTAGCGCCATTTTAAAAAAAAAACTCTCAGTATTGTTCATTAGGAAGGCCGAAGGCTCCGTTTGTTGACATCTAAACGCCATCCAAGATTAACAATGTGCTCAAGGAAGGGCCACTAAAAACGTTGAGTTGCGATTTGGTTAAACGTAACTGTACCTACATATTAAAAATTCTATCTTTAAACAAGTTTTTAGCAATTTTTTAAGCCACTCGCAAATTTGAAAAACCGTCATTTAAGTAGAATTCTAATTTATTGCGGTAAGTTTGATATTTTGGATATAAGCATTCTGTAGTGTCAAATGGAGCCAATTTGATGCTTTCTAATTACAAATCGAAAAATTGATATTTCATTTTCTTTCCTTTGCTATTATTTAATATATGTTTGTTAGTTCATCGGATTTATAATTTTATAGCGACAGTCAGCCAGTCTAATTTTCTCTTTGTGATACACTTTAGTTACTTCAAAAAATATAATAGGCTAGCGCCATTTAAAAAAAAAAAACTCTCAGTATTGTTCATTAGGAAGGCCGAAGGCTCCGTTTGTTGACATCTAAACGCCATCCAAGATTAACAATGTGCTCAAGGAAGGGCCACTAAAAACGTTGAGTTGCGATTTGGTTAAATGTAAATGTACCTACATATTAAAAGTTCTATCTTTAAACAAGTTTTTTGCCAATTCTTTAAGCCATTCGCAAATTTGAAAAAACCGTCATTTAAGTAGAATTCTAATTTATTGCGGTAAATTTGATACTTTGGATATAAGCATTCTGTAGCGTCAAATGGAGCAAATTTGATGCTTTCTAATTACAAATCGAAAAATTGATATTTCATTTTCTTTTCAAAATTTTGTAAGTTTTCCTGTACTCGATTATTTTATAATAGATTAAATTGTCGCTAGAAATGGACGGTTGGCACTAATACGAAAACTTAAAAAAATTAAGTTTACCTTATGGAATGTTGGCATTTTCCGCGAATCTGTAGAAAAAATAAAATAAAATATTTGCTATAATAATAAGAATTTTTTTCACTAGATCGTTTTGCTATTTTTTGTCCTAATAACAGTCATATATAATATCATTAAATCATGAGTTTCTTCAATTCAGTGAAGGCTAAAATTGGTCATTTTATAATAAAACAATTTTTTTAAACGTTATAAGTGACATCCCTGACTATTAACTTTTATATCCAGCTTATATTTATGATTTTTTTAGTAAACGGTATAAAGGAGACAATTATACCTGTTAGACAATCTCAAAATAACAGAGTATGGTGAGCAGAAATCTCTGTTACTGAATAAAAACAAAACATTAAAATAATTGGTATCTCCAATTATTTTAATGTTATTAATTAACGTTAGGACATGCGGAAGTCATTAAAGTCAAGTGCAGTGTTACAGAAAGGTGAAGTAAACACTCTTAATATCTCAGCTCTATTTACGGATTTCGAAAAATCCTTAATCCAAATCCAAGAATTGGCGGTGTATATTTGAATATATTTTTTATCTGGAATTGATTGAATGACATTAAAACTCAAATATTCATAATGATTTGTTATAAATATTTGTTATACTGGAAAGTGGGACAAAACGAAACCAATTTTGCTTATTCATGAAAAAATAAATCCAAAAAGGTAAAAGACAACAAATTGTCTACTTGCAGATAATCTAATATTTGAAATAAGTAATGCATCTGTATTTTGGCATCTGTAAAAACTAAATCCTTCCACAGTGTCGAAATCAGTTTAGACTATAAGTTTTAAGACCAAGAATCTATATCAGAGTCACGAGGTTATTGTAAATATAAGAGATTTACAGAAATAGGAAATTTTCTTCTTCACCATTATACAGACATACAGAGCTAAAGCTCTGAATGCATACTCAAATTAAACCTATACCCCGATTTTACCTCGACATGGAATAGTTTAATCAGGAGGTTAATAACTTCAGAAGCGATTAACTAATTGCTTTATTTACCATAATCATATATCCAAATACTATTTCTAAAAAATGATCAAATAACCATAATAAACAAAAAATTATTAAAGCTACTTCTACAATGTCTAAAGCAAGAACCCCGATGCATACGAGTTCGAGATTAATCTTCAACTCCTTTTTATCATAGCTGACCACCTTTACCATACGAAGATTACCAATGTATGCAATATTAACGAAGCAACTTCGATTCGACGTCCCATATGTCCCTTACTATTTTTTTTTTTTTAATATTTATCCCGAATGTCGGCATAACTCCTATATAAACTACCATTAACTACCAACGTATACAAGAGCTGGATAAAAAGTAATAAAACCATTTTTCTTCTGACGCGACTGTACACCGCATCGCGCTCATTCCATTCGGGTTCGATAGAGGGAGAAAACTGCTTCAAAACGCACCTAGCGCCAGTCGCCTACGAGCTTCCGTGCGGTTCGTATCGTGTTTTCTAGTGTGGTTTAAAAATGCAACGTTCTATCGAACAGCGCTACGCCATTAAATTCTGTGTGGGACTCGGAATATCGGCTATGGTGACAGCCAGACATTGCTGCCAATTGACAGCTCCATCATGACAATGCGCCAAACCACACCTGCATCGTGGTCAACGATTACCTGGCCCGGAATGGCATCGCAACGCTTTCCCAGCCCCCTACAGTCCCAATTTGGCCCCGGCGGACTTTTTTCTTTTCCCCCGAGTGAAGGCATCCCTTAAATGACATCGCCATGGGATAGTAGCAGAGGTCAAAGCGGCTTCGACGTGCTGCTTGAGGGCTTCCGGAAAAGAACTTCCAGGGCGCCTTCCAAGCGTGGAAAACTCGTTGGCAGAAGTGTGTCGACGGCCCAGGGATACTAGCTTAAAGAATTTTGATTGTTTGTACCGTTATCTTCCCGAATTTGGTCTCATTTCTTTTTATACGAACCCTGTATATCCAATTAAAGTTAACAAAAAACTCTTAACATCCCATATCAGCATTAACTACCAGCGTATACAAAATCTGGATAAAAAGTAATGAAACCATTTTTCTTCTGACGCGACTGTACGTCGCAGCGGGCTCATTCCAGGCGGGTTCGATAGATGGAGAAATCTGCTTCAAAACGCACCTAGTGCCAGTCGTCTACGAGCTTCCGTGCAGTTCGTATCGTGATTTTAGTGTGGTTTAAAAATGCAACGTTCTATCGAACAGCCCTACGCCATTAAATTCTGTGTAGGACTCGGAATATCGGCTATGGAGACAGCCAGACTTTGCCGCCAATTGGAAGCTGCATCATGAGAATGCGCCAAACTACACCTGCTTCGTGGTCAATGACTACCCGGCCCGGAACGGCATCGCAACGGTTCCCTAGCCCCCCTACAGTCCCGATTTGATCCTGGCGGACTTTTTTCTTTTCCCCCCAGTGAAACCTCGTTGGCAGAAGTGTGTTGACGCCCAGAGATCCTACTTTAAAGAATCTTGATTGTTTGAAGCGTTATGTTCAATACATTTTTTTCCCGAATTTGTTCTCATTTCTTTTTATACGAACCCTGTATGTCCAATTAAAGTTAACAAAAAACTCTTAACTTAAACGTAAAATATAAAATTTTAACGAAATAATTTTGTCCTAACCAGAAAAGCAAAACGCAAAAAAAAGAAACGTATCACATAGAAAGTTTTTTAAAATGCATCATTTTTATTGGTATATTGATAGCCATATCTTTTATTACTTAATAATGACATTGTACAAAATGACCAGTCTTAGAGACATATATGAACAGAACATATATGAAAAAAAAACTTTATGGAACATATCACACCTACTTTTTACATTCCTAAATAAAACATTATTGTAGATAATGTATAGATATAGAAAAAATATTTTACTCTAAACAATATTAAAACAGGGCAATAAGCATTCGTTACGTGTGTTTATTATTGAAATGTTATATGATTAGCATATAGTTAACGTTTCAACAGATTGAATTAACTCAGGGTCCAAACGAAACTATCTTTCGTATAAATGTATCAGTATTTGCAAAGAAGTTCACGAAAATTGATGATGATGTGAGCTTGGCATTTCTCATTGAGTAATTTAGATTAACTAGTATACAGAAGGTAGAGAAAATATGGTAAATGATTTTTAAAAGGCCTTATACATCTAAAAATAGGAAGAACAGAACGTTTTTAAATTAACATCATAAAAACATGTTTCCTTATTTTTGGATATAGAATTGCTCATTAAAATCTCCTAGCTTAATTTCTAAACAGCCTCTATATAAATAAATTACTAATTATTTCAGTTTACATATTATAAATTTGTGCATAAAAACGAAACAACACAGTAGAAACAAAAATATTAGGCAATATCAAAACAAACTTGCCTACTTTCTTTAGATATAACCTAGTATCTGTCACATTATATGTGGCGACCATTTAACTGTAGAAAATATTATAATGAAATCTTTGTTCTGTTCTTGTTAATTACGTTGATATATATTTAAATTAGCAGACCAATATAAAGTCACCCTTCTCACACTTGAATAATAATCATTTAAGTGTGAGAAAAGTATTATATTAATTATTATATTATTGAAGGAAATAATATTATGTCTAAAACAAGCTTCAGTAGTTTTTTGAAGTTTACAATAGTAACACTAGAATAGAATAAAGAATAATGATTAAATGATACTGAAAATTCTGTAGTACTGATATATTTATCTCTGCAATAGTAAACTTTGCTCTGCGTAGACTATATTGTATAACCGTTCATTTTGCATCTGTATTTCTTGATTGAACCAATTTTAGAAAGATAATGCTAAACTTGCAAGATCAAAAGAATGTATATGTATGATTGATTATACAACTAAAGTCATTATCACTACGAGGAAATTTGACCCCACCAAAATTTCTTGTAGATGAAAACAAGATCTGTTGAGACGTTGTAAACAACCTAATTTGTACAAATTATTAAATTTTAAATCGAATTTATTCTATATTAAAATTGTTAAGACAATCTTCGAACAAAATGTATAGAAACTTATTTATTTCGACGAATGTCATGACTGTACCTTTTATTAACAGTTTGTGTCTCAATATTTAGTTTTAAACGAAAAAGTATATGTATATTAAGTGGTAATGATTTTATTCTCTTCATTGTGTGTCAAACGAAAATTGAATCTAGTTATGTACATTTTCTGTCATTAATGTATAAAATAATCTTACAATTACTAGTTCTGCAGTGGTGCATGTTGAGAAACCATCTCACGATTGTTTTGAACAAATCTCTTTTGCAAATAAGTGTATTTAAGAGGTTATACTCATATAAAAATAAAAAAATAATAAATTTTGTGCTTGTTTCATTTTACAAGAAATATACAATTGAACAAAAACTGAATAACACCGAGTTTCTTAACTTTAAAATTACAACAACACATATTATAATTTAAATACCAAATTGGAAAATTTTAATAACCAACCACGTAAGATTATTTTTTACTTTAAGTAGATACCATAATTAAAAAAAGTATAATTATTTTTCTCATTGACTTGCATTGCAACTAGGATTTGAAGTTATAGTTACTAGAATAGTTGATAAGTAATGTAAATAGTTTGGTTATTTTATGTATTTTGTTATCTTATATTACACAGATTAAAAATAATTTTCTAAATTTTATCAAATGGGAAATGTTTCACATCCTTAATAAGTATTAGTAGATATTGTGCTATTAAGCTCCTCCACAATACTTATTTTAGTTTAATTTTACTTTGAATAATAAGTTACGGGTAATAAAATCATACTGGTATATTGAGGAAATTTGTTAAGAATTGTATAGATTTAGTGTTGTTAACAAAATTCTATTACCACCTATTAAGGATATTTACCTAATACCCACAAAAGATAATTAAGTAAGGCAATCTCTAGTAAAAGCCTCGATTTGGCCAAATGGAAGGCCCGTCAAAAAAAAGAACAAATGCATTTTTTAGCACCACTTTTAAGGGCTTATGGTTTCCGAGGGCTAAAATTAGTTTCGGTTACATGTCTATAGGTATACTATAAGTCTCTGCCCTGCAAGAACTATAGGATTAGATTATTAGAAAAAAGTTAATTTAAAAAAATTTGTGAGATTAATAAATCAAGGGTGTCTTGTAATGCTGACCTAGACTGCTAAACTTATCTCTTATATATCGCAAATAATTACACAGGACCACAAAAATATTTTATATATATATATATATATATATATATATATATATATATATATATATATATATATATATGTATATATATATATATATATATATATATATATATATATATATATATATATATATATATATATATATATATATATATATATATATATATATATATATATACATATACCAGGAACATTTGCAACAAGAAACTAAGCTCCTTCGAAACGTTTTACAATCCGGCGGGCCCTAAATAAACAACATAAACCGGAAAGAAAGACGTATACTACAAAAACATTTCTTCCATATATAAAAGGCATCACAGACCAAATAGGAAGACTTCTAGGAAAACACCAATTTGAAACCATTTACACAACGAATAAAAAAATTAAAGATATTCTACCAACACCAAAAGACATTATTGCCTTAGAAGACCAAGGTGTAAATAAAATCCCGTATCAGGACTGCGGCCTTTCATACATAGGCCAAACAAACAGGAAAATCAGCGCCAGAAGAGACGAACACAAAAACGCCGTAAAACAAAAATGCACCACCTAGCACAACATGCACGCAACACCAGCCACAAAATCGAATTTGACAAAGCCAGAACCCCACAAAAAAGTAAAAACCTATCTACTAGGGTAATCAAAGAAGCCATAGAAATAGAAGAGGCCCAACAACTTAAATAATCGGGATGATAGCCAACGTTTACCAAACTCTTGGAAACATCTTCTATCCCAATACCAAGTCAAACCAAGAGAAACAATAATTCGATCATATGTTACTTCACCAACACAAACATTACAAAGAACCACAGGACCGAGAACGCGCAGTCAAAGCCGACCAATAGAGCCACGCCTCCGGCACATAAAACCAGGGCCCTCGGAGCCGGACTCAACATTCAACGCCAAGACACCGTCCAGTGATCAACGCTTTAAAAAGATGGATGAGATGCCATCGAAACGTCAGCGAAATCGTCCATCAAGGGACTTTAAGCTAACGCGGGATACCCGAAAAACCAGTACTACACTATGAATCTGCAAGCCCACCAATTTATGGTTATATAAGTCTGAATGCCTGGGGTTATGAGGTTATACGGGTCTGCACGCCGAGAGTTTCGTGGTTATAGGGCTATTGAGTTATGAGGTTCAAGGGTATGGGGCTAGGGAGCTAAGGCGTTATGGGGTTATATGAGTCTGCTGGTTTGGCTCACTTGTCTTGTCATCTGATTCGTAAGATCAACATCTCCCTGGAGTTCCATGGTTATACATGCCTTCATACCTGGGTTCATGGTGTTTTGAACTTATGGCATATGGGGTTAGATAGTTTTGGGTTTATGGAAGCCTAATAACCCACAGGTATATATTTTTGGTTATTTGATACATAAAATCCACTGTGTATTGTGGTTATACATGTCGTTAAAACCTCTAAAATAGTGTTTTTTTGAGGTTATGAAAAAATGAGAGATAATAGAGCAAAACTAAAACTGAATTCATTTTTAGTGACCTCGAAAACATAAGAAATCTGGTCTAGCCTTCGGAACATTAAAAAAACTTTTGTGGTTCTGTGTTATCAACAAGAGAAGATTGGAGGAAACTTCATTAAATTTAATATTGATTTATTTTACACTTAACAAGATTTTTGTACATTTTTTCCAAAAAATTTAAAAAGCCCATTGAAATCAGCTTAGCTGCTTAAAAATTACAACCATTTAATAGTACTTCTAAAAGTGCACAGTATTGTTTTCTTTTACGATGAGTTTAGATATCAATCAAGACCATAAAAATATCGTTCTCACGTGACTTTATGATTATGTGTCGAATACATAATCATATCGCTTTATCTTCTGTGGGTGATAGACATTAAATATTTATATATTTAATAAAATTTAGGACCCTCTTATGTTCCTCAAGTATAGCAATCTCGCTCGATTCTTTCACTAGCGCTGTAGATAGAAATTGTGATCTAGAGCTAGTTTTATAAAATTAAAGTATCGTTATTTGAGTTAATATCTTATTGTAGGCGTAATGGTTATAAGTCTGATATACACATATTATCTTAAATTATAAACACAGACACATTCTTTTTTACATGTTTTCAGCAAATAACCAAGAAAGGCGAAAAGACTTTGCCAAACAACTGCCGATCGGTCGCACTGCTTTCAATAATATCGAAAGTTAAGGAAAGGCTATCAATCAGCATCTTTTCAAAAATTTAGGAGGATTTGATATTATTAGCGACGATCAATATTGCTTGCGTAAGCAATGATCAACAGAAGATATTCTAACTTATGTAACACATGTTTGGAACAACACAGTTGAACACTTTGGAAAATCTCGAGCGGCTGCACTTGACATAATAAGAGGGGAGAAATTTCCCTAATTTTTGCATAATTTTTTACAATGACATTAATCTTTTCATAGCTATATTCAGTTTTATCGGTATAACCTCCTGCTGCATTATAAGTGATGCTGTGGAGTTTATATTTGAAGGGTACAGGCAAAGAACAAGGTATGTCCAAATGAGTTGATTATGAGAAAAACACAATTAAAAGTTTAGAAGTTATATATTTTTTATCGAGATTAAAGAATGTGGTACCTTTAACTTAAGACTAATTATTAGTTATTATTAAATATATTTTTTGGTGAAATCACATTTTTTTAGTGTTTTAAACAAAAGAAAATAAGAAAAAAACAACTCTAAATATTTTATGACAAGTAACAAACAAGGAATATCCAATCTAGTCATCAGCATCTTTGGTTTTTGAATCATATTTTAATGTTTCATAAAATACTTGTGTGTTCTTAGCACAAAATGGCGTTAGACACATCAAATCTTTGTATTTGACTTCACTTATAGGTAAAAACCCTTTATATGAAAAATCAGGAAGATTGAACTCATTGTTAGCGGCATGGTTACAACTTTTCCTTAGAATCTTAGTTTTGTCCCAAGTCCCTCTGTAACTGTCTCTGTGCAATATCACTAGACCATGCTTTTTAGAAACCATCACTTCTCTTTACTTATGTATAGGAATCATGCATTTCTTCATGAATTTTCCAGTCAGAAATTTTTTCCATTCTCTTATGATTTCTCCTGGAGCAATTTCAATTACTTCAAAAGGTGATAGTTTTGTTCTTGAACTGTTAAGCAGCTCCTACCAATGAAATGGCAACTCCATTTTGGTTTTAGGATTAATTAACCCCATATTCTTATCACATGCTAAATAGCTGTGTCCTCTCATGGGAAATGTTATTTTAAGGGAGTCTAGTAAATTTAATTCATGTACAATAGTATTAATGAAGCTAAGCACAGTGTAATTTTTATTTTGAACCCCGCAGGAATCACAAAATATTAGATGTCTTACAGATGTGTTCATGTGATTGGTAAGAAAATCAAATAAAAATGGAACCACTTCGTTGGAACCTTTCTTGTCACATGTTTCAGGAAGGAATAAAAATAAGACTGCCCAGTCCCCAGATTATGATTATTATTGAATTATATTGATAATTGTCTTTTGTAATAGACATCATTCGTTGTGATATTAGGCAGAGAAATATTCTTTTGAAAGTCCATAGCTATTGCCAGAAAATCTTTTTCATTCTTGCTTTGTTTTTTTAGCTGTCCTGTTTCTGTCATAAAAAACATGTGCTTTTGTCAGGTGAACTTTGTTTAAAATTGTTAGCTGTCTTAATTCATCTAGTTTTTTTCTTCTTCAAGTACTTTAGCTTTAGCTAAATAAGCAACACAGGTACTGCATGTATCCATCCTTGGATAACCAAAGGCAATGTGAAATTCTGTGTTGAAAATACGTCTGTAAGACTCATACAAAATAAGTTTTTCATTTTTATTGTCTTCTAAAAACATGTTGTACATCTCCTTTATTGACAAGTCTTCTGGTAAGTAAATTTTCCTATTATCATTTAAACTGTAATGACTCAGTCAACCTTTGAACGAATTAATATGATTGAAAACTTTTTCTTTTACCTCCGGTGCAATTTTTTTGTGGTTTTCATGCTTTCCCCTTTAATCTACAGGAGCTTTTCCTGTTGTTTTCAAACCTCATTGCAGATATTCAACTTTTCCCTTGGTAATGTCATGTAATGAAATGAATGCTTTGAAACATATAAGCACATCTTTCATGTCTCCTTCGTTTTTAACTCTCACTTTATAGCTGTATGCAGCCGTATGAGAACTATCCTCACCTTCCGTTTTTCTGCTTCTTCTGCGTTGAACATTATAAACATTTATAAGCCCCGACAAATATAAGTTCTGCTCATTGACACTACCCAATGAATTAAAGTATTTGATAATGTTGCGCCGATATCCTCACTCAAATTATCGAAACACTTGAATCTTGAGCAGTTAAACGGTGCCCCTTTTTAGAGTTAAATTCCACTTGGTTACTGTTCCCCAAGATAGAATTTCTTCCAAGTCTATGTTAAGTTAAACGACTGTTATCTACAAAGCCATAGATTGAATTCCTGGTCCTTTCCGGTAGATTGTTAATGTAAATGAGAAACAAAGAGAATAGGAGACAGTGTGGAGCTTTGGGGCACACGGGCGTTGATAGTGAAGAAATCCGTCGATTGCCACACGAGAGCCATAAACAGAACCTTTCAGACATACCATAAGAACAGAGCTTAGTCAACAATCCATTATGCCAAACACGGTCAAATGCCTTGGATATATCAAGTGCAACCGCTCGAAGTTCTCCAAAGTGTTCAATTGTGTTGTTCTAAACATGTGTTGGAAATGTTGCCTTGATCTTTTCTAAAAAATAGAACAAAATGTAAAACCTGTCAAAATATTTAATGATATTTTTATCCTAATCATTTTGATCCACCTAAATATAAGAAGTGATAATCCCAAGTTCGTGACAGACGACAACGTTCAGTTTATTTGCATAATAACTTTATATAGCATATATTTTTAGAATTAAAAGTAGACCTATGATTATCGTAACACAAACTTAAAAGTACACCACAGATATTTTTCAGGAATACCAACATCAACGTAAGAAAAAGAAAGTCTATTAACATTATATGATAATCAGGTTTTTATGTACAGGCAGTTCGTGTCATCCCATTTCACAATCCTGACTAAAATTGTAACACTTGTTTTTTTTTTTGACTTGCGTTTTTAAACTTTTGTTAACATTATTTCTGCAGGTCTTTATTTATCTTAAAAAATTATGATGGTAAAAATTTATTGAAAACAATTTAATGTATTCTACAGGAAAGCGGATAGATTGGTGTAAGAAAAAAAGAAAAATGTGTTTGCTTTAAATTCCTTATAATATTTTGTTATACAAACAAATAATAATTACATTAGACTTATATCCCTAATAAGTGATAACTCTTAATTTAGCTGTAAATATTTTTTTAATTAACTTATTAAACATGTAATATAGTATTCTATCAATAAAATGTTAATACTCCTTCTCTTATTTCTCAAAAAAAATCATTTATTCTAGGTACTAATTACAATTTTAAAACATAATTATGATATTGTACAAAAATTTTAAATTTTGGCATGGTGATTTTTAATAAATAAGTATGTTTTAACATATGAGAATAAATGGTTTTAAAAATATAAATTCACAAATAATTATTATAGTATTTGACATTCACCTTAAAACATTAAATCTACAGCAAGTGCCTATTGCTTTGACTTTTAATCAATTGATAAACAGAGCACAGGGTGTTACCGACATATTATCTACCGATCAAACAGGTTAGTAAAAAAATATTACACAAGTGGCTACATTAATACAGGTAGTTGAGAGGCGAAAATTATTGTTCTAATAATAAATAGAACGGTTGGATATAGGTCTGTACATTGCAGCATACATACTTACCTCTTGTAAGTGGTCACCAGAATCCTATATTAAATAATTGCTGCCTAAAGAAAATAAAAAGAGAGTTGCTAATTTCGTACATCGAGTTTACCATCCCCCGATATTACGGGATTGGAGACAAACCTAAATTACTATCTTAAAATCGACGAATCAGAAAAGGCGGTTCCCTTAAAAAGATTGACCATATCTTGGATGACTGTACATCTGCTACAAGTACATTTTTCAACGAACTATATTAAAAGTTGTAAGAAATATAAAGTATAGCCTGTCCCAAAATATAAGATCCTGATTTTTGCCGTTTTAAGTGGGCAATATAAAAATTCTGACCTTTTGTTTATGATAGGTTGCAGAGATGGACTTAAGAATTTTATTAATTAATGCAAATAAACAAAATTATAAGTATTTTTGAAGATGTTTATTTATAGATGTATGTAAAAACAAATGGATAAGAAGTACAAATATACAGTTTGAATGAATGAGATTTACAAGAGGGGACATATTGTATATATATATATATATATATATATATATATATATATATATATATATATATATATATATCACTGTCATCAGTTGAGGTAATTATCAGTGGTTTTATATTATTTACATAAATATATGAATCTTTAACTTTAACAGCGTGCTGAATGGAATTCTTCCAGCTTTCACAAAGTTTATCGTTTATAACTTTTTTTACTAATTCAACCACTGACACGCTTAAAGTACGAGAAACATTTTGTGCCCTTATTTTTTATTTAATTTGATGCCAAATATGTTCAATTGGGTTAAACACACAATAATACGGAAGAAACCGCAAAACACTATGTCCCATTTTCTCAGCCAGACTGTCACAAACATATTTCTTTTTCAATTTATAGTCTTTTAAAACTTCCAAAAGATCATTTTTAGTGTTCCGTACGGAACACTTATAAGATCACTTCGGTGTCTGTCTGTCTGTCTGTCTGTCTGTCTGTCACACCCGATTTTCTCGGAAACTGTTTGACATAGAAAGGTGAAATTTGGTAATAATATAGGAATTGATGGCCTGATCAGAGCCATGTAGTTTTGAGAATTAAATTTTGACTTAAGGGGTTAGTTTTGGGGGGTGAAGTCGGAAGTGAAAAAAAAATTTTTTTACTAGATCATCGAGTGTGGTGTCAAATGAATGCTTGTGAAAACACGAGTAAAAAATATATATATAATATTATACTTGCGCGCACTTTTCTTTGTATTATTTTTAAAAATTCGCGAAAAATCGCTGTCCCGGGCCTTATCTCGAAAAGTACTTATCAAAAAATTTCGAAAAAATTCTGGAATATTCTCCACGGGGTGTAGATTGAACGAAAATTATTACGAGTGCATTACCTTTAATAATTTATATGGTATATAAAAAAAACAAAAATTTCAAGGTCATCAGATTTCAGTAAAGATTGGACACAAACTTTGTTGAAAACTCATTTGGGGTGTGTTTTGTGAAGTCACTGATCATTTTATACCACCGTAACATAAATTTTGACTTAAGAGGTTCGTTTTGAGGGGTGAAATCGGAAGTGAAAAAAAATTTTTTTTACTAGGTCATCGAGTGTGGTGTCAAATGAAAGCTTGTGAAAACACGAGTAAAATATATATATATATATATATATATATATATATATATATATATATATATATATATATATATATATATATATATATATATATAAATATGTATATATATATATATATATATATATATATATATATATATATATATATATATATATATATAATGTAATACTTGCGCACACTTTTCTTCGTGTATTACTTTTAAAAAATCGCTGTCCCCTACCTTATCTCGAAAAATACTGATCAAAAAATTTTGAAAAAATTCTGGAATATTCTCCACGGGGTATAGATTGAACGAAAATTATCACGAGTGCATTACCTTTAATAATTTATTTGGTGTATAAAAAAAAACAAAATTTCAAGGTCACCAGTTTTCAGTAAAGATTGGAAACAAACTTTGTTGAAAATTCATTTGGGGTGTGTTTTGTGAAGTCACTGATCACTTTATACCACCCTAACAAAAATTTTTTATTTTAAAAACAATCAACGTACGGAACACTAATTGTGCAAGTTCAACTTGCACTTGACCGGTTTTTTTTTATAACTAAAGTCAAAATAAATGTCATTGTCTAACATATATTCCTGTATTTCCGATTTGGTGATGGCTGCATTAGGAACCTTATTTAGTAGGCGACTATGGTAACTTGCATTGTCCATAACGATAACACTCTGTTCGGAAACATTTGGCAAAAGGGAATTTTGAAACCAATTTTCAAAAAGCTCTGCGGTGCGTGTCTTCGTGATAGTCCAAACTAGAATCCATTATGTTTTTTGCAGATAATAGTAGACAATTTGAAACCCAGCCCTTTTCAGATTCATCATGCAAAATGGTTATTCGTTGACCTTTATTTGAAGGTGCGTTAGTCTGAAATTTTGTACTGCTGTCAACCCACCCTTTTTGCATAGTGTCATGGGTATCGAACCGTGTTTCGTCAAGGTAAATTATTGGCCAATTCTCTGATCGATACTTTTTAATTTCTTGTACATAAGTATGTCGAAAGATTCGTAATCTTTGTGACTCCATCACTACTTGCCTTTTGTTGATTTTTCGGAACGTGAATCCCATTCTTAAGAGAATTCTGTGAAGGGTTGATCGGCCACAATGTATATTGGTCCCGTCCTGCACCAGTCTTAATTTTATTTTGTCTAGTGTCGGCACCAACTGCTCTTCATACATAGAATATATTTTTTTCCTGATGACGTCTTTTTGACAATCGTCTACATGATGCATTTGAAAATCTTTCTGTTTTGTCCTGTTCCTGAGTGATGGTTTTCCTACAATACCCACTGGTTTCTTGCAAAGCACTTTGTTTATTCAAATTTCTTTTTACCAAACTGTCGTAAACATTTTTTCACTATTTGTTTAGCGTCAAGTAATAAATGTTTTCTCTTGCGATAGCCACTATTGCAATTTTCCCACGGACGACATATACTTAAAATAGAACAGTCACGTTGTAAGTTGTAAGTAAAACTAAAAAAAAAAAATTAATAAAAAGTATGTTTCGAATCTTAATGGAGACCTGTGGTTATTAGGCCTATATTATCAGATACTTAAAGGGCTCCAAACCGGGTTGTCAGGTAGTAATATATATATATATATATATATATATATATATATATATATATATATATATATATATATATATATATAGGTAAAAGTAGATCCAATATGATTGCAGGTGCAAGTGAGGGCAGTATACGAAGCAGGTAAAATAAAAATACGTTTATCGTACTACCTGGCAACTATGCACAAAACCGTAATAGGGTCGTTTATTGCCCCATTGAAAAAGCAAAAAGGTAGGATCTTATATCTTGGGATTTACTATACCACTTATAGCTTTTGAAATATTTCATTTAAAAACACAATACCTGTAATTGAGTTAGAATAATTTAAGGTATGTCACTGTCATTGTCTTTATATTTTCTTATCATAAACTGACTATATATCTAACCTTCAGGTGCAAAACTTTTATGTTCAGTTTTTTCTTTTGAAGTTGCACGAAGCTCGAATACAAGGTCATACAGAAAACATAATTTATAGAATATAAAAATTATGTGTAATATTCATTGACTCTCATAATTTTTATTGTTTATTTATAAGTTAAACCATAAATAAATACAACTTAGAGAGAAATGCACTGCAAAAATTTAATAACAAAAACCTTTCATATACTTTCTTCTTCTTATAGTGCCTTCCCCATTACTGAAGTTGGGCTGTAATCACGGCGAATTCCTCCCTATCCTGGGCAATTCTTAATAAAGTGTGGGTATCCACAGTCTCGTATATTCTTCACCCAGGAACATTTTCGACGCCCCACACCTCTTTTCCCTCCAATTTTCCCTTCCATCAACAACCGGAGCAGTGAGTAACGTGGACCCCTATAAGTATGTCCCAAGTAACGAGTTTTTTGTCTTTTAATAAATGACAATAGTTCTCTTTCTCTACCCATTCGACAAAGTACATCTTCATTAGTAAGACGCTCTGTCCAAGAGATCTTCAATATTCTGCGTATGACCCATAATTCGAAAGACTCCAAACGATTCATTGATCGTACTCCCAAGGTCGAGGCCTCAACTCCATATAAAAGCACTGGATATATATAGACCTTTACAAAATTATAACGAGTACCCAAAGAAAGGGTCGAGTCTGTGAGGAGGTGTCTCATTTTGAGAAAAGCTGCTCAAGCCATGTCAATGCAAACTCGTACCTCAACTTCAGGATTCAAATCATTAGTTACCCAACACCCTAGGTATTTAAATTTGTTTACTTGTTCTATCAATTGATCGTAAACACGAATATCTGTTTGCAACCCGGGTATTCCTGAAATGACCATTACTTTCGTTTTATTAACGTTTACTTTCATGCCTAAAATACCGCCTTCCCTAGATATATTATTCATAAAACGCTGAAGTCCATCCGCTGTATCTGCTATAATAACGGTATCATCAGCGTACCGTAGGTTGTTAATGAGTTTGCCATTAACTTTGATATACATATGCGATATTTTCAGTCTATGTTAGTGATATTCTGGCTGATGTTAACATGTATGTCTTATCCTTGAAACATTTTCACTTCCAACTCATCCCTGTAATAAATATACATAAAAATCAAGTTTTTATGAATTCATTTCATAAAAATTTTAACTTAAAATTTATCGATACTTCTAACGGAACAACGTTAACAGAACCGTTGAAGTTGAACTCATTATTCATCGATTTAGAAGAAACATCTCATCTCTGTAACAAACACCCATAAAAATTAGATTTTTATGAATCCGTTTTATAAAAATCACAACCTCAAACTTACCGATATTCTAATAGTACAACTTCAACCAACAAATGATTATTCATCCAACTAAAAAAAACATTCTTTCTTCATAAACTATTAAATTTTTAGCTTATCCTTTCATGTTATAGCAACTGAAGTAAAACTATAAAATTTTGAGTTAAAATTATGGGAAGGACGACATAACGACAATGACGACTAACTTCGTTGGTTTACGATCCCCCTGTTTTTGGCGACTCTCTTTTCTTTTCTCTGTGGGTTACGTTTTAGAAATACTTTATACTGTATAAATATGAAGTTGCTATCGATGGAGCCATGTCGAAGCAACTCTAGATAATAAAATGAAGTTCACAAGTATCCTTTAACCCAAAAAACCTCTAACCTAACAGTTCTATTTATAAAGGCCAACATCGCTGTCGCTTCATAAACTCATAGCTTTTTTAAAGCTGATTGAAAGAAAAAATTCTAATATTTATTATTTTGCATAAACTGATTATGGCAACATGTATCTTTTAGGAATTAAAAAAAAAATCACCCTGGGAATTAAATTTAAAAATTGCAGACTTTACTTATAAATATGGCTGACAAAACAGGGGCTCTGGTCTGTTGGACTAAAGAGTTACGAGAAGTAACTAAATCGTCGATTATCCCATCAAAGTTAGTTATTTTCTGTTCTGTAGATGCAGATTTACGCGAAATATTTAAACTGAATATGCAGTAATTTACCACTTTTTATTGTCATAATAATTGAACTATTAAATATCTGTATTTTTGGACAGCCCTATTTATAAATCACCAACAAACATTTCCATTATGGTGGCATTTGAGTCACATATAGATTTAAGAGAAGCTATAGAAATAACAAACTATAAAAAATATTGCAAAAAAATATCTATAAGTAAATTGCCATTTTTTTTTGTTTAGAAAACTCAAGGGTCCAAATATGTGTCTCGCCATCTTGCAGCTAAATAGAACTTTATGAAAATCCTGTAAACTCTGTACAATCGCTATAAGTTCAACAAAAAATTAGTTAGTCGCGCCAACTTATTAAACCTCAAGGAAAGAGGTGAATTCTTAATCATGGAAATATTTTATTTAATAGGCTGTATTAGAAGTGATAGTTAATTTTTAAAAATGTCAAAGTTTTCTAGGAAACGTATACACTGTGACGAGATTTATGTTATCATGAAGCAAAAATAATTAATGTTCTCTAACAAATAAATGTTACAATGGGACCAATCCTTTAAGAAATGGCCGACTCGCAGGTGAAAGACTCTGTATATTTATGGTAAAACATAAAATTGTATCGTTTCTCTTTTCAAGAATGTGTAGGTGTTATAGTTATACTTAAAAGTAGCAGATTTTTACAGTCCTGAATACATTACTACAAATTTAAAGTTACGCTTTCTTCTAGAACAATATTAGTATAATTAAAATGTATTTTTATAGTTTACAGAAACTTTCGAAATTAAAAATTCGGTTTTGTTTTCTTACGGATTTTGGTAAAAGTTCGGTACGTGGGCTTTTCAGAAAAAGGGAGGTTTCTTTTTGGGAATAGGCCTAAGATGGCCTAATTTTGAAAGATTTACGAGACAAAATCGGGAGGAGGCCACTTTTGTGAACCCGAACTAGCCTCAACTCCAGTCACTAATATAGTACATACATCATTTGTTCACATTAAGGTAGGACATTTTTCTTCATTATTTAATGTATTTTCTACTTACCGGTTATTTAGTTCAGGTTAGTTCTGGTTAGTTCGGGTTAGCAAAAATGGCCTCCCCCGATTTCTTCTCGTAAATCTTTCAAAATTAGGTCATTTTAGGCCTATTCCAAAAAAGAAACCTCCTTTTTCTGAAAAGCCCGCGTACCGTACTTTTACCAAATTTTTTTCAGTTATAATCTAATCTTATCAAAAACTATTTATTGTCATTTTTTTTTTGGTAAAATTTCGGTACGTAGGCTTTTCAGAAAAAGGAAGATTTTTTTTTAAATAGGATTAAAATGACCTAAATTTGAAATTGAAAAATTTATGAGAAAAAATCGGGAGATGACCGTTTTTGTTAACCTGAACTAACTAAAAATAACCTGAATTAAATAATCAACAATTACAAAACACATTAAAAAACCTTGTGATTTGTTCTTTTCGTGTTGTTTTTCGCAGAGAAAATTTCACAGCAAAGTTCCTTATTGGTTGGATTTTTACTATGACTGTAAATGTAGCATAATCATCTCGGCGCATGCGCATAAACGAACGTAGTAAAGCATTATGTTTTACAAATAAAATGTATCTTTAATATGAAACCACAATTATCATAATCTTTATATAATATATTTCATAATAGAAATAAAGAATTATGAATAAATTACATTTTAAGATCTTTGGGAAATCTAAAAAAACTAACTCCTTTGGAGATACCACATATATTTTGACAAGCACTAACCGCACAACAAAAACTTCCTCTTGACATTTTTGAACGAAACGAGCAGTTTGGATCAGCGGTTGTCAATAATACGCTTATGTATCAATGTTTATATGTAAAAAAAAAGTGCAAAAATGGCCTCCCTCCGATATTTTCTCGTAAGTCTTTCAAAATTAGACCATTTTAGGCCTATTCCAAAAAAAAAACCTTTTTTTGAAAAGCCAGCGTAACGAAATTTTACCCGGATTTTTATTCTCTATACTTTTACGAAAATTAAGAAAATTCCATTTCATTACAAAATTATAACATTAAATGTGACCTGGAGTCGGACTGGGACCTCTACCTGTCTCAATACAATGTCTGCAATATTACTGTCAATTTTTAATATTTTTTTACTTTTTTTTTTAAATCCTAATAATTACTTTTTCTTCAAAATGTCAAGAGGTTTTTTTAATGGTTTTAATAGACAATTTTTTTATAAATAATTATATATAAATTTTTTGGTGGAAAATTGCATACTAAAGTTTGAAACACCGTAAATTGTTTATTTTTGAAAACAGACTAATTTTTATTTTTGCACATCGAATTATTTTTTGTGAAGTTATCCTGCAAACAAGGAGGCGCCATATTTTTCATTAGTGGTCCATTTAATCCGATAAAAAATAATGTTCACATTAAAACATATTTAAAAAAAATAAATTCTTATAACTTAAAGTACAGGGTGAGTCAAAGAGAGAGTAAAGTTCATTATCTCATTTGTTTCGGGAATGACGAAAAAATATTAAATACAGTAGTTTTATGGAATTTAAGGTGCACAGTTTAAAATTATTTTTGAGTATACAGGGTACTTCAAAAACAGTGTGGCCGATATAATATATGTTTTTTTTTTTAAATGGAACATCCTATTTTCCAATTTATTTTTAAATTCTGCGTAAAATTTTATAACTTTTTTATTAATAATGTTATATACCTAAACCTAGTAGTTTTTCTAATATTTCAGTTTTTTTAAAAAAGTACTAGTTTTTAGTTTTGTAAAAAATTGCCAGTAGCGCCATTGTTTCTGAAGGTGGAATACTCATAATTGGTACGAGCGTTCTATAGAGATGAAAAAAAGATATATGTAAAGAAATTTGAGTTCGATGCTGCAGGGTGTTCAAAATAAATTTATGCATTTCGACTATTTTAAATTGAAAAATCTCAAATTTTCTAAATGACACACCCTGTATATTATTATTTTTACTAATAGATTTTAAAAAACCCTCCAACTTTTATTAAGTATGTCATATACCTATTTCTAATAGTTTTCGATTTATTTTTAATTTTTCAATTTTTACCCTTGTTTATAATACACTAACGCTATTGTGAAAACATAAACAAATAGTTAATAATAATTTTAATATAGTTTGACTTATCCAACGATTAATTACTATGACGTAATAAATGTTCAAAAATATGCCCGTCTACTTGAATACAAATGTTTAGTCGTTTTACTATATTTTCCTTCACTTTCCTTAGCATAAAGGGCGTTATTGTCGCATCCCGTATCCTAATTTCCATATCTACTGGTGTTGTAGGGGGATTCACATAAACACGATCTTTAATGTAGCCCCAAACAAGAAGTCTAAAGGTGTTAAGTCACATGATCAAGGGGCTCACTGAATAAATCCATCCCTACCGATCCATTTTTGTGGGTAACTATCGTTTAAAAATTCCCGAACTTCCCGGTGGTAATGAGCAGGAACTCCGTTTTACTGAATCCACATTTGTTCCCTTTCAAAGTTATCAACTTCTTCAAGAAGCTGGGGTAATTCGTTTTGCAAAAAATTTAGATATCTAGGCTCGTTAAGCGGTTCGCGGAAAAAATATGGACCAATAATTCGAAACTTTAATATTCCACACCATACATTAAGCGACCAATGGTTTTGGTTTTGAACTTCCCGGACCCAAAATGGATTAACTGTCGAATAATAATGCATGTTACGGCTATTAGCTGCTCCATTACTGCGAAAAGTAGCTTCATCAGAACACATTATTTTGGATAAAAAATTTCAATCGGCCTCTATTGCGCCATTCATGGTGGTACAAAAGTTTACTCATCGTTCAAAATCACGGTCTTGAAGTTCTTGATGTAGCTCCATATGAAAGGGATGATAATTGTATTTTCTCGTGGTGCGATTAGGTAGATTGGGATGTGTCAGATGAAGTAAAATCTACATTTCTTTTTCCTCATTGGTAGCATTCTGGTTTACTACTTTCCGTTTCGTTTACTCAACGCTACCACTACCATCAAACCATTCCATTAAGCATTAAAAAGATTTTCTAGATGGTATACGTCTATTAGGTTACTTCGCTCCGTAAAGCCTTACTGCCACAAGACAATTTTTTCGCTCTTCGCCCAGTATATAAACCATATCAATTAATTCATTTTAAGGAAAATTCATAACTATTACCTTTATACGTCACTTACTACAACAAATTAAACTATTTTTACTTGCTTAATAGACATGTCAAAATTTGACAATGCCTACATTTTTGTTTTGTCTTGGCAACTATGATGTTATAGCGTAAGTGTATTAAAAACAATGGTAAAAATTGAAAAATTCAAAATAAATCGAAAACTATTAGAAATAGGTATATGACATATTTAGTAAAAGTTGGAGGGTTTTGTAAAATCTAAGAGAAAAAATAATAATCTACAAAGTGTGCCACTTAAAAAATTTGAGATTTTTCAATTTAAAATAGTCGAAATGCATAAATTTATTTTGAACACCCTGTAGCATCTAACTCAAATTTCTGTACATATATCTTTTTTTTCATCTCTATATAACGCCCGTACCAATTATAAGTATTCCATCTTCAGAAACAATGGCGCTACTAGCAATTTTTTACAAAACTGAAAACTAGTATTTTTTTTTTTAAAAATTGAAATATTAGAAAAACTACTAGTTTTAGGTATATAACATTATTCATAAAAAAGTTATAAAATTTTACGCAGAATTTAAAAATAAATTAGAAAATAAGATGTTCCATTTAAAAAAACACATGTTATATCGGCCACACTTTTCTGAAGTACCCTGTATACTCAAAAATAATTTTAAACTGTGCACCTTAATATTCCCTAAAACTATTGTATTTAACATTTTTTCGCCATTCCCGAAACAAATGAGATAATGAACTTTACTCTATCGTTGACTCACCCTGTACAATAAAAATATATAATTGCCATTCTTTTGTATTATTTACTTAATAACCTTTAAAATATTTTTTTTAAATATACATACTTTTGCAGGTATATATTAACACCTTAATCATTTTTAATTATAACCATTTTTAAAAAGGAAACAGATTGAACTAGAGATTTCTCGGAAATATACAGGACTTTGAACTAATAAAGTTATTCTTACCTGACAATCGGCCATTCTATCATCGAAATAATAAAAACGCTTTTATATCAACCGCATCGTGATATCTTTATCGATTTCAGAATTATTCAAGATCAAATATAAATGGACATCCGGTACCGTTTGATATCAATCTTTACCGTAAAACGCATAAATGACTCAGTGGAAAGACAACGAGAAATAGTCGGTAAAATCATATTACAAGCGATTGTACAAAGTGTTCCTTGCTATACCGAATATACGTTTAACAATAATAGAAAGAGTAGTATAATCCTACACTCCTATTTTTTTAAACATTAACTTTAAACAGTACTCAATTTTCTGTAGAGTTAAACTGTCACGGAAGACAAAGCCGCAAAAACTAAAAACGACTATATATTTTTCTCAAATCGATGAATGTATGACTTTGTCTCCTGGACGTGCGACTCGACAGAAGGTAGTTTTACCAAAATGTCCAATTCCTATTAAATAAATCCACAGAACTTTCTTATTCCTAGCATATAACTAAAAATTAAAAAAAAAAATGTTAATAGAAATAGATTTCCTACCATTAGAAATAGGATTGCACTTTAATTTTATTATAAATAGTTGACACGTTAATTAAAATTTTTAAAATATTCCAGTTTCTAAATATTAAATTATGGAGTTTTAAAATTACAATTATTTATAATACACTTAACGAAATAAACCAAGCAGGTATTAAATTGTTGTTTTATTTTACAATTAGTTTTTCGATCTATCTATAATATATATAAAATGCAACGTCTCTCTGTCTGTCTGTCTGTCCGTCTGTCTGTCTGTCCGTCTGTCCGTCTGTCTACCCGTCTGTCTGCCCGTCTGTCTGTCTGTCTGTCCGTTAGTGCGCTTATCACTGGAGAACCACTTATCCAATTTACGTATTTTTTTTTTAAACATAGATATGTTCTCTGGCCAGGTTATAGGCTATATTTTATTACGATAGGTCGCATAAGGAATGAGCAGTGACGATAATAGTAAATGAAGTCGGAAAAGTTTGCCGGTAGCGCGTTCCCTTGCAATACACAGCCTAAACCATTAAATATGGAACAATATTATGTAGCAGAGAATATCTATAATCTATAATATATATAAAATGCAATATCCCTCTGTCTGTCTGTCTGTCCATTAGTGCGTTTATCACGCGAAAACCACTTATCCGATTTACGTGTTTTTTTTTTTTTTAAATTCATACATATATTCTTCGACCAGGTTATATAATAATAATAATAATCTATATCTATAATATACATAAAATGCAACGTCTGTCTGTCTGTCCGTTAGTACGCTTATCCCTCGAGAACCACTTATCCGATATACGTAATTTTTTAAATTCATACATATGTTCTCTGACCAGGTTATAGATATATATTTTATTACATCTATATATATATATATATATATATATATATATATATATATATATATATATAAATACAACGTATCTCTGTCTGTCTGTCTGTCCGTTAGTGTGCTTATCACTGGAGAACCACTTATCCGATTTACGTACTTTTTTTTAAAACATACATATGTTCTCTGGCCAGGTTATCTATCTATAATATATATAAAATGCAACCTCTCTCTGTCTGTCTATCTGTCTCTCTGTCCGTTAGTGCGTTACGTGCTTTTTTTTTTAAAACACACATATGTTCTCTGGCCAAGTTATAGGATATATTTTATTGCGTTAGGTAACATAAAGAATAAGCAGTGACGATAATAGTGAATCAAGTCGGAAAAAAGGTTTCCGTTAGCGCGTTCTCTTGCAATACACTGCCTAAACCATTAAATATGGAACAATATCGTGTTGCAAAGAATATAATGTATATAAAATGCAACGTCTCTCTGTCTGTCCGTTAGTGCGCTTATCACTTGAGAACTACTTATTCGATTTACGTGTTTTTATAAACTTATACATATGTTCTATATAATTCGATATAAGCCTAGATAACGGGAGATAAGGTGAGATAATGATAGAAAAGTATAAATAATGGGAGATAAGGAGAAATAATGGGAGATAAGTCTAGATGACGGGAGTTAAGGTGAGATAATGGGAGATAAGGAGAAATAATGGGAGATAAGAACAAATATTGCCAGATAAGTCAAGATAAGCCTAGATAATGGGAGATAAGGTGAGATAATGGGAGATAAGGAGGAATAATGGAAGATCAGGAGAAATAATGGGAGATGAGCAGAGATAAGCCTAGATAATGGAAATTATGAAGAGATAATGGGAGATAAGGAAAAATAATGGGAGATAAAGGGAAATAATGGCAGATATTTTATTACGTTAGGTAACATAAGGAATAAGCAGTGACGATAGTAGTGAATCAAGTCCACGCGAGCGGAGACGCGGGCACGGCTAGTAGTTAATAAACCAGTCAAGTGCAAGTTGGACTTGCGCAATTAGTGTTCCGTACTGTAATTACTTTTAAAATAAAAATTGGCTACTAATAAATCAATCTAGAATCTCGTAGCAAAAGTTTTAAACAATTATTTGCTACCTGTTTGTTTAATGAAAAACATATAAAATAAAATTATTTTGTCTTCGGTACCTATCCGTTGGTCACCAGTTATCATATTACTGATCACACCAAATACTTATTGATATTTAGTAGCTCTTAGACCCGGATGAATTCCCAAATTACCAAACCTTCACCATTCTGTCATGCCACATAGTTTTCTTTATACCAAAAAAATTACACAGGCCAACAAAAAAGAAATATTTGTAAAAACTTTTTAAACCAATACATCTAAGTGTTATGTATTTTTGGATGCTAAAACCGTATCTGTTATCAGTTTTTTTGTATCACCCACAGGTCTCTCACAATATGACATCGATTAAATTTCAAAATAAAGATACATAAAAAATAAAAATTTAAACCGTACTTTTATTTGATTAGGTTACAATTTTTACTCACGATAACATATTTCACTTCCATGCGAATATTTTAGGTGCTTATTTTTTTATATTTCCTTTCCCTTTTCTCTGTGAAATTTCTTGTATAGCTTTTTCTCCGATGTGATGCATTTTGTTGTTCTCTATAAAGTGACCAACAGTAATCACCCATCATATTGATATTTCACCGTCCCTGGTACCGTTTCTCCACCTCCTTTATGTCCTGGTGGAACCGTTCCCCCTGCTCTTCACTCACATCGCCTAAGTTTTTAGGACTCATCAGACAATCCAGATTTTTGAACTTGTTTATCATATTAGCTACGATAAGTTTATAGTTAGGGTCTTTCATATTGCCCAAAAACTTAGTCACAACTTCTTTAAATGATATCCAAGCCTCCTTTTCCTTTATAATGATCCTTACTTGGAATCGAACATCATTTTACGAATATCAGGCTCAACGAAAACCCCTTCTTTCAGTTTGGCTTCTGATAAATGAGGAAATCTTTTACACAAATATTTAAAACATTCACCATCTTTAGGCAAGGTTTTCACAAATTGTTTCATTAAGCCTAACTTGATGTGTAGTGGTGTTAGAAGAATCTTTTTTGAGTCTACTAAAGTTTTATGCAAAATTTTCTTCTCGCCAGGTGTTATGGCTGTCCCACTCACATATAAAACCTGGAAACTTTGTGAATCCCTTTTGTTGACCATGGATCATGGAGACTTTTAAATCTCCACATAGCATCCAATCGTGAGCTGGATAGTTAATTTTCTGTAAAATCATGTTAAAAGTTTCCTTCATATAGACGGAATGAGCAACAGGTAGTCAAGCAGAAGTATTTCCATTGTATAACAGAACACCTTTTAAACTAGTTTTTGATGAGTCTATAAAAAGCCTCCAATCTTCCTTCTTATACTCAATGCCAAATTTGTTCATTAGACTACCAATATCATGGCAGTAAACAAAATCCTCTTCCTGCTTGAAAAATTGAGCAAACTGTTGATCTCTTGTTCTATAATGGTAAATAGATGTTCCAGATTCCAACAAATGTTTTTCTTTCAGCCTAGAACCAAGCAATTCTGCCTTTTCCTTAGTCAAATCCAAATCTCTCACTAAATCATTTAACTCAGCTTGTGTAAACAACTGTGGTTTTAAATTTCCTAGAGAACATTGAAACTCATCATCATCCGGTCGACTTTCATTATATTCAGGACTGGACTATATTAACGTTATCAATAGACTGAGGTGGCTCAGGGACAGGAAGTCCCGGTCCATGTTCTACCGGCCGATTAGCTGAGCAAAGTTAAAATAGACAATTACTTTCTTTTTTGGAGTTATATCCAGAAACATCAATGCTGCAAAAATAACAATCATTTGAATGATTTTCTTGCTCTCACCATACCATGGGTACTGCAAATCTAAAAGCTTTCTTTTCTTTCTTATACCATTTCCTAAGATCCTCGACACAAACATAACATACTTTGTGAGGAGCCCAACATTTTTCTTGATTACCGATTTCTACACCAAAATATGCAAAGCATATTTTTTTACAAAATCAGTAATGTTTCTCTGATGTTTTTTAACTACAAACTCACCACATATTTAACAAAAAGTGTTGGGAGAGTTTTTACAAGCACGATTAGCCACACTTTGAGTGTGAATTAAAGCACATGGGTTAAACACTGCAATGTGAGGTTATATTAACTGGAAGAAAACAAACAGCTGTGACATTTATCGGAACTGCCAACTTAATAGCATTTGATTTTAGTGCCAACCTTATAAAATTCTGATTTTATTGCCAACCTAATAACATTCGAATGATAAAAAATAAACTTTTCACATTTTGAATATTTAAATGTGAAAAATTGGTGGGTGATACAAATTTTTTATTATTATTTTCGGACTCAGCACAGCAAAAAACATAGGAATCGTGTAAAATTAATAAAAAAGTTTTTTCATCGTTGGCCTGTGTACCATAATCTGTTTAGGCAGCATACACTAAATTTAAATTGTCTTCTGCACCTTAAAAAATTAAAGGTAAAACATAATCCGCATAGACACAAGATTTGTACCTCAATACCAAGTCATGTTTTCAAATTCATATAAGTGGCGGGCAAATGCTAGGTCTCCAGTAAATCAGTTTTATCTCACCTGTATTTTAAGTTGTAAATGATCTAATATAATTCGCGACGTGGGAAAACAAAGCAATATAACAATATAATTAAAAATTAGAATGAATAACCGTTTCCTGTTTCTTTTTTAAATTAATTAATTGATTAACCCAGCTTTTAAAGAAAGTAAAATCAATAAAATAGTAAACGATTCTCCGCTCGGAAAATAATAAATTAAAAAAACATTACCACATGACGGCCACTTTTCTCGGGAAAGTTATGGGAAATCACCCGTAGTACCATGCCTAGTAAAGCCCTCTCACTTTGGCCGTTCGGAACCGGCATTAAACTCTAGGTCCTCTTTATCCATGGAACACTTAAAAAAAAGGCAAGAACCACTTGTAAAAGTGAGAGGGTCGTCTACGTCCGTATCGGATATGGCACTTTAAGAAGCATACGATAACCAAGCCAAAGATATTTATTAAAACCAATCTTTCCTAATCCCGTTAATAGTTTAAAGCTTAAACCATCCTTCGATTCGCACTACCATATATTATATAATTTTAATCATATGCCCGCCTCTTATTTCATACTGTAATTTTTAATTTTCTGGTTCTGCCTAATGTTTATAAGAAAATAGTACGAATCGCGTAAACTCAGTAGCACAGAACAATGGTCCATGCCGGCGTTAAAACTGTAGTGCGGCATTAGCGTAGGCGAATACAGCAACTGGAAAACAAGTTCTGATTTAACACACATTACACTTTCTCGGGTCGGAAAATCGACTTTTTAGAAAGTATCATTATTTCGTTTACAAAGGTTTTGCTCTACCTGCGTCGAACATCTGCTGTTACTTTTATGATTCTAAGAAAGATAGAAACAGGTAATAGGAGAGCTTACTATAATGGATACATCTTTTCAGTTTGAGGCAAAACAGTAGCTCCAAAGCAAACGGTACGCTGGCCTGCACAGTTGGAAAATATCGCTCGCAGGGTTAACATCACTCAGTAAACGTCTCGGCTAATATTGTGCAAAATGGATAAAAAATAACCGGTCAAGTGCAAGTTGAACTTGCGCAATTAGTGTTCGGTACGTTGATTGTTTTTAAAATAAAAAAATTTTGTTACAGATGTATAAAATGATCAGTAACTTCACAAAACACACCCAAATGAGTTTTCAACAAAGTTTGTTTCCAATCTTTACTGAAATCTGATGACCTTAAAATTTTTGTTTTTTTTTAAATAACAGAAAAATTATTAAAGGTAATGCACTGGTGATAATTTTCGTTCAATCTACACCCCGTGGAGAATATTCCGGAATTTTTTCAAAATTTTTTGATAAGTACTTTTCGAGATAAAGCGGGGGACAGCGTTTTTTCGCGATTTTTTAAAAATAATACAAAGAAAAGTGGGGGCAAGTATTACATTATATATACATTTTTTACTCGTGTTTTCACAAGCTTTCATTTGACACCACACTCGATGACCTAGTAAAAAATTTTTTTTTCACTTCCGATTTCATCCCCCAAAACTAACCCCTTAAGTCAAAATTTAACTCTCAAAACTACACGGCTCTGATGAGGCCATCAATTCCTATATTAGTACCAAATTTCAACTTTCTATGTCAAATACTTTCGGAGAAAATCGGGTGTGACAGACAGACAGACAGACACCGAAGTGATCTTATAAGTGTTTCGTACGGAACACTAAAAATACGGGATATTTAGTTCGAAGCGAGTGTGTAGTTGTATTTGAAGACTTAAAATATATGTCTGAAAAATTATGGACTAAAAAAATGTTTTTTTATTAATTTATCAGTTCCATAAAAGTTATAACTTCGTTAACTATTGTGATATTTCAGATTCATTATGCATCCATTGGACCGTTTACCATACTTTCTTTTAGCTCTTTTTGTTTTTTGGCTATCGCGTTTTTTAAGATGCTCGCTCTTATTACATGAATGATGTTTTTTAAAGCCCGTTATTTCTAGGGCTTAATCGAAATTCTTCTTCTGGTACTGTGCCTTCTTTAGACGTTAGCGATCCTTCTGGTCCAAATTCTACACTAGTTTTCTCTGCCCATTTTCTAAGGTAGTGCAGCCAAGAGATTCGACGTCTTCCAGGACGTCTTTTCCCTGCAGAATCAGTTGGAGGAGATGATACTTATCGTTCCTCATAACGCGGCCAAAGTATGACAGTTTACGTTTCTTCACCGTATGCCTTGTTCATCCGTTTTAATAGGTTATCGTTGGTAACGTGATGTATCGAAAACTCGCAGTATACGGCGGTAACACCACATTTCAAACGCTTGGAGCTTCTTTGTTGTTTCGGATAATGTCCACGCTTCAACGCCATACAGTAGAACACAGAACGCATAGCATCTTAAAACCCGCATTCTGATCTTTATGTTGAGATGCATACTACATAGGACCTTTTTTAAGCGGAAAAAAGCTGATCTTGCTTTCTCTATACGAACTAATATTTCTTTTGCATGGTCCCATTTCTCATTAAGATTACAGTCCAAGTACGTAAACTGATTTATCCGTTGTATTGGTTTGCCGTTGATGTTAAAGTTGGCAGTCAGCTCGGGGATTTTTCTTACTATCATAACCCTGGTCTTAGATACATTCAAATTCATACCATTCACATTGCTCTGGTATTCGAGTTATCAGCCTTTGAAGTCCATCTGCAGTGTCGGCCAATACAATGGTGTCGTCTGCATATCTCAAGTCATTGATATGCCCATTAACAACCACACCATTCTCACAACCGCTCAAAGCTTCAGTGAAAAGCTGTTCCGAGTACACGTTAAAGAGCAATGGGGACAGAACACACCCTTGTCTAACCCCTTTCTGTATACCGATCTCTTCAGATTGCTTGGGTCCAAATCTGATTTCAGCCGTCTGTTGCCAGTACAAGTTGAAAATGGTACGAATATCCTCTCGTCTCATACCTACGGACAGCAAGACTTCCATCAACTTTCCATGCTTTACTTTATCGAAAGCTTTCTCGAAGTCGAGAAAACATAGGAAGACATCGGAGTTTATATCGCGTGTCCTTTGAGCAAGAACCTGAATGCTGAAGAGCGCTTCTATGGTTCTTAAGCCACTTCAGAACCGAACTGTGTCTCACTAATAGGGTTCTCCAGTAATGGATATATGCGTTCATGGATGACATACAAGAATACTTTTAAAACATGACTCATAAGACTAATTGTGCGTTCTTCTCGTTGACCTTTTTGGGTATAGGTATAAAGGTGGATATAAGCCAATCGTGAGGAATTTGGCCAGATTTATAGATGGCGTTAAATAGATCAACTATGGTATCAATATGCTGTTCTTGTAATAGTTCAAAAAAGCTCCCCTCGTACTTGATCCACTTCTGGTGCTTTACCATCTTTTAGTCTTCCGATGGCTTTTATTACCTCATTTCTACTGATACTAAATTCTATACGGACGTCACTTATTTTTGTTTCCTCTCTGTTTTTCTGTTGGAATAGTTCTTTTATGTATTCTGTCTACCTAATCAACCTTTGGTCTTCATCCCAAATAGTCCTGCCTTTCTTGTCTACAATTACTGTAACGGATTTTGTTTTAAGTATACCCGCTGCTAGTTTAATTTTCTTATGGAGATTGAAAATGTCATGCTTCTGTTCTAGACATTCTATTTCGCTGTATTGTTGTATCCAATGTTCTTTCACATATTTGATCTTCTTTTTAGTGTTCCGTACGGAACACTTATAAGATCACTTTGGTGTCTGTCGGTCTGTCACACCCGATTTTCTCCGAAACTATTTGTCATAGAAAGTTGAAATTTGGTAATAATATAGGAGTTGATGGCCTCATCAGAGCCATGTAGTTTTGAAAGTTAAATTTTGACTTAAGGGGTTAGTTTTGGGGGGTGAAATCGAGAGTGAAAAAAAATTTTTTTACTAGGTAATCGAGTGTGGTGTCAAATGAAAGCTTGTGAAAACACGAGTAAAAATATATATATAATGTAATACTTGCGCGCACTTTTCTTTATATTATTTTTAAAAAATCGCGAAAAATCGCTGTCAACCCGCCTTATCTCGAAAAGTACTTATCAAAAAATTTTGAAAAAATTCTGGAATATTCTCCACGGGGTGTAGATTGAACGAAAATTATCACGAGTGTATGTAAACGAGACCTGTAATAATTTATCTGGTATATAAAAAAAAAAAAACAGAAATTTCAAGGTCATCAATTTTCAGTAAAGATTGGAAATAAACTTTGTTGAAAACTCATTTGGGATGTGTTTTGTGAAGTCACTGATCATTTTATACTTCCGTTTTTTTATTTTAACACGTTCAGTGCCGATATGAAAAGTGCGTCAATTAGCCGTGGCCGACCTGAACTTTAACCAATTCGACACCCGACGCGGTCCCGCGTCAGTGGCCATAGCTATTCACAACCTCCAAACATGTTTTAATTTTCCACTTGTTTTCGTTTATTTAGAGGGGATTAGAAGTAAATATACTAAAATATTTGAATATAATTTTATTTATTTACAAAATTAAAAAAAAAATGTTTGTTATTAAAAGTAAAATAAAAAGAAAATTGAAAAATAAAAAATCGTTATGAAGCAAGAGTACAATAATGTTCAATTGTGAAACATTCAGGGCAGAAGCCAGGAGTATTTACACATGTTTTACATTCGTAAATGGTATCAGTCCTTTTTTTATTTTTTGAGCATACAGTGCACCTTTTCCTGCATATTTCTCCTTTGGCGTTTCTTTTTAAGATTTTGGTAAGTCGGTGTGAGGGGGCTACTATATTTCTCCGCTTTTCAATATTGAGACATGAAAACACCCGTTTTGTTGGTTTACCAACAAGTGCGTAAATTATATTCAGTCTGTAGTCATACAGACTGAGTTTTTTGTCACTATATTTGTTAAATAGTAAATATGAGTTATGGATCATTTGCAAAAAAATGTGGATTGATAATTTTTTATACCATCTCATTGTTTTCTTTTCGCAGCTGTAATAAGACAGTAACTGGTCCTGCAAATCAATTCCACTCATAAATTTGTTGTATAAAGCCACCGCACTAGGTTTTTCTATGGTTGTGTGGCGTTTTGTTGTGACTTGGCAATTTTCCATGGTAGTTTCTGTGGAAATCATCATTACGTTTCTTTTGTCCTTCCACTTACCCACACATACTCCTTTCGAATTAAACCTTTCAATTACCTCTCCTTTTTTGAGGATTTTATTTTTAATTTCTTCAGGAATGACAACTCTATCGACCCGCATGGTTCCAGTACAATTTGTTTTATTTTGTGCGAGTTTTTTCTATTAGACTTATACTATTATAATAATTATCCATAAATAAACTATGGCCTGCATTCTTAAAATCATCTATCAGAGCCATAACAATTTTCTCAGCATGTCCAACTCCACCAAGAGTATCTGATTTTCCAGAATATAAAGGGTGATTCATTTAGAGGTACTTTTTGTGATGGGGATTTAATTGCAGATAGCGCATGCGTCGTGTCAACTGAAGTGGCATTCCTGTTCAGTAGTGTTTGACAATTCATAATGGAAAGACTTATCCCGGCACAGCGTCTACAAATTGTTCAACTTTATTACGAAAATGGGCGTTCTACGAGGAATGTGTATCGGGCGCTTAGAGCAACTTATGGTCCACATAATCGGCCTACCGAACGTACAATTCGCTCTACCATCAATAAGTTTGAGACCCAATTTTCATTATTGGATAATACTCGACCGAATAGACCACATCCAGCACGTAGTGAAGAAAATATAGGGGCGGTAGCGGAGAGTGTACGCGAAGACCGTGAAGTGTCAATTCGTCGTCGTTCTCAACAGCTTGGCCTGTCATATTCAACAACTTGGCGTATTTTACGTAAGGATCTTTCTTTAAAAGCATACAAAATTCAACTAGAGCAACAACTGAAGCCGACCGACCTTCCGAATCGTTTCCGTTTTAGTCGTTCGGTTCTTGACAAGCTTGCAGAAGATCCACTGTTTTCGAGAAAAATTGACTTGACTTTTTTCTTTGGGGCTATGTAAAGTCCAAAGTCTACATGGATAAGCCAGCTACAATTGAGGCATTGGAGGCCAATATTACTCGAGTCATTGGCCAAATACCACTCGAAATACTCACACGCGTCATTGAAAATTGGAACTTCAGAATGGACGTTGTTAACCGTAGTCGCGGACAACATTTGAAAGAAATTATCTTTAAGAAATAATTGTAAAGAATGGTTCTTTTATATGATAATAAAGATTATAAAATAAAATTGTTTTTATTCATTTTTTTTTGTATTTAAAAAAAGTACCTCTAAATGAATCACCCTTTATTATGGATCGTAAAAACAAAACCGTTTGGTTCAGTCAGTAAATAGAATTTGACACCATATTTATGCCTTTTATTTTTAATATAGACCCTAAAAAATAATCTTCCACGCCACAACATTACGCTCTCATCTATGCATAAGTTTCTGTTTGGGTAGTACAACTGCTTATTTTTTTCATTGAAGTGGTCTATTACTGGCCTTATTTTGAACAACCGATCATCAGATTCTTCATTGCCAACTGGATTTTTAGCAAAATGAAGGCACCACATTATTAAAAAAAATCTGTTACGGCTCATATAGGCGCCTAAACCCAAGTTAAAAAGTGGGCCCTTTTTCCAGTAGTCTATAATCCTGCTTGCTCTAATGGTACCAGTGTGGAATAAAAGACCTAGAAATACCTTCAGTTCTGGGACATCAATCGGTTTCCACTTAGTTATACGGGATTGTTCTCGAACACCCGCACTTTGAAATACACACTCAGCATAGTCATTTGTTGCATTTACTATGAGTTCAAAAAATGTGTCAGTAAAAAATAAATTAAAAAAATCTATTGGCTCTGTGCCAGTTAATATATCGCATCCCAAAAAAGAATTACTTTTTGTGAAGGGAAATTTTGTGATATTGCTGTTGTTACCTTCGAACCAACTTTCAATTTCTTATCGCATCTCGTCCAAGGGAGTTGGGTCTTTACCTTCAAACATCTCTCTCATTTGCTCCTCTACTTCATCAAATTCATCTTCTTCAGTTCTGTCTACAACCGCAGGTTCACTAACAAAATCTAGATCTTCATCATTATCAGAACCAAATTCATCTAGCATACGAAAAAGTTCGTCATCATTTGCGGGAAAATTGGACGTATCCCGCGAGGTTCCTGGTTGTGATTGCATATTTATATTGCATATATTTATTTTCTGTAAAAAAAAAACAAAATATATATAATTGATGTTTTTACTATCAATTGAACTGCTTTGTTCTGATCAAAATTCAAAATACAAACGAAAAATAAATGACTTATAACTTACCTATTCCTGTGTGAAATATTGAATATATTAATTTTTTTAACACTGTTTGATTATAAATAATGTATATAGAAACGCCCAGCAACAATATTTTTAAACTTTTAATGTTTTAAATCAATAATATTAATATAAATAAATTTACAATTTCTAATACAGTAATACCCCGCTTTACGCGAGGGATACGTTCCGAAAAAAATCGCGTTAACTGAAATTCGCGTATATCGAGGTTTATGATTAAACATAGTCAAAATTTAATACAAAAAAATACAAATCATTTTAATCAATCACTTTAATTCTAAGAACACTTTATGCAATACATACTCTTATTTTTTACGGAAAAATACATCTATTGTCTTTTGGGTAACGTTTTGTTTACGTTCTTGTAAAATACGTTCATAACACCCAACACTGTTTTTAATTGTTTGACACACGGTCAAGACACGGTCATCATTATTGTCTATACTCTGCAATATGTCCAAACCTGAATAAATTTTTGAAAGTGCATTTTGTATTTCCCCTGAAGATAAAACTTTCTCTTCTACTTGTTCTTCCTCATCGTAGATAGGATTATTCTGTAACTCGATCAGATCTTCATTGCTAATAGGATCGTCGTGCGTTGCTACAAGTTCTACGAGATCTTCTACCGTGACATCTTCAAGTTCAGACCCCCTCAATCATTGCAGCAATGTCTTCAAGCACTTGTCTCTGCATCTGGACAATTCTTCTAGGTGCTTCCACTACATCTGGCCAAAGATTACGCCACACCCCATTCATACAACTCATTTTAACTTCCTTCCAAGCCTCTTCTATGTTGTGAATAGACTTCATAATGTTGTATGACTTCCACCACTCTCGCATAGACTGTCTTCCTTCCCCGTCAGTTTCATGAATTAGTTGGCTAAAAGTGCGGCGATGGTAATAAGCTTTGAAGTTTGCTATTGCTCCCTGGTCCATAGGTTGTAATATTGACGTAGTGTTTGGTGGAAGGAACTTTACGTACACTTTTAAGTCTCTGGGCGTATCAAGTGAGGTTGGATGTCCTGGGGCATTGTCTAAGAGTAATATAACTTTAGGTTCAAGCCCATTTCTGTCACAGTATGATTTGACTGATGGGCAAAAACTATTAGAATACCATTCTTGAAAAATTTCCCGTGTAACCCACGCCTTTCTGTTTGATCGCCACACAACTGGTAGACTTGTCTTGTCTGTGCCTCGCATTGCACGGGGTGTTTCTGAATGGTACACTAGTAAAGGTTTCAGTTTGAAATCACCAGTGGCATTACCACCCAGCAGAAGTGTTAGTCGATCTTTCGCAGCTTTGAAACCACTGGCTTGACGTTCTTCCTTAGAAATGAATGTTCGAGATGGCATTTTTTTCCAGTAAAGTGCGGTCTCATCAACATTGAAGATGAGACAAGCAGGAATTTTCTCTCGTCTAACGAAGTCTTGAAACTTGTCTGGAAACTCAGCTGCAGCTTGAATGTCCGCGCTGGCCGCCTCGCCTGTTATGTGGATATTGTGAAGATTAGAACGCTGCTTGAACCGATGGAACCAGCCTCTGCTGGCAGCAAAAGTCGGAGTGGCACTCCCTTCTCCTTCTTTTGTTTTCAGCATCTCATACAAAGATTTTGCTTTTGTGCATATGAGATCTTGACTTAGTGGTGTGTTCTTCTTATTCAAATCTTCGATCCAGACTGACAGTAATTTCTCCATTCTTTCTAAGATAGATGATCTCGAACGAGAAAGTTTTGTTGCACTTATAGGTGTTGAACCTTCGCTGGAGATTTTAATTTTTTCCCGATTTTTATAAATCGTTCTCACAGTCGATTCTGAGAGTCCAAAATCTCTCCCAACAATTGTTGCTTTGCCTCCATTTTCCATTCTTCTTAACACTTTCATCTTCAATTCCAAAGTGACGCTTTTACGCTCTTTTTTCTTTACAGGCGGCATTTTTAACGTAGGGTTAAATTATGTATGTATGTATCTCCAAAGAATATTAAAACAAAACTGCCAGCCGACCGAACTAACATTACGGAACAAATGAACACACGAAACGAACGAGGAAATTCCCATAGAACAAAGTCGAAGGACAGGGAATTCCCAATTCTTCAAAGAGAATATTCAGAGAAAGCGGGGATCCCCCGCGACCATAGAGAAGTTAATGACTACATGAGCGCGAAATTTGAAATTCGCGTTATAGTGAAACCGCGCGTAACGGGGTCGCGCTAAGCGGGGTATTACTGTACTCACAAAAAAACTGCAAAAAACAAACATTGAACAATAACCTTAAATACCTTTTTTTTTGGGCTATCCTTCCGGAAACCAACTGTACCAACATTATCTCATTACAGAAGTGCCATGCCAAGTATGACAGCCAATTGACTAATGCCGGGCTCAAAAACTTAAATTGAAACTAAAGTGGACGAGAACGCGGGACTGCGTCGTGGGCAACTGTGGATAGTTCGGCCTGACGCGGGACCGCGTCAGTGGCACTGAACGTGTTAAAAGCAATTGACGTACGGATCACTAATTGCGCAAGTTCAACTTGCACTTGACCGGTTATTTATTATGTTATGTATGCGTTGATACTCTGCGTTGTTTTTGTTCTTACGTGTTCTTTTTTCAGTCATTAAGCTAAAATTTCTTGCGTCATCCATTCATTCTAGGTGTTTGTTCTAGTTGTTCTTAAATATTCTGTCTTTGGATCGGTAATTGCAGTTTTGATAGCCACCCATTTGTCCTTTATAGGTACGTCAGTCAGTTCCACGAACTTTCTATTAATTGCTGTTCTGATCTTCTCCTGTGTGTATTTGTCTTTTAGTTCGATATAGGAACAAAAAAATTGAAAATACATTTTGGTTATGAAACTGTATTATTACAATTTGAAGCATTAGGTACATATATTTGCAACAAGTTTGAATAAAAAATGCAGAATTGCTAGTTTATAATATTTTCATAAATGCAATAATTTATTTTGCGACTTCTCCCACCTACAATACGCCATGGTATAGATTATGGTCCCTACACTTTTTAATTTCTTTATTTGTTTTTGTTTATGAATATAATCTTATGTATATTATACATATATATATATATATATATATATATATATATATATATATATATATATATATATATATATATATATATATATATAAATATTAGATTTTTTGCATAAACCCTCCCTTCAGAGTAAAAATGTAGAGATAGTGGGAGAAGTCATTAAATACAATACATAAAAAAATTAGGGTTTACAGTGGTTCAAGTATCTAGGATACAAGCAAACTTCTCTAATGTGATATCGATTCAATAACCAACAAATAAATCTCTCAAGGCCCAAACCATAGCCACCATGTGGACATGTACCGTATTTTCTTTGATCTGTGTACCAGAAGTATGGTGTAGGATCGATACCTTCACGCTTGTATCTGAAATGAAAACGATTATAAATCAAATTAAACTTCCAGATAGTAAATTTTTAAGTCAAAGCAACTCTCAAAACTAAAAAAAAATAACTGTCAAGAGCGAGTGTAACTGACTTGATGAGTATTCTGTACCTATATTGAGTGTTAATTTTAGTACAGAACTCTGGAATTTAAAAATTAAATTCGATTCTCATATGCACGTCAGGATGTGACAACTACAGTGACTTAAAAGAAAAAATCAAAATCGTTTATCCCGTATTTAGTGAGAAAAGCAAGTTTAAATGTGAATAAAACACTAAATTTTTAGTAAAATTTCAATCAACAAAAAAAATTAACAGAATCTGAGGTAAAACTACGTTACGCGGGCTCTTCAGAAAAAGGATTTTTTTGGAATAGGCTTAAAATGGTCTAATTTTGAAAGACTTACGAGAAAATATCGGGGGAGGTCGTTCTTACACGATTTTTTTTGCATATAAACATTGATACGTAAGCGGACGAAAGTCTACTATGCTATTGACAACCACTGATCGAAACTGCTTTGGAGAACTCAGTTCGTTTATGCGCATGCGCCAAAATGATTATGCTACAGTTATAGTGAAATTTTCTTTGCGGAAAACAACACGAAAAGAAAAAATCACAAGGTTTTTTTTTTGGAATAGGCCTAAAATAGTCTAATTTTGAAAGATTAACGAGAAAATATCGAGTTAACGCTGTTCTTGCTAACCCGAACTAACCTTGGTCTCCAGTCACGAATATAGCACGTATATCATTTTATCACGTAGGTCATTTTTTTTTAATTACTTAATGTATTTTGTAATTGCTGATTATTTAATTTAGGTTAGTTTCGGTTAGTTCAGGTTAACAAAAACGATTACCTCCCTCATAAATTTTTCAATTTTAAGCCGTTTTAAGCCTATTTAAAAAAAAATCCTTTTTCTGAAAAGCTTGCGTACCGAAATTTGACCAAAAATAATGACAAATAATTTTGTGATAAGATTAGATTAAAACTAAAAAAAATTTAATAATTTTTTGAAAAGATTAGGCTGACCTCTACATTTCACCCAATAGTGTGAACGGAGCTTATTCTTCGAAAAACAACTGACAGTTTCGATCAGTGGTTATCAACAATTGTCAGTTGTATAGTTTAATTTTTATTTACCAAAAAAAAAAAAAGCAAAAACGGCTTCTCCTGATATTTTCTCGTAAGTCTTTCAAAATTAGACCATTTGAAGCCTATTCCAAAAAAAAAACATCTTTTTTTGAAAAGCCCGCGTAACGAAGTTTTACCAAATTTGAAAACTTAGGAATAGAATCCGAGTTAGTACTCAAACGACAACCAAATCATAAATCCAAATTTGAATAACATAATCAAAAATGATTTCTCAAAAAATTATAAATACAACAATGAACTTTAAAAAAAAACTTTAAAAATCATTAAAAATTAAAATACACTCCTTAGTTGGGAATGTGGAATCTTTGGCACAATGATACTACTCAGTATATATCACCACTACACCAAACACTTTATTTTTGCGCTCGACGCGCGTTTCGCTAACCATGTCAGGAGCGATGATTGACTGAGACACTCCTGGACAAAATTACCGCAACAATATATTAAATCATACAAATCTCTATAATGAATTAATTTTAATAATTTTTTATGAACATTGGTTACACTAGAAGTTAGAAAAAACTTATTCGGATACTTTAATAGTGAATTAGCTACCAAATTTCTCTATAAGATTCGAATTAAAATTATTCTTAAGACTTAATAACAAAATCGTTGAAATTATGTAATAATGAAAAAAATAAATTGGGACACTAGTAGCAAAATTAATGGTGTAAGTGGGACACTAGTAGCGCGTGTTGCCTCCTCTACTTTGGATGACAGCGTTTATGCGCCTAGGCATGCTTCTAATTAAATTTTGGATAAAATCATGAGGAATTTGCTCCCATTCTGTGATAACTGCATTTTCAAGTTCTCTCAGGTTTCTAGGTGCAGGTATATGACGTTTCACATTTTTCTTAAGGTGATCCCATACATGTTCAATCGGATTCAGATCCGGGCTTTTTGGTGGCCATTACATAATCGGTATATCAACTTGATTAAGATAATCGAGTACCTCCCTAGCCACGTGAGGTCGAGCGTTGTCTTGCATAAACAGGAAATTGGGCCCCACAAAGTGACGGAAAGGCGTCACATGTTCTATTACAATATTCTCAAGATAGTAGTCAGCATTCGTGGATCTCGTACTCTGTGCGAGCATCAAAGCAGATGCCACCCCAGAACATAACAGAGCCACCGCCGAATGGAATCCTTGCAGAGATATTGCAAGGAGCAAACCTCTCTCCTGGTCTTCGCCATACTCGCTCACGACCAACTGGATGTTTTAGACTAACCCTAGTTTCATCTGTGAAGAAAACTTGTTTCCAATCATCCACAGACCAGTTTTTCGTGATTTCGAGCAAAACGTAACCTGGCAACTCTGTTCTCTCTAGTAAGCAAGGGCGCAGTGGCTGGTCTCCTACTATTTAATCCAGCTTCATTTAACCGTCTTCTAACTGTTTTAGAAGAAATTGTGACATTGCGAACAGCTTCGAGTTCGTTTCTTATTATAGAACTAGTGATAGTCCTGATTCTTAAAGCATATTGTCTTATAAAACGTTCATCTAAGTCGCTAGTGCATCGTTTTCGCCCTTGCCGTAGCCTTCTAGAATAAGTTCCTACTTCATTCAAGCGTCTTACCATACGACTTATTGTGGAACGATGTTTGCCTAACAAATTGGCAACATAACTCTGACAATATCCCTCGTCCAATAAAACTGAGGCTCGCACTACCTCGTGTTCAGTTAAATTCCTTGTTCGATTCATTTTTCTAATTCTTCGGGGTCAAAAATAAAACAGTCTACCACAAAAACGTATTACTTTGAAAAAGGGAACAATTTATAAGCTTACTTTTAAAGAAAATCTATCGCATTATTACAAAAAATTGTTTATCTTCTAAAAAATTCTTTAAAACTGTAAATCTAAACGAATTGTTTTGATTTCTGTCATGAACAACGAAACAAAATATGCGTAGCCTACTATTCAAATACTCGATAAACTTTAAAACTGACATAAGAAAAAGATAAATTAATTTTCAGATTGTTGCGTTAATTTTGTCCAGGAGTTTATGTAATGATAATATTATTTTCACTAGAGCTAACAAAGGAAACACTATTATAGCATTAAATCCAGACGAATATACAACAAAATCACTTAATTTCCTAGATTCAACTGAATATAAAATCCTGGATAACTCAGAAATAAAACTTACACTCAATAATTACCATAATATTATAAACAAGGAAGGACCCCGCACATTTCTTATGGGAAGTGGCTCTAGGTGAAATTGTCTGAAATTGATATACGTTATTCCTCTCGAGCTCCTGATCAAAAATTCCCATGGGCACAAAGTCGAAGAATGGACAGTTTTTCAGATATCGGGAGTAGAAAGACGATTTTCGGAGATCTTCGCAACTATCAAAAAACTGTCAACTCGCCTTATTTCTAATAAAATGCTCGTCAGAATATATATCGGAACGTTTTTACGATCGCCGATTCCAATTCCGGTGTCAAAAATGACATTTGAAACTTGGCAGCTACCAAGAAAATGTCAACTCATCTCACTTGTAACAAAATGTTCATCAGAATATATATCAGATGTTTTTATTTTTATCTTCTTTTAGCATTAGCATTTGATATATATTCTGATGAACAGACCTAAACTGTTCCTAGATCTACACTGCGGCGATAAATTACACATGAAGAGCTTGGAAGGAAGGAGATAAACCTTCTGAAAAGGACTGCGCTCATGTAACTAAGAAAGGGGAGCATGATAAGCTAAGAGGCTGCAGTGTACAAACAGGCACAATCGCCGATCCCGCCTATAACCAACTAACCATATCCTAAATTACTATTATACTACATACACCATACTATACTATATTTAAAGCAATAACAAATATGCGTTGATAATCTCGAATCTTACCCTTCCAATAACTCTTCTAGATCCCATATCCTCATAGATCCTCCGACAATTTCTCCAACATTTGGGAGCAAAACATCCACGCTCTCGGTCAAACGCGCATCTTCGGGACATTTGCTCATGTAAAATGATTTTATATTGGCAGGGAATCTGCATAACATAATGGGTTTGTTAATCGTGTCAGTCATTTTGCGTTCGGGCATTTCCGGAATGTCCTAGAAGAAAAAAAAAACTATGAAAACTGAAGTCAAAATCCTTCGAGCTTTTTCTTTACAAGGGACCAAGCGTTTTCAATAGGGTTGGCGTCCGGCGATTGTGAGGGTCACTCTAGTATCTTATCGTGGGCCCAAGAGGGCCGTTTTGCGACATGATTTTCGCCCAGAAAAGGTTTCTTCAACGTGCTTCGGAATTTGACATCATGAGCACGAAGAAGTTGTCGAATGCGCTCATGGGACCCATTCAGATCCGATTTTCTTAATTTTGCCGCGTTTTAGCAAGTCGACGACATTTTTCGTCTCGTTAAAATGATTTACTCATTTCTTCGAATTCTTAATATATTTAGCGTTTTAATGGCAATTTTAAATAAATACATTTTTAACACATCAGAAGTACCTGAGGAATGGAAAATATCATACATATCAACAATTCATAAGAAAGGAGACAAAAACAATTGCGATAACTATAGGGGAATAACGGTTACAGGATCTATTAGCACAATATACGGAAAAAATACTTAAAAATAGAATAGAAACGGAATACGCGGACGTAGAAGCTGAAGAACAGGCTGGCTTTAGAGCAGGAAGATCCACAATGGACCATCTCTTCTTACTGACACAAATCCTAGAAAAGAAAACCGCATTTGATCAGGAAGTCCATGTCTTGTTTGTTGATTTAAAAAAGGCCTACGACAGCGTGCCCCTAATGAGATTGTGGGAAACACTACAACAGAGTAATGTAAGCACCGAAATAATTAAAGCCGTAAAATCCTTATACCAAGACGCAAGAAGTAGTGTGAAAACCAAATATGGTATAACAACAGGGTTCCAGGTCACAAAGGGTCTCAAACAGGGCTGCTGTATATCCCCAACGCTATTTAAAATCTATTTGGAGAGTGCACTGAAGAACTGGAAAAGGAAATGCAGCAGTATGGGATTACCATTGGATGACGATACTAAATTGTACACAATGTCATTCGCAGACGACCAGGTAGTAGTCGCTCAGGACATCGATGATATGGAATACATGACACGAAAACTTATGGAGGAATATGAAAAATGAGGCCTAGAAGTCAATATTAAAAAGACCGAGTACATGTGCGTCGGAGGACAACAGCAGGACTTGAAAACTGGCCACAGGTCACACCATCAAACACTGTGCCAGTTATAAGTATTTGGGAACGAGAATATCTAGGGACGGAACACTGGAAGAAGCAATATTCGAGAGGAATATCCAAGGAAGAAAAGCGATTGCAATGCTTAATAGTATACTATGGGACAAAAACCATTGAAAATAAGAAGAGAATTTACAACTCAATCGTGAAAAGTATAACTTACAGCTCCCAGGTGTGGCCATTGAAGGAAAGAACAGAAAAAATACTAAAAGCTACAGAAATGGATTTCTGGAGACGAGCAGCCAGAAAATCCAGAAAAGACCGCATACCAAATGACACGATAAGACAACCTTTAGAAATAAAGCACGATATAGTGGACGAAATCAGAACCCAACAGTTGGTATGGTATGGACATGTACAGAGAATGTCACAAGACCGACTACCTAAAAAGATTTTAAATTGGAACCCTCATGGAAAAAGAAAGCGAGGAAGACCACGCCAAAGCTGGAGAGCAGGAATCAACAAGGAAGTACTAGAGAGAGATCTGGAGGACGAGGGATGGAGAAACCGGGAGGAGTGGAAATTAGGCATCGGAAGACGGAAGACGTTATAAAACCGATTGATATATATATATATATATATATATATATATATATATATATATATATATATATATATATATATATATATACATGTTTAATGAACAATGCGCGACACGTTTTACTTGATTGACTGTACCATAAGAGTCGTAGCTTAGCCAACAAACCGGCATGCCAAACGAGGAAACTCAACCTAACCATCCTTTATTCTCAATTTTTTAAAAACAATTACAGTGAAGTCCGTTTATAACGAACTCCAAAAAATCACTAAAAAATGGTTCGCTATATCCGAAGTTCGTTACAAACAGTAAACAAAATCTAATATCATTTTTCACTACTTTTTTATTTAGATTAGGCGCTAATGCTTAAAAAAATAAATAATAATTATTAAAGTAAAAGAAAACGTTCAAAGGAGAATAAAATAAGTCACACTAAAGTTATTATTATGAATGTTGGTTCATATACGAGTATAAACGAATACATTAAAATACGTAGTTTATACAATAAAATCAGTAATTTTCGTTTGTACAATTTTACTTGAAAAAGAAATGGTGTTTATATAACTGTCAAGGTCACAAAAACTCTACTCCGTATAAGTTCAGGAACTCCACAAGATCCCAAAAAATTACGAGTTTCCATCATTTTCTTAGTCATTTCTGAAATGGATGGAACATAAATATTATCTCCTTCTCCAAGCTCGTCTTCGTCGTCATTATCGCTTAAAATCTTTCCAGAAGTCACTGATGTCACAATTTGATCATCAGTTAATATTTCTCTTGGCATTAATTCATTATCAGCACATACATATTCTTCAAAATTAAAGTGATTAAACATCTTTTTCGATTTCCACTGTATTTTGTTGAATATCAGCATCGTGAACAAATTCTAGATAATCAGTAGGAGCTTCTCGATGTTTTTCGATCCACTGAGTCAACGGTAGCTCATCATTTGAGTCATATCTACATTCCTTTCTTAAAAATCCGCCATGCTTAAAACAGGTTGCGATGGTTTCTCTACTGACTCTTTGCCAAGCCATATGGATAAAGTTTATAGCGTCCAAAAGAGTTACAAAAAAAATGTTACCTTTATCGATCGTCTCTAACATTTTCATAACTAAAATCTTTCTATAATGACATTTTAAAGAATGTATCACACCTTGATTCATAGGCTGGGGCTTTGCACTTGTGTGGAGGCATAAAAACCAATTTTATTAGCTGTAGATCAACTTCAGGGTGCGTTGGGCAGTTGTCAATCAAAAGTAATATTTTTCCGTTTGCAAATTTTAATTCTTTGTCACATTCGATCAGTTGGTTTTTTAAAATTTCTGATGTCATCCAGGCTTTACTATTTGATTTGTACTTTACTGGTAAATGTTATATACGAGGCATGTTTTTTAAGTAAGTACCGTTTTGCGATTCCGCCGCCGCAGCGATACGGTCGGCGTTCCGCGCATGCGCGCTGGTAACCTACATCTCATGTCTACGCACTGACGCCATTATAGTCTGATTGTTCATTGTATACGTTGTTTACTGAGTGTTTAAGATGCCTCCGACAATCGTGAGTCCCGCCGATTGTGAAGTACGGGCTGTTATACGATTTCTTAGTGCTAAAGGCGTAAAACCGATCGATATTCATCATGAGATCTGTGAAGTTTACGGACAAAACATTATGAGTGATGGAATGGTAAGGAAATGGGTGAGAGCATTTAAAGATGGCCGCACAAATGTGCATGATGAAGAACGGAGTGGGCGTCCTTCGGTCGTTAATGAAGATTTGGTGCAGAAAGTGGACGAAAAGGTGAGAGAAAACAGACGCTTTACAATTTCATCATTGTGCGACTGCTTTCCTCAATATTCTCGTAGTGTTTTGTATCGCATTGTGACCGAGAACTTGAATTACCGGAAATTGTGTTCACGTTGGGTTCCAAAAATGTTGACGGATTTGCACAAAACCCAACGTTTAGGCAGTGCATTGACTTTCCTTGAGCGGTACCACAATGAAGGTGAACATTTTTTAGACCAAATTGTTACTGGTGACGAAACATGGGTGGCCTACGTCACACCAGAATCGAAACAACAATCCATGGAATGGCGACATTCATCATCACCCAAAAAAGTGAAGTTTAAGCAAACAATTTCTGCCCGCAAAATCATGTGCACAGTTTTTTGGGACAGAAAAGGAGTATTGCTAGTGGAGTTTCTGCCTCGTAATGAGACAATCAATGCAGCGTCTTATTGTGAGACATTGAACAATCTGCGTCGTGCAATCCAGAACAAAAGACGTGGCAAGTTGAGTAAGGGTATCGTTTTGCTGCATGACAATGCCCGTCCACATGTGGCTAATCGGACCAAAGATCTCATCAAATCTTTTAAATGGGAAACTCTAGATCATCCTCCATACAGCCCTGATCTGGCGCCCAGCGACTACCATTTGTTCCTGCACTTGAAGAAGCACCTGGGTGGTCAGCGTCTTCAAGACGATAACGAAGTCAAAACATTTGTGATACAGTGGTTAACAAGTCAGGCGGCAGAATTTTATGAGGAGGGTATTCAAAAACTGGTGCCACGTTATGACAAGTGCCTCAATATTCACGGAAATTATGTAGAAAAGTAGATTAAGGTACAGGCTTTCATGTAAAAATAAAATTATAGCGATATCTTTGCACGTCTTTTTTTAATTCCAAAACGGTACTTACTTAAAAAACATGCCTCGTATAATACATACAGCCAAGTTTTCTTAATTTAACTTTGGTTATGCGTATGGTTCTTCCTTTTTTAGTGTTCCGTACGGAACACTTATAAGATCACTTCGGTGTCTGTCTGTCTGTCTGTCACAACCGATTTTCTCCGAAACTATTTGACATAGAAAGGTGAAATTTGGTACTAATATAGGAATTGATGGCCTCATCAGAGCCATGTAGTTTTGAGAATTAAATTTTGACTTAAGGGGTTAGTTTTGGGGGATGAAGTCGGAAGTGAAAAAAAAATTTTTTTACTAGGTCATCGAGTGTTGTGTCAAATGAAAGCTTGTGAAAACACGAGTAAAAAATATATATATAATATTATACTTGCGCGCACTTTTCTTTGTATTATTTTTAAAAATTCGCGGAAAATCGCTGTCCCGGGCCTTATCTCGAAAAGTACTTATCAAAAAATCTCAAAAAAATTCTGGAATATTCTCCACGGGGTGTAGATTGAACGAAAATTATCACGAGTGCATTACCTTTAATAGTTTATTTGGTATATAAAAAAAACAAAAATTTCAAGGTCATCAGATTTCAGTAAAGATTGGAAACAAACTTTGTTGAAAACTCATTTGGGGTGTGTTTTGTGAAGTCACTGATCATTTTATACTTTTATACCACCGTAACATAAGTTTTGACTTAAGGGGTTCGTTTTGAGGGGTGAAATCGGAAGTGAAAAAATTTTTTTTTTACTAGGTCATCGAGTGTGGTGTCAAATGAAAGCTTGTGAAAACACGAGTAAAATATATATATATATATATATATATATATATATATATATATATATATATATATATAATGTAATACTTGCGCACACTTTTCTTCGTATTACTTTTAAAAAATCGCTGTCCCCTACCTTATCTCGAAAAGTACTGATCAAAAAATTTTGAAAAAATTCTGGAATATTCTCCACGGGGTATAGATTGAACGAAAATTATCACGAGTGCATTACCTTTAATAATTTATTTGGTATATAAAAAAAAAAAAAATTTCAAGGTCACCAGTTTTCATTAAAGATTGGAAACAAACTTTGTTGAAAACTCATTTGGGGTGTGTTTTGTGAAGTCACTGATCATTTTATACCACCCTAACAAAATTTTTTATTTTAAAAACAATCAACGTACGGAAGACTAATTGTGCAAGTTCAACTTGCACTTGACCGGCTTTTTAATTATGAAATTGTGCCGAAAATATTGGACAGTAATTAACGATGACTGAAAATCCGATAGTTTTTTGTTTGTGCTGCCATCTCTTGAAAAGTTTTGGGATTTTTCACCTTATGTAAGATATAACTGATTACTCGAATAAGGAATACTTTGAGATATATAGTTGTGCCTTTTCGTCAGACAAGCTGCCTGTATTTGTGGTCTCCACTTAAAAGACTTCTGCTATAAATATAGTGTTAACTTAGCTTCTTTAATTATCTCTATTAATTTTGTAATATTATTAAATTACTATTCAGTATATGTCACCACTACACCAAACACTTTATTTTTGCACTCGACTCGCGTTTTACTAACCATGCTTCATCAGGAGCGACGATTGATGATGACTGAGCAGTCGATCATTGCTCCTGATGAAGCTAACACGGTTAGCGAAATGCCCGTCGAGTGCAAAAATAAAGTGTTTGGTATAGTGGTGATGTATACTGAGTAGTGCCATTGTGCTAAAGATTCTAAATTGCCAACACAGTTTTTACGAGGAAGGATTGAAAAGCTCACGGCCATACCAAAAACTGATTATAATATTTTTATTATATTAGCCTCAATAAGTTTTTAAAACACCTGGAATTGGCGGATTTTCCTATCACCAACAATTTTATTTTCTCTGTTCTAGACATATTTGCAGTTACCAACACAGTAGTCCTTACTTTTGATAATTTTTCACCAGCACAATTCTCTCCGACAAACTTTAATGTCTTATCAGGAGTAATCTGGTAAAACAAACTCGTTTCATCCGCATTAAAAAGTCCACATATTCATAACTTTCTCGAATTTCCGGCCATACATTGGCCAACTACTGATCAACAACATTCATATCCACTCCTACAGTTTCTCCCACTATCTTACCCCCACTAATATTATGTCGCTTTTTAAATCGTTCAATCCAACTTCTAGAACAGTTAAACTCGGTGTTCTCTATTTTCCTTCCCAATTCACTAGCTTTCTTTTGTAAAGTATAGTCGGTAATAGGAACATGTCCATGTCGTTTTCGACTAAACCATTTAAGGAGTCCTTTATCGACTAGATGACGATAGATTTTGTTACTTTTTTACAACTAAAGTTTCTTTTATCACAGAGTGATAAAATTTCTTGGCTCTTCTTCCATATGGTAGAAACCGTAGATCTAGTTACATTTAACTGTTTGTAAACATCACTTTGTTTAACACCATTTTCTATTTTCCTTATAATATCGTGTTTGTCTTTTAACGTAAACGCTTTACGTTCTTGTGTACTCATTTTAAAATAAAAACTTAAACATTCACTTTGCTACTTTGATCAAATATGCATTAGAACCGCATAACACAAGTAAATTGAAAATAATACTCCTCGAACCAGCGACGCGGCGGAAATAAGTAGAATAGGGGTTCCCAACGAGTTTCGGTGAATTCCCTAGATCAAGTCGCGCGACATCGAGCACAGGGACTGGCAAATTCGTTATAAACGGAGACAAAACATCCAAATTTGGTTCGCTTTATCCGGAAGTTCGTTATAACCGGGTTCGTTATAACCGATAAAAATTTGCATTGGTCTTGGAAGTTTTTTTGTGCATTATAAAATAGTTCATTTTAACAGGAAATTCGCTATAAATGGGTTCGTTATAAGCAGACTTCACTGTATAACATTAAATTACAATTACCATAGTACTCATAATAGTTACATCGAATCGTAAGATATAAAAAAAATGCGGCCAAGTGCAAGTTGAATTTGCGCAATTAGTGTTCCGTACGTTGATTGCTTTTTAAAATAAAAATTTTTGTTACGGAAATATAAATTGATCAGTGACTTCACCCCAAATGAGTTTTCAAAAATCAGTATCTAGGATTCGGATACAAAACTTATTAGTGATGACTAAAAAAGCTTCCTACAACTGGTACTTCTATAAAATTGCAAGATATATTGTCTAACAAGGTTCTCTCTCTAGTAGAACTAGTATCTTTTATCGTTTGTATAAGCCCAATGCTAATCAAATAGGTAGATAGACTACACATTCCAAAAAATCTAGGTTTTTCAGACAAGCTTTGGCTTTTTCACATCTTTAAACTTTCGTGATGAATTAGGAAATTCCAGCTCTCTTACCTCACCAAACTCATAAAACGTTCCATCTTCCTTTGTAACGTTATTCTTCTTCAACCACTCAATAGCATCGGAATAGTTCATGCGCAAGAATGGGCGCGTCGGAACTTGGAAGTTGGGGTTAAGTTCGTGAACAACGTCGCCATAAGGAGATTTAAGGACTCTGTCAACGACATCACAAATAAGGTCTTCTAAGCGATTCAGTAGGTCCTCAAAGGATATGAAGGGACATTCTCCTTCGATGTGAGTATATCTGAAAAAAAGAAGTCAGCTATATTTAATTTTTTGTGGGCGCAGCGCACGCACTGCAAGTAAATCTCCAAATCTCTATAAAAGCGGTGGTCTTAAGGAGGTTTGAGCAGTACGTCAAGAAATGACGGGCAACGCTAAACATGTGGATAGCAAAGAACGTTACCAATCATGAAAAATTAAATTATATTAATTATTTTTATTATATTATAATAAAAAATAGCCATCTTTTTTATTGATTCTACGTTTAATTATCATTGTTATCTAATATATTAATTATTTATTAAAAAAATAACCGGCAAAGTGCAAGTCGGACTTGCGCAATTAGTGTTCCGTTAATTGCTTTTAAAATAAAAATGTATGTTACGGAGGTCTAAAATGATCAATGACTTCACAAAACACACCCCAAATGAGTTTTCAGCAAAATTTGTTGAAAACTGATGACTTTGAATTTTTTGTTTTTTTGATATACCAGATAAATTATTACAGGTAATGTAATGCACTCGTGATAATTTTCATTCCATCTACGCCCTGTGGAGAATATTCATCAGTATCAGTACTTTTCGAGATAAGGCAGCGATTTTTGGAAGTTTTTAAAAATAACACAGTATTACAATATATGCACGGCTTTATGGAGGGTAGATCTGTCATTAGTAATTTATTAGCGGTAACGCGGGCAACGTCAGATGTCTTAAATCGACGCGGCCAAATGGATATTGTATATACAGACTTTGAAAAGGCATTCGATAAGGTCTCATCTGCGATATTGTTGAATAAGCTGGAGAAGGATTTTGGATTCCATGTGAATTTAACTGAGTTTTTAAAATCTTACCTTTATAATCATGAACATGTAGTAAAGATAAAGGGGTATGAGTTCAAACCTTTTACACCTACATCCGGGATTCCACAAGGATCCAACCTAGGACCTCTGCTCTTTTTGCTCTATATCAACGGCATCACTGGTGTAGTTAAAAATGCATCCTGCCTGTTATTTGCTGACGACTTAAAACTTTATTATGAAATTAGATCGCCTGCTGACTGCCGGATTTTGCAGAATGATACAGACAACGTTGCAAAATGGGCAATTGATAATAAGATTTACTTTAGTGTAAGTAAGTGTACTGTTGTTTTTTATACTAGCAAACTGAAGCCGATAAAGTTTACATATAGTATCAAGAATGTCCCACTTTTGTATGAGGATAAGATAAAGGACTTAGTGGTGATTTTTGATTCCAAATTGACGTTTAACTATCATGTAAGTTATACAGCAAGTAAAGCGAACAAAATGTATGGCTTAATTGTCAAAAGCACAAAAGATTTTAGAAGTACAAATTGCATAAAACAGCTATACATATCCTATGTTAGAAATATATTAGAATATGCGAGTATAGTATGGTCACCCTTTTATAATTGTCACAAGCGAACACTATGATCTCTTCTACACTGCTGCATGAACGCTATGGGATGGTAACCTTAGAGAAACATAGAAAACAATATTGCATGCTCTACTTGTACAAAGTAGTGAATGGTCTCATTGATGACCCGGCATTTCTGTCCAACTTATATTTTAGTGTGCCAACGTACACCACAAGAAATCATAGCACTTTCTATATATCAGATGTAGCCCATAATAACCATCACCTGGGATCTCCATTGTATAATGCTTGCATGCTATACGATGGAATCCAGAATAGTGTAGATATATTTATTGATAAGTGCAGTCTTTTCAAAACTAAATTGCGTGCATTGTTTTAGGTGTATGTAGATTGTTATGTAATATTATTTAAATTAAGTTCTAGTACTTTGTGATTGGAAAGATCTCTATGATCAATCAGTAAAGTGCAGTAAATAAATAAAAAAAAATAAATATACAGTGAAATTTCCCTTCGCGGACACCCCTCTTTCACGGACCCCTCCCTTGAATGGACAGTTTCTCATGGTCCCGACCGACTCTCATATAACTGGCATTGTGTTAACTCCCTCTTGAACGGACATTCTCTTAAACGGACGCGGACATAAAAAAATGTTCTCTTAACCGGACAAAAAACAATAAAAAATAAACGCGCCTTATCTCATTTTTCTGTGGCGAGTATCGCTGTAATCGTAATTTAATTCTATTTAACTCCTCTACAATTCATTTTCAGTTTTCAACTGCTCCAATCTTACTGACCCAGTAAATTCAGTTGAATGACACGAACGCTCCTACGCAACTATGCTCGTTACATACGTAAATAAACCTGGTTGGTATCTCATATTTACGATTTTGACGTAATTGTAGATAACTTTCAAAAAAAAAGCATAGACCTCTTCTTCAACCACGTACATCACTTCCATTTTTTCCGAAATTCCGGTTAAACTGATTTAAAAAAAAAACCCGGAGAAGTTGAGAGTTTTCCAAAAAAATAAACTTTTATATATTACATTTTATAGCTATACGAATATACTTACTCTGCCAAATGTCTTCTCGTTCTACTCTGTTCAGCTCTAAAACTTTCAGCAATAGTGTAAACATCTCCCATTGAGGGCAGACATGTCTCCAGATAAAGTTGGGAACTTTGAGTTAAATATGCTTCTTCCCTGTTAGAACATAAGATAAATAATTAAAAAAATTATATACACCATTGATTTGATAAAAAACAATGATTTAGGGAACAATATGATGACTCTAATAATTTATAACATATGAAATAAACTAATTATCTGACAAAAACTATGGTGTGACGTTTCTCATTTTTCGTCTACCATAGCTCGAGGCATCTTCAGGTAGTAATACATTCTTCGATTTCAAGAACTATGATTTATTTATCAAACCAAAGCATGACTGTTGGCTAAGCTACGCTTTTATGGTATGTATGAAAAGTTTTGTTTGTGGCTCTCATGTTTCCTCAGAGAGTGTTCTTTACGAGTGGCGGTCGACGGATTTCTTTCTAACACCTTCACTATCAACGCCAATGTGCCCCAAGGCTCCATACTGTCTCCTACTCTCTTTCTTATTTACATTAACGATCTGCTAGGAAAGACCTAGAATCCAATCTACAGCTTGGCAGATGACAGTACGCTTATCTCTTCATTCACTTTGAACGCTCGGACATCGGCTACTCAGGCGAATATTCGCAGACGGCAGGACGTCGTTCAACTTAACAAAGACCTGGAAGAAATTCTATCTTGGGGTGACAGTAACCAAGTGGAATTTAACGCTACAAAAACCCAGGCGGCAGTTTTTTCTAAAAAAGTTAACGTTGCTGAACCCAACATAATCATGTCGGGACCCTCCATTCCCCTAGCATCGACATTCAATTTGTTGAGCGTTAATTTGGGAGCAAATATGTCCTGGCATGAACATGTTGCAGGCATATCAAGAAGAGCTTCTCAAAAGTTGGGAATATTATTTCGAACCAGAAAGCTTTACACTCAACAACAACTGTTAATTCTTTACAAAGCTGAAATTCGACCAACTATGGAATACTGCTCCCATGTTTGGGGCTCCGCTCCCAAACACAGACTGCATTTGTTGGATTCTGTTCAGTGAAGAGCTGTGTTCGTCCAGATACTGTGAGTATGTTTTTAAACATTTCGCTGAAAGTAATTTTCACCAGCTGAATAAAAATTTGATGAACTTGTTTCTAATAAATTATGATGCTTCTATTCAGACTAAGTCAAAATGAACTGATTTTTCGAGTTGCCCTACGACGCCACAAGACATCTTCGAGTAAGTAAAAATCTCTAACGTCACTCAAATCTGATACAGACTAATTTAAAAAGTAATGATTTCTCATATAACCAAAGCCATCAAAGCTTTCATTCTATTTAAACTTATTCCTGATTAATTCGGGAATAAGTTTGAATGGAATAAAAACTTTAAATAGTAAATTATTTACCAATAAAACTACTTCATTACTTTGTTAACTGTCACTAAATATATGTGTAAAGATTTTACAATCGCGTTATCGCGATTTCATAGTACAACTACATTGTCAAACGCTTAACTAAGACTAAAACAGCTTTTTGGTATTTTATGTTTATATGATGAGCAGATGTACTAAAACAGTTGGAAGAGAACGGAATTTGCTTCGTCTAATTGACTATTCAGTAAATTTATATTATGGTCCTTTGAATGACAGTCAATTTTTATGGATTCTAAGAAATTGAGTTTTGACCCTTTAGGTGCCGAATGGAGTATTTGTAAACAATTGATATTGGGAAAAGTGTGGCCTGTTTCTAAGAAATGTTTAGCAAAGTGTGATTTTTCATTTTTTTGTCTCTAAGAGGCATTGTGTTCTGCGAATCTTGTTTTGAAATTCCGTTCAGTTTGGCCTACATAACAGCTATTGCACCCTTGACAATTAAGTTTATAAACTCCTGATTTATTGTGTTTATTAGTTTTATCTTTGGCATTAAAAAATATATTGGATAATTTTTAAGCGGGTTTTAAAGATATTCTTGTTTTTTCGGCCGTGAGAACTTGGGATATTTTATCCGAGATGGGACCAAAATATGTCAGAGGTATGAATGTTTTCACCCCAATATAAAAGTCACACTGGAAAAGGAAACATAATAAAAGAAATCTCTTAGATGTTATAATGTTAAATAAAGGAAAGACTAGAATTCGATATCTTCCGCAAACCAACCTTTTCAAATGTCACCATCCCAGCTGACTCAATACACCCTAACTCCCATAAACTGGCAGCCTATAAATCTATGATCCATAGAGCCTTCAATATTCCTCTTAGTAAAAATAATTTAAAAAAAAAAAAAACTGGACACAATCAAAAATATAGCACTCAATAACGGCTTCCAACCTAAAATAATTAATACCTTAATAGCCGTAAACGAAAGCAAATCACTTTCAGCCTAATCTACCCCGTAAAAGAATACCGAGAAAAGAAAAATTCATACCTCTGACATATTTTGGTCCCATCTCGGATAAAATACCCCAAGTTCTCACGACCGAAAAAAAACAAGAATTCTTCCAACCTAAAATAATTAATACCTTAATAAGCCGTAAACGAAAGCAAATCACTTTTAACTTAATCTTCCCCGTAAAAGAATACCGACAAAAGAAAACATTCATACCTCTGACATATTTTGGTCCCATCTCGGATAAAATATCCCAAGTTCTCACGGCCGGAAAAACAAGAATATCTTTAAAAGCCACTCAAAAATTATCCAATATATTTTTCAATGCCAAAGATAACACTAATAAACACATAAATCAGGAGTTTATAAACCTAATTGTCGAGAGTGCAATAGCTGTTACGTAGGCCAAACGGGACGGAATTTCAAAACAAGATTCGCAAAACACAATGCCCCTTATAGGCTAAAAAATGAAAAATCACAATTTGCTAAACATTTCATCGAAACAAGCCATATTTTTCCCAATATCAATTGTTTACAAATACTCCATAAGGCAGCTAAAGGGTCAAAACTCAATTTCTTAGAATCCATAGAAATTTACAGACATTCGAAGGACCATAACATAAATTTACTAAATAGTCAATTAGACGTAGCAAATTCTGTTCTGTTCCAACTGTTTTAGTACATAATAGACCCACATCTGTTCATCATATAAACATAAAATACCAAAATCTGTTTTAGTCTTAGTTAAGCGTTGGACAATGTAGTTGTACTACGAAATCGCGATAACGCAATTGTAAAATCTTTACAAATATATTTAGTGACAGTTAACAAAGTAATTAAGTAGTTTTATTGTTAAAATGTACTGTCACAAAGTAACGGACCAATCAATCAACTCGTAAATTATTTGACCAAGAATGTTCAAAACCTCTTAAGTCTTGTAGATAGTAAGCGTCTTTTATTTCCTCACCTGACACTACATACAGGTATTCACAAATGCTTGGCGGGCCAAATTAATTTGGAACCCTTTTTGGTCTTTATTATATTATCCTTCGAATCTCACAAATTTTTGGAAAAATTATAAATATGAATTATACAAACTCTCACACACAATGATTAATAATTTTTCAGTTTTATGCATTTTAGATCATTGATTTCGTCCTGATTGTCTTTTGATGATATATCCAAATATTTTTTTAAAAAAAGCAATTGTGGAAAACATATTTGAAATTAACATTTCAGTAATTTATTAAACAACAATTATGTAATTTTTGATGATTAGAAAAATTCACAATATTTGAACATTTCTTTTCTTTTGGAATTTTTTTCTGGAATTGTTATAATATTTTTCAGCAGTCTTGTTACTTTTTTTCCAATGACTAATTTCAATAGTCATCGGCAAAATAATAAGAAATATATTTAAAAAAAAAGAGAGAAAAATAAATGTTGTCACAAATGAATCTAAATTATTATAGGTATTAATGGCCCTAATACTGTACAGCACAATACCAATTAAATAAAGAAAATAGGTTATTTTATTAAACCTACCCAAAATAATCCATTTTGAATAACGTGGATCCACCTTCTACCTGGGTTTGCACGATTAGTGGAGGAGTGACTTCACAGTATCCTCTATCTTGGTAATGATCTCTGAACAAATAAAGAAATTTTTAAAAACCGAAATTTTTCTATCTTACGATCGTTAAGAAACACAAGAGACGACATTCCATAACAATTACCTAAATGCTTGAAGTACTACAGCTCTCATTCTTAAAACTTTTGATGTGTTTTCTCCCCTAATCATAATGTGCCTGTTTTCAGCTTGAACATCTGGCAATGCTTCCTCGTTAAGAATGGCATCAGCACCTCCTGGTGGAGCCAATCCGATTAATTCCCAGTAATCTACTTCGAGTTCATGACCCCCAGGTGCCTAAAATGCACGTTTTACTTTAAAAATACATCCCATCTTCTGCTAATTTAAAAATAGTAATACCAGATGCGATTTTTAAAACATAAATATAATATCTGGAAAACGCCTCTAACTTTTTAGGGTTCCGTACGGAAGACTTATAGGATCTGTCTGTCTGTCCGTCTGTCACTCCCAATTTTCTCAGAAACTGTTTGACAAAGAAAGTTAACTTTTTAGTGTTCTGTACACAACACTTATAGGATCTGTCTGTCTGTCCGTCTGTCACTCGCAAGTTTCTCGGAAACTGTTTAACAAAGAAAGCTAAAATTTGGCACAAATTGATGGCCCAGTCAGAGCCGTATAGTTTTGGAAGTTAAATTTTGAGTTAAGGGATCAGTTTTGAGGAGTGAAATTCGAAGTGTAAAAAAAAAATCACCAGGTCATCGAGTGGGGTGTCAAATAAAAGTTTGTGAAAACATGAGTTCAAAAATATCTATTTTCTATAAATTATCTTTAACTTTACCTCAAAAAGTACTGATCAAAAAATTTTGAAAAAATTCTGGATTATTCTCCATAAGGTTGAACAAAAATTATCAGGAGTGCATTATCTCTGATAATTTATCTGGTATATAAAAAAAAAAAAACAAAAATTTCAAGTTCATCAGTTTTCAACAAAGATCGGAAACAAACTTCGCTGAAAACTCATTTGGGGTGTGTTTTGTGAAGTCACTGATCATTTTATACCTCCGTAAGAAAATTTTTTATTTCAAAGGCAAACACAGAACGGAACAGTAATTGCGTCCGACTTGCACTTGATCGGTTTATTTTATTCTAGCTTCTGTCACGTTCAAAAGTCAAGATAAAAATTTGTAGGAAATAATTTGCTGATTGTTAAAGCCTCAAAAAATTGATGTTTGAAGAAAATAAAATTTGCTATAATCCGCCATTATGTCAATAGTAATATTATATTAAAAAACCGGCCAGTGTAAGTCGGACTTGAGCAATTAGTGTTCCGTACCGTGATTCCTTTCAAAATAAAATTATCTTTTCTGATCTTTGTTCTTATATACCAGATAAATTATCCAAGGTAATGCACTAGTGGTCAGTAGTGTTCCGTACGAAACACTTATATGATCACTTTGGTGTCTGTCTGTCTGTCCGCTTGTTTGTCTGTCTGTTTGTCCGTCTGTTTGTCTGCCTGTCACACCCGATTTTGTCCGAAACTACTTGACGTAGAAAGTTGAAAATTGGTATTAATATAGAAATTGATGGCCTCATCAGAGCCGTGTAGTCTTGAAAGTTAAATTTTGACATAAGGGGTTAGTTTTGGGGGGTGAAATCGGAAGTAAAAAAAATTTTTTTTAGTAGGTCATCGAGTGGGGTCTCAAATGAAAGCTTGTAAAAACACGAGTTCTAAAATATATATATATATAATGTCTTACATGCGCACACTTTTCTTTGCATTATTTTGAAAAAATCGCGAAAAATCGCTGTTCCCCCTCCATCTCGAAAAGTATTGATCCAAAAATTTTGAAAAAATTCTGGAATGTTCTCCACGGGGTGTAGATTGAACGAAAATTATCACGACTGCATTACCTTTAATAATTTATCTGGCATATATAAAAAAAAATTCAAGGTCATCAGTTTTCAGTAAAGATCAGAAACAAACTTTGTTGAAAACTCATTTGGGGTGTGTTTTGTGAAGTCACTGATCATTTTATACTTTCGTAACAAAATTTGCTAATTGCGCAAGTTCAAGTTGCACTTGACTAGTTGTTAATACTACTTTGAAAACCCACTGCAAAATTACTAGCAACAAGTGACAAATTATAAAGCATGGCCGAAAATTATTCATTGGTTTTCAGTTTAGCGAGCAATAGATAGCTTGATAAAATACGACTGATTTTAAGGTGTTTTTTTCAATGCAGTTCTTGAGTCTGTGGAGACTTTTTTGACATTAATTTTGTTTTTATTCAATCTATACCTTATGGAGAATATGCTAGAATTTTTTTGATTAGTACTCTTAAGGATATGGTGGAGGGACAGCAATTTTCGGCAATTTTTTAAAAATAATATAAAGAAAAGTTTGCGCAAGTATTACATCATATATATTTTTAAGCTCGTGTTTTCACAAGCTTTCATTCGACACCCCACTCGATAACCTTGGATTTTTTTTTCATTTGACACCCCACTCGATAACCTTGGAATTATTCCGATATTTTCTATGGTAGAAGATATTTTTAACAATTTTAACCAATGATCAAAGTCTTGGACTACTTTTTACTTGAGGAGAAAGGCGAATCAAAAGAGTGTAAAAATCTAGTACTTCATCTTTATAGAAACATTTTACTTTTAAAATACGCCACTAGTTTGGCCAATAAAGATCAGAACCGAAGCAGAACCATCAACCACTCCTGACAATTTAAAACAAGTTAATATTGTAGAACATTTTGGCACAACCAAACAGGGGAACATAAGTGATCCCACAGCAAACCTTGTGCAAGCAGCAATAGAAGAGATGATAGCCTTGAACAACCAGCCTTTTCCATTTATAGAAGATATAGGTAAGCGAAAAAATGAAATGCTACTGTATTAAGGTTATTGGTGTTATTTACTTTTGCGCCTATAACTTTTTACTTCAGCGACGCTGCATTTGCGTCATTGTGGGACTGGGATATCGCGACTGTTGTCGTCGCTATTTCTCTGAATTGGGGATATTGACTTTCCCCTGTGTCTACATATTCCAGTGCTTAACATACATTAAACAAAATGTGAGGCTGTTCACTACCCATGAAAATCTCCACAATTACCCCACTAGAGGTAACCACTATCTAATTCCTAGCTTCCACAGAATAGCTCGAACTCGCAGAGGCACAGACTACTATCTGGTCAGTATCTTTAATGCCTTACCAGTGGCTGTTAGGGAGCTCTCCGACGAGAGCTTTGTCAGGAAGGTGAAATCCTACCTGATTGCAAGATTATTTTACTCACTTGATGAGTTTTTGAACCATAATTTTAATGACTTTTAACTATGTAGTTAATATGTCTTACCTTTATTAGTGTTCCGTACGGAACACTTATAAGATGACTTCGGTGTGTCTGTCACACCTGATTTTTTTCTCCAAAACTATTTGTCATGTTGAAATTTCGTAATAATATAGGAATTGATGGCCTCATCAGAGCCATGTAGTTTTGAAAGTTAAATTTTGACTTAAGGGGTTAGTTTTGGGGAGTGAAATCGGAAGTGAAAAAAAAAATTTTTACTAGGTAATCGAGTGTGGTATCAAATGAAAGCTTGTGAAAACACGAGTAAAAAATATATATATAATGTAATACTTGCGCGCACTTTTCTTTGTATTATTTTCAAAAAATCGCGAAAAATCGCTGTCCACCAGCCTTATCTCGAAAAGTACTTATCAAAAAATTTTGAACGAAAATTATCACGAGTGCATTACCTTTAATAATTTATCTGGTATATAAAAAAAAAACAAAAATTTCAAGGTCATCAGATTTCAGTAAAGATTGGAAACAAACTTTGTTGAAAACTCATTTGGGGTGTGTTTTGTGAAGTCACTGATCATTTTATACTTCTGTTACAAAATTTTTTATTCTAAAAGCAATCAACGTACGGAACACTAATTGCGCATGTTCAACTTGCACTTGACCGGTTTTTTTTTGTTCTTTTGATATGTTTTAATTGTTCATTGATTTGTAGTTACATGTCTTTGATATAATAATATTTTAACATTTTAACAATTCTTTTGACTTGTTGTGACGTGTAAAAGCACATTGTGTACTTATTACCAATAAATATTTGATTTGATTTGATATCAAACCAAACCTGAACAAACCATTTCTTTCGCCTCAATCCCTTTTTTTGAAGCTGAATTACTGAATGTCTCCAAAAAACATCACATTTCAACTGATTTTTCCGGTTATGTTCGCAGTAAGATGAAGCATTACACCTCGCTCTAAAGTCAAAATTTCACACTTTAAGATGACCATAAGGTGGGAAAAAATATTCCAATTTAAATAGATTGCGGGCTCAGAATTAATTTGTACACCTAATATAAAACACTTCACACTATTGTTATTTTAAAATAAAAACTAACACTTACCGTTTTCCCTTCAGGTACCGCTTTAAGAGTACCATACAACACAACTGTTGATTCTGTTTGCATACAACAGCGTTATATGTGTGGCAAAGTTTGTCATTCAGTACTGACTGCAAGAAACCTGTTCCGTCTCTTAAAGTAATGAACATAAGGTTTTTTCCTTGCCTTCTTATTCTGTGAGCCCAACCGTGGATTTTGACGCGTTTGCCTCTGTAAGTTTTCCCTAAATGAAAAAATAAATAAAATTTTTCAACTAAAATTTTCCTTGAGAAAGTAACCCCAACCCTTTATAATGTAAGAAAGTACACTTCCTTATAAAACTGAATGTGAAGGATGGAAGGACCAATGATAGATGAACAGATCATAATGGTTCTGGTTTTATCATTTGAGGTAGAGAATCCTAAAGAACTTACAAGTGTTACATTAGGAAAATTAACAAAAAAATGAATTATAGGGAATGGAAAATAAATATATTATTTATTAAGCAACTACGGTACCAACGAAGAGATATGTTTAGCATAAGTATTTGTATTGATCTACTTATACAGTAGAATCTCGAAAAAGTTAACCGAAATGTTCCATGGATAATTAACGTTTTCGAACTATTAACTTTTCTAAGCGGTTTTCAAAATTGAAAAAAATAAAATAATAAACCTAGATTTTTTGGAAATGACATGCTAAATTTATTTCATTGACTTAGTTTTCATCACTACAAAAAAGAAACTTAGATTTAATTTGTACCGGTTGGTTTAAAGTTCACAGTCACTCTTGAATATTTTCGTGCGCAGTAACTTTATATTAATTTGTACGGAGTGTTTTTTTTCTTTTGTGTAATAGCTCTTGACCATTTTCGTGCGCATATTGACAAGGTCTGCCACCTGATTTACATCGTTATTGTTTTCAAACCATTTTATCAAGGTACTAATACTTTCAACTGCTTTCTAGAAGCTCACTTTTGGTTGTTGAATATCTTGCTCGATAATTGACCCGTCGTTATCATTATCGGACACTTCGAAATCATCGTTACCTTCTGAAATTTGTTCATTGTTCCAATTTTCAATGTCATCAATGCTGATGTCAACATTATCACCCACCTTTGACATCAACAATTGAACTTCTCGAAGTGTATCGTTATATGCACTATTTGATGTAATCAATTTAGAGAGCGAAATGTCTTCACTATCGTACTGATCATCATCCCACTTTTTTATCTTATTCCACGCTTTTATAAGAACAGCTTGCGGCAATTCGTCCCACACTGATTTAAGTTGCAAAATAGCATCACGAATTGTATGTGCCTTCAAAATATTTTCAATCGGAACGTTTTCTTGTGCGACAATGTTGCATAACAATTTAGCTTGATATCCTAACTTGACCAATCTTATGGGATTTTGATCCATGGGTTGCAAAACCGCTGTTACGTTAGGTGGTAAAAGCATTGCAGCAATGTTTCCATCATCAGACTGTAGCATGGTAATTGGCTTATGGGCAGTACAGTTATCAATCAGCAACAATGCCTTTGGCGGTAAATTATTTTTAGCAGAAAATTGGCGAACCTGCAAAATTTTTATGCAATAACCTGCAAAATTTTTTATGAAACTAAAAAAATAAGTTTACCTGTTTTATAAATGAATGATGGAACCAGTTGAAGAATAACTCTGAATTCATCCACGACTTCTTCGAATTGGCGTATTCCAATGGGTTTTCAAATCCCTTAAAGCAACGTGGATTTAAATTATGAATGAAAGATGTAACATCCGACGTATCACTTGAAAGGATTTCCCCACAAATTTTGAGATGGCGAATACCATGTCTTCTCTTAAAATTTGCTAGCCATCCATCATCTGGCATTAATTTTTTTTCCAAGGCGCAGTATGGCGAATTCGTGCTTAGCTCTTGATTTAAAATTGGACCAGTCATTGCACAATTACGCTGTCGTTAGTTCAAGAACCATTTATACACCCTTGCCTCAAGATCAGCAAATTCCGGTTTATGTAGTGTTTTCTTGTGTGCTTTTTCATATGTGTTCGCCACAGACTCTAAAATTTCATGGCGTTTTTTCTTTATTTTTGAGATGGCTACTTTAGATACACCATAATTCAACGCCAATCGTGTTCCGTGAATACCTCGATCAATCTTTTTTAAAATCTCCACTTTCTGCTGCAAATCTAATCTGATTTGTGATGATTTGTTCTGCTTTGACATTTTTTAAGTAAACAATACACAACTCACAAACTCAAACGCTAATGACTAACTAAATCAATGTTGTTTGACGATGAAGATGATCATAGGTTTTCGCAGCTCAAAATAGAAAAGAAGTTCGGGGAATACCATAATCCAACAAACAAAATTAGAGCTCAATGCTGCCACTGAGAATTTTTTAAAAGTGCCCAATTGCCACTTCTATGAACGGAAAAAACCGTTGTTTTGAAAAATTCATACGCTCTGAAAAGTTAACTGAAGAGTTAACTTTTTAGAGCGGCACGTGGATGCTGAAATACGGTTAACTTACCCGAGCGATTAACTTTTACGCGAGTTAACTTTTTCGAGATTCTACTGTATATGTGACTACCTAGCATCTAAGCAACAGCACGGAATATAGTAAGCGATAAATTGTTCATTTTCAGTGTGTGTGTTAACACTGAACATATTGGATTCTTAAAGAAACTAAACTATGTAATTTTTAGTCAATTTTAACTTGTTTTTATTATGCCGCTCACTTTTGACTAGGCCTATATAGTTAGAAAAAAAAATAGAAATATGCTTTATCGTCTTAAAATACAACTGGACAAAGCAAGCTTAACTTAAATTATTATTATATTAATAAACACAAACACAAATTCAAAAAAAGTTATGTAAATATAGTGTAATATTATTTTTGAATAAACCGATAAATAGCATACCTTGCACAATTTTAATTCTTTCAGCTTTTGGCAAAGATTTATCCTCTTCAATAACAATTTTCTTAGCTTCTTCCAAATTTTTAGCTCTTCTCTCAGCATCTTCTTCATCTTTTTTACTTTTATCAGCCTGCTTATACTGCTCTCTGACCTTTAAAAAAAAACAATAAATTTATCAATGTCAATGGTTTCCCGTTAGAGAATAACTTTTCTTTGAATTCTGACTTAAATTTTAGAGTTTACAACAAGAGAATAATAATAAAAAAAATTGAATATTTAATTAATTTTATTTGTTACTATATTAACATCAAAACAATATGCAATGTAAAAAGTTTTCATTGTGCTTGAATTAGAATGTAATACATAATGTAGAAAATATTCAAACATAAGTTGGAAAATATGCATTAAATCATATTAAATAGTCAAGATGATCCAAACTGTATGATACTTTAGTTAAATCAAAATTTAACAAAGTACGCTCCTTGTAATCAAGACATTTTTTTAAGTTACAATTTTCAAGATAAATATTTATTTGCATGTAACAGTATTGATTCAAATTTTAGGTTTTTTTTAAAAACCTGACTTCTGTCTGAGAAACAATTCTTGGTGGGGTAAAATTCATAGACAATAAGGTAGCCCCAATGCTAGCTAAAGACAACCATCCACGGTGCCAGATAGAAAAAGGTAACATACAGGTTGATAAATGTCTTTTCTGGGTTTTTTTTTAAAGTTAACAAAATCTGGAATATTCTTCACATAAATTTTATCCCTATATACAGTCTTGGCCAAAAGTATTAGGCACCCCTAATAAACACTGAAAATCATAAAATATTTTAAAAAATAATAATTATTTTAACAATACTATAGGCGGCGCTGTCAAAAGCTAACTTAAACAATAGACAATCTCTTTTACAGGTCCATAAAACACCTGGCCCACAAAATTGCGATAATGAGGTTTATTGAAAAATATTTGTAATGTTTTATCAGTATCTTTTTACTACTTGTATTGTCAAGAAGCCTCCGTGCGTGTTTCATTTGTCAACTAGACATTCTGATATTTGAGAAATGCCTAAAAAAAAATGAGCTTGGTATCGAAAAACTAATTAAAATTCAAACCCTAGAAGCACAAGGCAAGTCCCGGGTAGAAATAGCCAAGTTAGTGAAATGTTCTCGGTGTGCAGTGCAATGTGCTATTAAAAGGTTTGTGGAGACTGGCTCCCATGCCAACAAAATGAGAACGGGCAGAAAACGTAAGACTAGTAAGCGACAGGACAGAAAACTCATCCGCGAGTCTATTAAAAATCGAAAAAAAACATCATCTGAGCTCGCTGCAACTCTGTCGGAAGAGATTGGGATGCCGATTAGTTCTCGAACGGCAAGGAGAAGACTGACAAAAGTTGGATTAAGAGGGTGCAAAGCTAGAAAGAAGTCTTGGCTTTCAGAGACCAATAGGAAGAAACGCCTAGAGTGGGCTCTGAAGCACCAACATTTTAGCGAAGAGAATTGGTCTAATGTTGTATGGTCCGACGAATCCAACTTTGAGGTAAGTTTTTATATGATTTATTTTAACAAATAACTACATATAATTACTCTTGATTTAATCCGTTTTAGTCAAAATAATAACTAATTTTTTAATTTAGTACAGCTATTCGGAACATTAGGTGTGACATTCGTGAGGCGGCGTGTCGGCGAGGAATACCATCCAGATTGTGTGGTACCTACTGTAAAACACGGAGGAGGCAACATTATGATCTGGGGCTGCATAGCTGCTAATGGTGTCAGCGAAATGTTCGTGTGTGAAGGCCGCATGAACAACCAAAAGTACATAAATGTACTAGAAACTGTACTGATGCCTTCGCTAACGCGCATTTTTGGCGACACTAATTTAGACAACATCAAATTCCAGCTAAGATACGCTGGTTTAGAGACAATAACATTGTCTTGTTGGATTGGCCAGCGCGTCTAAACCCTATCAAGCATCTTTGGAATATTCTGAAGCACAAGATACGGGAGCATAGCATAACATCAAAAGCAGGGCTAAAAAGCACTTTGATGGATGAGTGGGATGCCATAAATACAACTGAATGTAGTAGGCTTAAATGCAGCATGCCCACAAGAAATGAAGTAAATTGTAGGGTGCCTAATACTTTTGGCCTAGGCTATATGTTTAGGAATGATTATTGTAAGTTTAGTGACAAAAAAAATGTTTCGATTTTTATAATAAATATGTAGTTTGTACACATCTTTAAAAATTAGATATGCCTATATCTACTGGGGTTGTTTTTGATACACAAATTATTCAGACTTTAGATTATAAAGAAGAGATTTTTATACCTATTACTAAAAAATTATTTCTTTATTTACATCATTGTTTTTTTAAAATGAGCCACGCCCTTGGTGGCTAGATTAATTTTTGACACAAAGTTCCCAAAAATAATTCAGTGGTAGTCTAAATGTGGGTTTCAAGTACAGATTTAAATCTGGGCACTGGCTTTAAAGAGTTCATCAAATTATAACGTAATCAACAATTATTCAGTTAGCTGCTGCTGAAATTTTCTCCTCTCCCAAACATCTAGACATTAACAATCTCAGAAATGTAAAAGGAGTAAAGGGTTTTCCGAGCTCACAAGGAGTTTTAGTGAGTGTGCCAACCCTTCAGGTTGGAGAGCCTCACATACCTGGAGCACTTTGGGGCACCCTTATGGTGATGCAGACTGCTCTAGAAACCATAAGGTGAATTTCTCTACTCTCCTTTGATGTTTAAAAAACATAATTCAAAACTTGTTTGCCAAAAATTACCCAAACTTAAATTTTATTGTAAAAATTGACAACCATTCTTTGCTCCTGAAGCTGGTTTTAGTGTTCTGTACGGAACACTTATAAGTTCACTTCGGTGTCTGTCTGTCTGTCACACCTGATTTTCTCCAAAACTATTTGTCATAGAAAGTTGAAATTTGGTAATAATATAGGAATTGATGGCCTCATCAGAGCCATGTAGTTTTGAAAATTAAATTCTGGTATATAAAAAAAAAACAGAAATTTTAAGGTCATCAATTTTCAGTAAAGATTGGAAATAAACTTTGTTGAAAACTCATTTGGGTGTGTTTTGTGAAGTCACTGATCATTTTATACTTCCGTTACAACATTTTTTATTTTAAAAGCAATCAATGTACGGAACACTAATTGCACAAGTTCAACTTGCACTTGACCAGTTATTATTTTTCTGAGATAGAAATTACTTTTAGTTTTAGGTATTTAAAAGATGTTCTATTTTTAAAAAAAATTTTTATTATTAAACAGGGCTCTAAGGACATTTCTAAAAAATTCAGCTCAAACAATTAGGAGTCATTTTGACAAAACATTTTTACCTTACGGGCATCAACCTGATGTCAAAAGATGCGTGTTTACCAAACATTATTCAATTATTTCCATAAATGTGATTATTAGAACTTTTTTTTTAATTAGCCCCACCCATGCCTATTTGGGTAATCTTTGACAAAACGTTTAAACAAATATATTTTTACGATTTGTATTAAATCCTATAAATATATTCCATTAATTCTTGCTCTATAAATAATTATTGCCCTATTATTTCCATGTGGCATAAATGGTATCTTGAGTCTGACAATGGTCAGTATTAGCCCCAAATCCTTGAAAATAAAAATAACAAATACTTACCCAAACTTTCTGAATTTTCTTCAACTGTGATTTAGCAGCCACTTCATACCTCACACCTTCTTCTTTACCATCTACATAAATAGTTGGAAAAGGCTCTGCCTCAGCTTTACGCATGGCTTGAAGAATAGTTTTAAGGGGGTTCTCTTGGGAGCCATCACCAGTTTCATCATTTCCATTTTTTTCAGAAGTATAAATTGCTGTTAAAAAAGATAAAGATTAAGAAATTCTAAGTTATATTTTATTGCTTATTTTTTGCACAGATGAATTAAAATAAATTTGGGCCTAAACTTTTAGAAACAATAAAACAGATTTAAAACAAAATAAAATTATACTCACCCTCCTTGTCTCCAGACATTTTTGCAATGAAATTTACTACAATGTCTCTCTTCACAAAAATCTGATGCAACTGTCTGCAATATATTTCAAACAGATTTAATGTAAACTAACTGAACACCTTCAATAAAACAGTGAATCACTTAGGAATAAGCCTGGTTAAAATTTAAATCCCCTATGGATAGAAAGTAAACTAAACAAATAAATTTAATAAAACGGGGAATTACAGAAGAAGAAATCCTAACTTAGTCAACAAATAATTCTCCTGTGGAGAAAAAAGGGAACTAAATGAATATTGGTAAATCAAATAAAAAAAGGAAATTTTAAAATAAAGATCTTATGTCACTGAAAGAGACAAATAAAATGAATGTTAAAACTTGTGATTACAACAGAATAGTATCCCTCTGTTGAATATTTATGATAAAATCGAAAAAACACTTGGACATTATGTACAGTTTAGCGAATTATAAATAAAGATTAGTTTATTATTTAATCAAACAGATACTATGGTAGCTGAAAACCCGCAGGTTGTTATATGCATACCTAATTTTAAGAATTTTGAGGTAAATGGGATTTACAATGTTATTTTCTGATGCAACCCATGCTGCTATTTCAATAAAGAAAAACCTAATGCTGTCAATGTAAATTATGTGTCGCTTAACAAACTTTTTTTTTTAAATTATTTTGTTGTTACCTTCCACTAAACTAGGTTTTATTATCCTAATTCTCTGTTTATAATAGAAAAACTGCTTCACAGTTTCCGGCACCTTTCTGGTTATTAAGAAAAAGGTTGAGGTTAGGACAAACGTCAAACGAGGTGGCGTGTTAAAAAATTTTAAGTTAACATGTTTATTTATAGGTGCCACTACAATCAGGGTGTATATATGGTCATCCACTATTGAAAAATTAACAGATTTATTTTCGTCTTTTAAATTTTTAATTTACTATATAAAGAGATACATATTTTTATATTATGTTTTATCTTTAATACTCCACAAATTGTTATGGTAAATCAAAATATTTAATTCCTATAATCAGTTTTTCCTCCAAAATTTTAAACTCCATTGACGATCTAGGGAAATTTCACTTTATATTTGCTGCTAACTTGATAAATGACTTCTGACAGTTGACAAGAAACTTTCCTTTTTTCGTGAAGCACGTTGTGGAGTGCATGCGAAAATGAGGTTTGTTATAATTATTTGTAGTTTTTTTCTGGCATTGTTAAAAATATCTGAATAATAATTAAATAGTACATATTTTTTTTAATAATTTTTTGGATTTGCTTCAAATTTATATATATGTTCTCCTTTATTTACGTATTATTGCACCACATTTTGCTGTCAATATTTTTATGTCCAAACTCCAGATAATCTTTAGCTTTGAAGGAGGAAAGCAAATATTCAAAAAACTAATATTTATTGCTTCTCTTGCAGTTCTTTAAAACTTCAAAAGAGGCTAGCAGCCTCTGTTATGCGATGTGGCAAGAAAAAAGTGTGGTTAGATCCTAATGAAATCAATGAGATTGCCAATACCAATTCAAGTACGTATTATTTGTTACCATCTATTACTTTTAGACAAATGACTTTCACTCATGACATATTTGTTTAGGACAAAACATCCGTAAACTGATTAAAGATGGGTTGATTATTAAGAAACCTGTTGCCGTTCACTCTAGGGCCCGTGTTCGTAAAAATACCGAGGCTAGGAGGAAGGGAAGACACTGTGGCTTTGGCAAAAGAAAGGGTACTGCTAATGCACGTATGCCACAAAAGGTAAGATATGCTAGTAAACATTTATTATTAAACAAAGGAGTTCTTGTAAAACATTTACAATTGAAAATCATCTTGGTTAAGGGTGAACACCACTGTAGAGGTAAAAAAACGGTGAACTCTAAGAATTTTATGATACAAATATCAAAGAATATATGTGGGTTTTTTAGAATTTTTCAGTACCAAATGGTGGCTGCAACCCTCGGTCAAAAAAAAAACCTTTTTTGCACTACCAGGAAGATTTCTCACAAAGATATGAACCTAGAATGCAAAAACAAAAATATTTTTATTTTATAAGTGAGAATCTAGGGAATGACAGGAAAATGAAAAAAATATTGATTTTTGTTATTTTGGCAGGCAAATCAACAAAACAAAAAAAAAGTGATAAAAAATTTTGCCTGCTAATAAATAATAATAATAAAAAAAATTTGCATTAATCATAAAATCCATATGTCATTCCCTGAGTTAGGATCTCTTAAGGGGTTTATATACAGTCAGAAGGGCTAAAAAAAGGGATTTATCAAGAATTTTTCTTGAAAAAACTTTTAAATTTATTAACGTAAAAATTTTTACACATATTCTGGTAACTTTTAACTGTATTTCAACATTTTTTAATTGTAAAAATAATAATTTTGAAGGCTGCTATAGCTGATCTCCAGGAGCTCTTCTCAAAAAAGGTGTCTTGTGGTGACCACGATATCTCTGGACTGGATCATCTAAAATGAAAATAACTGGTCAAGTGCAAGTTGAACTTGCACAATTAGTGTTCCGTACGTTGATTGTTTTTGAAATAAAAAGTTTTGTTAGGGTGGTATAAAATGATCAGTGACTTCACAAAACACACCCCAAATGAGTTTTCAACAAAGTTTGTTTCTAATCTTTACTGAAAACTGGTGACCTTGAAATATTGTTTTTTTTCTATACCAGAAATTATTAAAGGTAATGATAATTTTCGTTCAATCTATACCCCGTGGAGAATATTCCAGAATTTTTTCAAATTTTTTTGATAAGTACTTTTTGAGATAAGGCGGGTGGACAGCGATTTTTCGCGATTTTTTAAAAATAATACAAAGAAAAGTGAGCGCAAGTATTACATTATATATATATTTTTTACTCGTGTTTTCACAAGCTTTCATTTGACACCACACTCGATTACCTAGTAAAAATTTTTTTTTTCATTTCCGATTTCACCCCTCAAAACTAACCCCTTAAGTCAAAATTTAATTTTCAAAACTACATGGCTCTGATGAGGCCATCAATTCCTATATTGCTACCAAATTTCAACTTTCTATGACAAGTAGTTTCGGAGAAAATCGGGTGTGACAGACGGACAGACACCGAAGTGATCTTATAAGTGTTCCATACGGAACACTAAAAACCAAATGGATATTGTTAAAGTAATGTATAATCTAGTTATTAATCGAAGGAATAAGCAAAATAAAATTTTTTGCGAAAATAGCATCTTCTCAATCAAAAAAACTTAAAAAACTAATAGAGAATAAAAAATATACCGAAACTTCAGATAATACTCAACAAAAAACTTTCTATAATAGATTTATCAATATCTCTAATACAAATTTCACAGAAAGTGAGAAAAAACTGCTTGAAAAAGGACCAAAATATAACCCTAACTTTAATATAAAAAATACTACCGAAACACTAATACCCGAAATTGAATCAGCCACAAAAAACATAGGTGACCCAAATATTAAAAAAGAAAAAATAAAACATATAATGATAAACACAAAAAACACTACTTGCAGTAACCAAGAACAATTAACGATAGCGTCCATTCAGTCTAAAATAAAAGAGAATAACTTACTAATAACAAAAGCAGACAAAGGCAACTCCATCATAGCTCTTGATAAAAACCATTACATTCAAAAAGTAAATGATTTTTTGGAAAAAGAAAATCCAGTAAAACTAAAAAAAGATCCAACGGATAAAATTCAAAAACAACTCAAGACCCTGCTAAATGAAACCCTGAGCATTGTGGATGAAAGAGAAAAGTTTAAAATAATAAACCAAAATCCTACATCACCAAAACTTTATGGCCTGATAAAAATACATAAAGAAAATTCGCCAATAAGACCAGTAGTATCGTACAGCAACACCCCCCTAAAAAATCTGGCAACACATCTCAACACCATCTTCAAAGAAATTACACAATTCAATCCAAAATACAAAACAAAAAACTCTATAGACCTTACAAATAAACTTAAAAATATCTCCATCCCAAATAACGCCCTTCTGGTTTCATTCGATGTAACAAATATGTTCTCCAATATCCCAAATAAAGATTGTTTAGAAATTATAAAAACTATGTTACAAAAAAAACAACGTCAATATAACAATACAAGATATATTGAAACTGTTCGAATTCTGTATATCCGAAAATTATTTTCAGTTCAATAATCAATTTTTCAAACAAAGAGATGGACTTGCCATGGGGTCTCCACTTAGTCCTTTGCTTGCCGAAATCTTTATGTCAGAATTGGAAAACAGTTTTCTAAAAACTCAACACGCGAAAAATATTCTCTTTTGGTTTAGATATGTGGACGACATCTTAGTATGTTTCCTTGGAAATGATACTGAACTAAATTCCACTTTAAATCAGCTAAATAATCTACACCCCAACATAAAATTCACACTTGAAAAGGAAAACCGATAATAAAATAAATTTCTTAGATATTACAATTTTAAAAAAGGAAAATAGACTAGAATTCGATATCTTCTGCAAACCAACCTTTTCAGATGTCACCATCCCAGCTGACTCAATACACCCTAACTCCCATAAACTGGCAGCCTATAGATCTATGATCCATAGGGCCTTCAATATCCCTCTTAGTAAAAATAATTTAAAAAAAGAACTGGACACAATCAAAAATATAGCACTCAATAACGGCTTCCAACCTAAAATAATTAATACCTTAATAAGCCGTAAACGAAAACAAATCACTCTCAGCTTAATCTACCCCGTAAAAGAATACCGAGAAAAGAAAACATTCATACCTCTGACATATTTTGGTCCCATCTCGGATAAAATATCCCAAGTTCTCACGACCGAAAAAAACAAGAATAGCTTTAAAACCCGCTCAAAAATTATCCAATATATTTTTTAATGCCAAAGATAAAACTAATAAATATAATAAATCAGGAGTTTATAAACTTAATTGTCAAGAGTGCAATAGCTGTTACGTAGGCCAAACGGGACGGAATTTCAAGACAAGATTCGCAGAACACAATGCCTCTTATAGGCTAAAAAATGAAAAAATCACACTTTGCTAAACATTTCTTAGAAACAGGCCATACTTTTCCCAATATCGATTGTTTACAAATACTCCATATGGCACCTAAAGGGTCAAAACTCAACTTCTTAGAATCTATAGAAATTTACAGACATTCAAAGGACCATAATATAAATTTACTGAATAGTCAATTAGACGTAACAAATTCTCCTTTGTTCAAAGTTTTTTAATATAAAATAGACCCACATCTGTTCATCATAAAAACATAAAATACCAAAAATCTGTTTTAGTCTTAGTTAAGCGTTTGACAATGTAGTTGTACTACGAAATCGCGATAACACAATTGTAAAATCTTTACAAATATATTTAGTGACAGTTAACAAAGTAATTAAGTAGTTTTATTGTTAAAATGTACTGTCACAAAGTAACGGACCACTCAATCAACTCTTTGAGACTGATCGGTTGAGCAGTTTCCAAGAAATCTTGGTCACCGACTATAAAAACATGGTTTTGAGAAAAATCCGTTTAAAGTTTGAAAAGCACTTTACATAGAGTAAAAAAATTTTTTTTTGAATTTACCCAAGAACCCTAATACACTTTCACTTTATGTACCTGAATACAATAGAAGGGACATTTACAATAGGCAGGTAAATTAAGGAGAGAGCGTTCTAGGTAAGCACTGCCGCTCCGGCCTCCTCTTTTTAAGCGCTCTGATGTCTTTACAAATATTCATGTAACTTCCAGAATAATCGTCGGATTGACTTAAAATTTTCTGTGCGTGTACTTAAATATATATACATTACGAAAATGAAATTAAAAAAAAAATCGATTTTTTGTAAATTCTAACTGTATATAACCCCTTAAAGCTGTGTATAAAATTTTTACCCTATTAATTGAAATCTCTTTGAGTTGTCTTTCCAGTAAAGTGAAAAAAACCTGATTTTGAAATAAACGCATTTAAAGTTTTAGTAGTAATTTAACATAAAAAAATTTTATATACCTTTACTCTGCAATGCCTGCCCCAGATTCTAGATAACATAAAGAATCATTTAAGCCAAAAAAAAAATTTGATTTCTTGATAATTTTACAGTGGTGTTCACCCTTAACTAAAACTTAAAAGGAAAACTTTATTTCCACCAAGAACGTGTTAAGATAAAATTATCCCACTGAGAATGAAAAGTACTATTGAACAGCAACTGTTCATTACTATTTCTTTGGTTTTGTGTCAATAAATGGATTGAAAATTAAACTAAAAGCTGATTTATAAAAATGTTGGGTTATGATTGTTGCTTAACTTTAATAAAAGATTTATAAATGTAGTCGAAAGATTCTCAGTAAAACGGTTGTTAAATATGATTTAGAATTGAAATGTAAACTCCCCTGAAATAGATATTGAAATATCTTTCCCATTCCAATTGAAATATTTAGTTCCAGAAAATATAACTAATTTTTTAAGCACTGTTTATCAGTTTACTGTTACTTTATAATTGTAAACTTGCACAGCAGTGCAAAAGTAGTTTAATCGCATTGTAAGACATGTTTTTAAATATATATTGTTAAAAATTATATAAAACTGCAACATGATAGTAAAAAGGTGTATTTCTTAAAAGAAAGTAATAAGTTAAATATGAAGAACAACTGTTGGGAACCCAGAAGTTTGTTACGGAATTTCACAGATAGTATTTTAAATATGAGGTGCAATTCAAAAATTCCCGGACTAATGCTTTAAAATCTGAACTAGTTATTTTTAGGCTTTGCTGTCACCTTTAAAGTAGTACACTTCCACTCAAATGCACCTCTCCCACCGTCTTTTCCACTGTTCAAACATTTTTGAAAGGTCGATAGCGTCACTGTCGCCAACGCCACTTACGATTCATTTGAGAATTGCCGGAAGTTACAGGGTACCAAATTCGCACGCCGTCTTCCATCGAAGTTCCGTCAGCCTTTATTCGCACGAACCTCTCGAAAATTTCTAACCAACTCACAGCTTCATCTCCAAATGCTTTTCGAATCATTTTATAGGTTTCAACAGTTTCCGAGTTTAAAACAAAATTTTTATGCTCGCGGCACCTATGGTCATGTGTCGTACTATTTTGCGTTCTTACTACATAGCTAAGTCCAGGCACTTTTGGATCGCACCGCGTACTAATAATTTAAATTTCTGCGATAATACCGACTTATTGGCCAACTTCAAATGATACTTATAAGGTATATGTAAAAAGAGACAGTAAAGGGTATTTTTTTCTTTTATTTAGGAATTGTGGATTCAACGTATGCGTGTACTTAGGCGGCTGTTGAAGAAATACAGGGAAGCAAAAAAAATTGACAGACATCTATACCATTCTCTGTATATGAAGGCCAAGGGTAACGTATTCAAGAACAAGAGAGTATTGATGGAATATATTCACAAGAAGAAGGCTGAAAAAGCCCGTGCTAAGATGTTATCTGACCAGGCTAATGCCAGAAGGTTAAAGGTACAATAAATGTATTTTTTATTAATAGAACCAACCATATTGCTTAAAAAATAAATCAGTTTATTACGTAATTTAAATGAAGGTGTCGCACTATTTTAATAAGTTATATGTAACCACATAGAGCCTGCTATTAAAAGAAACAAACATGTAACAACACCTGTACGCGTTCACAGCCGGTTACTAGCAAAATATTTGCGATATTTCAGGTTTTTAACGGTGTCGCATGGTAGCGGATTCGAGGGAATTTTTTCCATAAAACGGTTAGAATTCTATGTAGGGTTTTCTGCTCCTCGTCTTTACTAATTGCAGTTTCAATTTATCAATTTGTAATTGATTTGGCGGGAAACAGTGTTATAAATGACATATTATTATTTTTTAGTGTCGCGGTTTTAACCTACATTTTTGTCATTAAAAATACCTTTTTAAATCCTAATTTATTTTTTCTAGGTCAAACAAGCCCGTGAAAGAAGGGAAGAACGTATTGCTACTAAAAAACAAGAAGTTCTTCAAAATTATCAGAAGGAAGACGAGGCAGCCGCCGCCAAAAAATAGGCTAATGTAGTGTATGTTCTTAATAAAAAAAAATAATAATAATGCCTACTTTTTTAATCCTTCATATATGGCACTGACGCTGTAATAGTATAAGTTCATAACTAGAAGGAATCCGCGAGCCAAGAACGAATTGTTTAAAAGGTATACCAACATCATATTGTTTTGCCATTTGTTTATAAGTTGGGCATATTTTGTACGTTTGTGATTCAAACATTAGTAGCAGCTTTCGGCAGATAGAAATCGTTTCTTGGTCTACCAGGACCTCCAAAAATAACAAACTTAAATTCTTCGAACAAGGAAGGATGAACAATACCAGGTGTACAAGTATGAAATACGGATTTTTTTTCTAAAAAACATGTTAAATTCGGAAGAATGATAAAAAGTGCTTTATTCAAAGTATGCTCCATCGCTTGTTATACATTTTTCCCATTTTTTCGGGCAATTGGTGAATACCACGCCAGTAAAAATCTTCCCCTTTTGCTGCGAACCATTCATCGAGCCATTTTTTCACATCTTCGTACGAACCAAAGCACTGCTCGGCAAGTGCGTGATCCACCGATGCAAACAAGTGGTAATCGGAAGGAGCCAAGTCTGATGAATAAGCCACATGAGGTAGAACTTCCCAGTTGAGTGCTTCCAAGGTGTCGCGAATTGGTTTTGTCGTATGTGATGGAGCATTGTCATGAAGGAAAATGACTTTGTGTTGCCTCTTTCTGTATTCTGGCCTTTTTTCAAGCAGCGAACAGTTTAAATCGGTCAATTGTTGGTAACGTTTAGTATTAACCGTTTCCCCAGGTTTTAAGAGCTCGTAATAGACCACGCCCCTCTGGTCCCACCAAACACAGAGCGTCTTCCTGCCAAAGCGATTCGGTCGATGTGGATGGTGTGCCTGGGTCTACCCATGATTTTTTGGGATTGTCAAAATAAATCCACTTTTCATTCCCTGTAACTATACGATGCAAAAACTACTTCCTTTTGTACCAAGCGAGCAAAATGTCACACGTGTTTTTTGCGCTTTTCCATTTGCCTGTCGTTCAATTCATGTGGTACCCATCTATCGGTCTTCTGAATCTTTCCTATCTCTCGTAGCCGATTGGAAACAGCTTGTTGACTAACGCCCGATTGCTCGGCGAGTTGTTTTTTGTGTTTGCGAATCATCTTCGTCATACAATGCTTGCAATTCCACATCTTCGTGTTTTTTTGGCGGTTTTCCACGTTCCTTGTATGCAACATCGAAGTCACCACTTTTGAAACGCCGAAACCATCGTTCACACGTATCTTGCGATGGAGAATATTCACTATAAGCTTCTCGAAGTAATCGGTATGATTCAACACCAGTTTTCTTCAAATGAAAACAAAAAAATTAATGCTGTCCGCGAATCCTCTTTGTCGGTATAAATTTCGACATATTGAACACAACACTATGCACACACTTCCAATTTATCACTCGTGCGCGTCTGACACTTGTTGATGACACAACGAAATGGCGCAGTGTCAAATCTTTATAGCACAAACTGCATTAGTGCACCATCTGTTGTCTGAAATCCGCATTTCATACTTGTACACCTGGTACTATCATTAACGATTTTAAATAAAAATGTTATTGAAAATCGCTGCAATAATATTGCATTATCTATCCGCCTTTGTGGTTCAACTCCATCCCCTTTTTAAAGAAAAATTCTTAAAAAATTGTCTGTTCTTCATATAGTAAAGGGTGATTCATTTAGAGGTACTTTTTGTGATGGGGATTTAATTGCAGATTGCGCATGCGTCGTGTCAACTGAAGTGGCATTCCTGTTCAGTAGTGTTTGACAATTCATAATGGAAAGACTTAGCCCGGCACAGCGTCTACAAATTGTTCAACATTATTACGAAAATGGGCGTTCTACGAAGAATGTGTATCGGGCGCTTAGAGCAACTTATGGTCCACATAATCGGCCTACCGAACGCACAATTCGCTCTACCATCAATAAGTTTGAGACCCAATTTTCATTATTGGATAATGCTCGACCGAATAGACCACATCTAGCACGTAGTGAAGAAAATATAGGGGCGATAGCGGAGAGTGTACGCGAAGACCGTGAAGTGTCGATTCGTCACCGTTCTCAACAGCTTGGCCTGTCATATTCAACAACTTGGCGTATTTTACGTAAGGATCTTTCTTTAAAAGCATACAAAATTCAACTAGTACAACAACTGAAGCCGACCGACATTCCGAATCGCTTCCATTTTAGTCGTTGGGCTCTTGACAAGCTTTCAGAAAATCCACTGTTTTCGAGAAAAATTTTGTTCACCGATGAGGCCCATTTTTGGCTTAATGGGTTCGTGAATAAACAAAATGCCCGTATTTGGGGTGATGAACAACCTAAAGAAGTTCAAGAGCTGCCATTAAATCCAGAAAAAACAACTGTTTGGTGTGGTTTATGGGCCGGTGGAATAATCGGTCCATATTTCTTCAAAACAGAGGCCGGCCGGAATGTTACTGTGAATGGTGACCGTTATCGCGCCATGATAACAGACTATTTGATGCCAGAAACTGAAGCCCGTGGTCTCGACGAAATTTGGTTCCAACAAGATGGCGCCACTTGCCATACAGCCCGTGAAACCATGACTTTACTGCGAGAGCAATTCGGCGAACAGATCATTTCACGCTTTGGACCAGTGAATTGGCGGCTAGATCATGTGACATCACACCTCTTGACTTTTTCCTTTGGGGCTATGTAAAGTCCAAAGTCTACATGGATAAGCCAGCTACAATTGAGGCATTGGAGGCCAATATTACTCGAGTCATTAGCCAAATACCACTCGAAATACTCACACGCGTCATTGAAAATTGGAACTTCAGAATGGACGTTGTTAACCGTAGTCGCGGACAACATTTGAAAGAAATTATCCTTAAGAAATAATTGTAAAGAATGGTTCTTTTATATGATAATAAAGATTATAAAATAAAATTGTTTTTATTCATTTTTTTTTTTATTTAAAAAAAAGTACCTCTAAATGAATCACCCTTTATTACTATAGGTTGCCACATGACCATATCGAAGAACCATATTTCAATTTGATTCTCACCAAGGGCGTAAACGAGGTTTTAAATACATCTTTATTCTTAAATGACTACAATTTCTCAAGATAAATTCAAAAATTTGTGTTACTTCCACTGTTATTTTGTATATGTGACCACTAAAACTTAGAGTCAAATAGAATCCTCGAATCACGTGTATTTTGTACTGGCACCAACATCGATCCAGTAACAAAATCCTACAGAAAAGTACAATTTTTTTACTAAATGATATCACTGTTTACTTCCTAGCGTTGGGCATCACTTTATTGACCATATACGAGTTATAAACTCTTACAGTTAATTTATTGGCTAATTAGAATTTTGAAAAAAAAAATTTTGTCATAAATGAAAAGATATAAATAAGTTTTATAACAAAACTACTTTTTTTTCTTCGTTATAATTAAAAAGTTGAAGATAAATTTTTAAACTTATTACCGATGACGCACCGAAAAAATGCGAGCGCGTGTAACGTCACAACGTTTATTTTTCCCCAACATCAGCGACAGCTGATACTAGGAGTGTTTTAGTTTACAATCCGTAGATATAGAGAATGGACCATAGAAATATTAGAATAGAGAGTAAGTTCTTGCGAGAAACATGGGGCTCCTAGAAAGAGAAAGAAGTAATAGTAGTTATTCGTCTCTCTTACTTGGCGCACACCCACAACACTAAGTTAGAATTCGGTTTCTTTTTTGCTCACTCTGATAAGAGAGACGGAATAACTTTCTCTTTTTAGTGTTCTGTACGGAACTTCGGTGTCCGTCCGTCTGTCACATCCGATTTTCTCCGAAATTATTGGACATAGAAAGTCGAAATTTGGTACTAATATACGAATCGATGGCCTCATCAGAGCCGTGTAGTTTTGAAAGTTTAATTTTGACTTAAGCGGTTGGTTTTGGGGGATGAAATCGGAAGTAAACAAAAAAATTTTTTACTAGGCCATCGAGTGGGGTGTGAAATGAAAGCTAGTAAAAAACACGAGTTCAAAAATATATATAATGTAATACTTGCGCACATTTTTCTTTGCAGTGTTTTTAAAAAATCGTGAAAAATCGCTGTCCCCCCTTATCTCGAAAAGTACTGATCAAAAAATTTTGAAAAAATTCTGTAATGTTCTCCAAGGGGTGTAGATTGAACGAAATTTATGATCTTTAATAATTTATCTCTCTAAGTTACCTTTTCTTTGATGTTACGAAGAACGAAGGTTTCTGGTAACTTTCGGATCCTCAATCGGGTATTAAAATAGATTAGAATGTGCAGAGTTTGTTAGATGACAAAGTTTTATAAACCGGAACAGAATTCTTTCAGTAGTCGAATTTGAACTTGGTAATAGAAAGTACAGCTTTCTATTTATCAAAATCAAAATGTTGCATGGTACTTAAGTATGCCCTCATGCTTTGATGTCCCTGTTATAGCACCATATAAAAATGTTAATGCTCTTTTTATGAATAATAACGATTATAACTAGGTTATTAAAAAATAATAAATAGAATTCTAAAGAGTAAAATTTATTTACAAATTGATCATATGATATAAAAAAAATCTTATGTTAATAAGTTGAAACTTTCTGAGGTGTAGTTGTTGTTTCAACTTCATATTCTATTTCCACTCTTGGTTTCACCTTTTTGCTTGTCGACGGTCTAGGCGATTTTTTCGTTTTACTAATTGGTGTTTTATTCTTTATAGAGGTCGATGGTTTAATAATATCCTATAAAAAAAGAATAACCATATACTAGATAAAACCAATAAGATCCAATTTAAAACTAGTGTATACCCATTACTTGAAAAAATGTAGGCTGACAATTTTTTGGTATGATTTTAGGAAGTACCAACCTGTCAAAATTTCATGACATTTCGGTGATTAGCTTACAAGTTACAGTGGTTTTGGTGGCGCTACTTTTGATATTTTTAACAATAGAAAAAATCGAATTTTGTGTGTTAATTAAACACTGTTTTTTGATGAGAAAAAATATCGTTCGGTTAGTTATGGCTCGATAAGTGATACGGGGACTCTGCCACTGGAAAATCACTCATCATTTACTGGTATGCTGAATTTAAACGCGATCGTATAGATATAAATGATGCTGAACGTCTGGACGCCCAAATGAGGTGGTTACATCGGAAAACATAAAAAAAATCCACAAAATTGTTTTGGATTACCGTAAAGAGAAATTGCGTGAGATAGCTGACACCCTAAAGATATCAAAAGTACGTGTTGGTCATATTTTGCAGGAACATTTGGGCATGAGAAAGCTCTGTTCGAAATTGGTACCGCGTTTACTCACAGTGGTCCAAAAACAATAACGTGTTGATGATTCTGAGCGCTGTCTGGACCTGTTTAAGCGCAATAAAAAGGATTTTTTCACGCGATATGTGACAATGAATGGATGAGTGGACAGCAGTCGGTGAAAGTCGCCCGAAGCGACCAAAAACACAACAGTCAGCTGGGAAGCCTTTGGCCTCTGTATTTTGGGAAACGCATGGAATAATTTTCATCGACTATGCTGAGAAGGGAAAAGCCATCAATAGCGAATATTATATAAAGTTATTGGTGCGCTTGAAGGCAGAAATCACAAAGAATCGACCCCAAATGAACAAGAAAAAAGTGCTCTTCATCAAGACAATGCACCGTGTCACAAGTCAATGGTTACGAAGGCAAAATTGCATGAATTCAAGTTCGCATTGCTTCCTCATGCACCGTGTTTTCCAGATTTGGCTCCCAGCGATTATTATCTATTCGCAGACTTCAAAAAATGCTCGCGGAAAGGAGATTTGGCTCCAATGAAGAAGCGATCGATCCTTCTATAAGAAAGGTGCGGAAATGTTAGAAAAGTGTTGGACTGATTGTATCGCTCATGAAGGAGACTATATTGATGAACAAATTCGAATTTTGCAAAAAAAAAATGTGTTTTAAGTAGCTAGAGCAAAAATTTTTCAGCCTACATGTTACATACAAGCTGAAATTCATATGCTGGACACTCTATGGGTACTTTTACTACTTTTACCAGACTAGGCAAGGAGTGGTAAAATCGGGAATCATTCCGTTACTGAAAGATTCATATTTTGAGATGCTTTTATTTTTTCAGTGGTTCTTTATAATGAAGAACCACAGGACCGAAAACACGCAGTCAAAGTCGAGCCTCTATTGGCCAGAACCGCTCAACCAATAGAGCCACACCTCCAGAGGAGCCAGTCTCGACATTCAACGCCAAGACACCGTCCAGTGATGAACGCTTTGAAAAAGATGGATGAGATTCCATCGAAACGTCAGCAAAACCGTCCATCAAGGGACTTTAAGCTAACACGGGATACCCGAAAACCCACTACTACATTTCACACCCGTGAGAACAGGAACTAACTCTGTGCGAGCATCAAAGCAGATGCCACCCCAGAACATAACAGAGCCACCACTGAATGGAATCCTTGCAGAGATATTGCAAGGAGCAAACCTCTCTCCTGGTCTTCGCCATACTCGCTCACGACCATCTGGATGTTTTAGACTAACCCTAGTTTCATCTGTGAAGAAAACTTGTTTCCAATCATCCACAGACCAGTTTTCGTGATTTCGAACAAAACATAACCTGGCAACTCTGTTCTCTCCAGTAAGCAAGGGCGCAGTGGCTGGTCTCCTACTGTTTAATCCAGCTTCATTTAACCGTCTTCTAACTGTTTTAGAAGAAATTGTGACACTGCGAACAGCTTCAAGTTCGTTTCTTATTATAGAACTAGTGACAGTCCTGTTTCTTAAAGCATATTGTCTTATAAAACGTTTTTATCTAGGTCGCTAGTGCATCGTTTTCGCCCTTGCCCTAGCCTTCTAGAATAAGTTCCTACTTCATTCAAGCGTCTTACCATACGACTTATTGTGGAACGATGTTTGCCTAACAAATTGGCAACATAACTCTGACAATATCCCTTGTCCAATAACTCGATAAACTTTAAAACTGACATAAGAAAAAGATAAATTAATTTTCAGATTGTTGCGTTAATTTTGTCCAGGAGTTTATATATATATATATATATATATATATATATATATATATATATATATATATATATATATATATATATATATATATATATATGATATATAAGTGTAAGCTGTGTTGGTCCATTCTGAACAATGTAAAAATTACTGTTTTCAGTTGTAAATAAATTTGAAGTCTTCTCTATGTCCAATTTTTTTTTTCTGAATAATATTGCATGACTCGAGTTAAGTTATTCTTTAATATGAACAAGACAAATGGATTTTGATACTTTACAACTTGTATTTGGGAGGGAACTATTGGATAAAAAAAACTTAACCAGTTTCTTAACTTATAAACACTTTTATAATATTGTACAAATTTAATGTTATGAATTGTGCAATTCTGCATAATCTGTTGAAAGCAGTTAAATATTATTTAAAGGTTGTACACCATGGCTAACATGTTCTTAAATCTACCAGCTGTAACCATCAACTCACCTGACCTGTGTGAATGGGGTTTTTTTAAAATTTATGATAGTATTTTTACAGTCAAATTTACTAGTGTAATCTCAAAGTTAGACCTGACCTAGTTGCCATGTTAAACTTTTAGTTACCCAGTTGACTTTTGCTTTTGACACTTATATGTCATATGGTAAATAATGCCAAATAGAAAGGAAGAAATAATACCTTAGAACAGGTAAGAAGGCCAATAGGTTTTTAGATTTTTGAGATATTTCACTTCTCTTGAATTAATTATAAATAAAAAACAATTTTCTGGTTTTATACTGCACAGCATTATGATTTACTGGTGTTCTTGATAATTTATACTCCTAATAGTCAAATTAGTCCAGTTTTAGAGCTTCTGAATCAGGCAGTAAGTCTCTACTGCTCACTATAAAAAGATTTTGAACCCTGTGTTGTAAAATTGGATTAAATTCATACTACTAATAAACAGAGAAAAAAAAACAAAAAATTACCTCAATATCGGATCCATCAGATGATTCAAAACTACTATCTAAGTCTACACTTTCTGGTTTTCCACTGTGACTCTCCTATAAAACAGGAAATATATAAAAAAATAAAATAATAAAAAAAATTATAATTAATACTATAGACATGGATATTGAGATATGAAGATTTAAGTTGAAATTCATACATATTAAGATTCTAAAAGCTTTATCCACAAAAATAAAATTTATATACATTGCATTACAAGTTATCAAGTTTTTTCTATCAATTTAATCTTTTTTCATGTATAAAATATATATTCAGGGATTTTTGAACAAAGTATCAAATTTCAGGTTTATGAAAGTTTCATTTTCATGAGTAACTTACCATATCACTTTCATCATCCGAATCAGCAGCCACATATTCAATCTCATCACCTTCTGTCTCCATCTCCATTTCCTTTTCTTCTTTCCACCTCTTCATCTTCAATCTCATTTTCTTCTTGTGCTTCATCAAATGCAGTTTGCTGAATGTTGTATAAATCTTGATACTAAAAATTAAAAAAGAAAAAACTTTAGAGTGACATAAACTTCAAGTTCAAAAACAACAGTTTTTTGATGCTGTTGGCCTTTTTAACGCTACTGTAATTATTTGACAGACTAATAAATTATTTAAGGCATTACTAAAAAGATTTATAAAATTAATCAAATATATATATATATATATATATATATATATATATATATATATATATATATATATATATAACATAACATATTTTGTTACACATAACACAATAACGTATTATTTAGTTTTTATTTAGGTTTGATGTTACAACTGTAGTAGTACTTATTATTATATACTAGCTGAATTACGATTCAGATTTGATAGTACATGAAAAATTCTGATTGTAGTTAAAGTTTTCTTTTATACTTTTTAGGGTTACAATGTAGATATTCTATTAAAAATTAAAAGTGATAGGAGTTGTTTCAGAAACTGCATTTCCAATGCAATAAAATGCTTTTAAGGCTAGCCAAATAATATCTTTAAATTTGGGAAAAAGTGCAGTGACACACAAATATGTAAAATATGATACCAGCGATGTCAAAGTGTGACTTTTATCTTTGGAGAGCTCTAAATTGGGACTGAGCTTGTGGAATCTGGTTGTGGACATACTTTTAAACGAAATGAACACGTTGAGTGAGAGCGAGACGTTCGCGTACGCGGACGACATAGTAATAACTACCGGCTGGAATAGCAGACCGGACCTAGAGCGAAAGATGAATTGTGCACTCGCGATAGCATACGAGTGGGCACGTAAAAATAAATTAGAATTTTCATATGAGAAATGCAACTACATGATATTCGGACGGAGAAAACTAACGAGAAATTGGTTAGTAAAACTCGGTGATAACAGATTAAAGAGTCTATATAGTCAAAAGTTGGGCATAATATTGGATCCGAAGCTTAATTTTCAAAAAGATCTTATAACGATAGGCCATAAAGCAAAGAACACATTCCAATAGATTAGAAGGGCAATAGCCGGATTATACAGGTTTGATGGTGAAAACTTAAATACCACATTCGAACGGGCGATCTGCCCTTATTTCACTATTGTGCGAACATTTTCAAGAATAAATTAGACACGTGCAGAATAAAACACAGATTACAATCCGTCAGAGGCACAGTGGCGAAAACGATATGCAGAGCATATTCCACGACGTCGACTCAAGCTGCGGCAGTATTAGCGAATATTCCACCGATGGAATTAATAAAAGAACGACTAGACTACAAACGTCCCAGAATTGGTGGAACGATACAAGACAGCGAGGATAAGTTCCCTTTACAGGATGATCCGAGAACGAGTAAAGCGGCACTCAAGAATTGGCTAAGAAATAGAACTATTGCCACGTGGCACAGAGAATGGGAGTCGAGCGAAAAAGGCAGGGTGACGCGTTGTCTTGTTCCGGAAATTATGAAAAGACAAGAATTAAATCTACGCTTTAATCTCAAATTAACGCAAATGTTAACAGGCCATAGTCAATTTGACACTCATTATGGAAGAATAGAAAAGACGATGAACTTAAAGTGCAGAGATTGAACGCAAACGGAAGACGACGACGATGGACCGATGTATAGGATTTTCTACTGTGAACTGTTTAGAGAGGCCAGGAGCAGATTAAACGGAATATGGGATGAAGAGGATGAACGACATCGCACCAAGTACGCTACTGGAGAAGCTGTGTAGACAAGGGAAGAAGGAAGCGTTAGAAGAATTCGTTCCGGTTGGAGTGTTTCGTCTGTAGCCTGTGATGCAATTTCCAGAGGATGAAGTTTGAGTTGAGCCTACAATAGATAATAAATAATCATAATTATGTATGTAATAAATATGTGTAAATAATTTAAATTTTAAATAAATAAATAAATAATTTTGGTTTGCATATTCGAAGAGTTAGCCTTGCGTAAAGTTCAACAAATCAAATCGGTATAGCATAATATAATCAGTTTGGCACAAAATAAAAATAAGAATAATACGGGGGTTGAAGGTACCCCGAGGCGATGACACATATCGGAGGGCGGGCATCTCACTAAATAAAAGTTCCTACGAATATGGAAAATAATCTAGAATATATAAAATTGAATGGGGAGAATTTTTGATTTGGATTAAAGACGACTATAAATAAAATTTAGAAGGGGCACTGCCCGAGCACCCATCAGTGGTATGTAGGACCCCTCCTTTGATTTTTTTGTTTTTTAAATCTTTGGAGTGGAAATGTTCTGAACATAAGGCAAAAACGACGACAATTTTATCTTTTCTGTGGGATAGGGAATTATCCATCATGAGGAGTATTCTCTGGATATTTCAGTTGATGTTACACGAGTGTTAAAAAAAGCTTGACCAATACAATTGTTATACTGAATTAACCTGTATACCTAATATCAGACGATTAGGTAGTGAGAACCTAAACTTTTAACTTTAGCTGTTTAGCAATGGTCCAGTCTACGTTATATACCATTCCAAAATATCTTATCTTGCATAATTTTGTAATTATGTGTTTATACATTCTGTTTTCACAAGAAATGTATTTGCATAAAAAATTGTCCTTTCCTTTAGTACTTAGTTTGTATATATTATTAATAAAAGTCCATCTTGTTTCAAGGAACAACCAATATAAATACTTACCACTCCTTTTTTAAGTCTGTCCAACAATGTTTTTTCCACACCTTTTTCTATTCTAGCAGCAACTAATGCCTTTTCTTCTCTCCTCTTTTCTCTTCTTTCAATATTTCTTTGTAATGGGACAATTAGTTTCCTAAAATAACAAAATTGTATATATTGGATGCCCCTATAATATTAAACAAATCATTTTTATGTAGAAACATTAACAAAAAATATTTCAGACAAAATATGCATATCACTGTCAGCAAACCTTAAATGATACTATAATATAGTGTACACAATCAGAAATTACCAAATATGGCTGATATTTCTATGATGTTCCTTGTAAGGGTAATCTGGTACAGAAACTGGGCTAACCCACTATCACATCAAGTTATGCAGTTTTTGTCATATTTTAAGAACACTTTACCATATATTTTAAAAAGTTTCATTATCTTTTAAAAACCTTAAATACTATTATGCAGTGGCCTGCCCACATGTAATTCTAAGGCATAATGAAGTAAAATAAAAATAATAACTATACAGTTAATTCACGTGGTTTGGAGAAATTGAGCTCAATTTTGAGCTCAAAAGATTTTACACAACCAAGTGCTACTCGGGAGAATTCGATAACAATCCTAACAGGATGTCCAGAACCATTTTTTTTTAAGTTTTCCAGAAAAAATCTACGGTACACAATAATGTTAAAGAGCCATTTTTTCAGAGAAAGGTTTGACAAGATGTAGGTAAAATAAAGGGTTTGGATGAGAGTTGGAAAGACTTCAATCAAATAAAAGTGTATCAAATGTTCAAATAGAATAAGTGTCCATACGTTGGATTCTTTAAAATTGTGTTAAAATGCTAATGAAATCAATATATCCTGCAGCAAAACTAGCATTCACAACACCTTACTTGAGATGAATTTTAAATATTGGTTAATAAACAAAAGAAAAACTATAATGGACTTTCAAAGATTAAGACAATTAAGGTTTAAATGTTTACATTCTATCAGAAGATATGAAGCCAAAAATTGACCCAAGATTCACCTAGACAAAATTTACTACTCAGTATATATCACCACTACACCAAACACTTTATTTTTGCACTCGACGCACGTTTCGCTAACCATGTTAGCTTCATCAGGAGCGATGAGTCAATCATCGCTCGTGATGAAGCTAACATGGTTAGCGAAACGTGCGTAGAGTGCAAAAATAAAGTGTTTGGTGTAGTGGTGATATATACTGAGTAGTATCATTGTGCCAAAGATTCCACATTCCCAACTTAGTAGACAAAACTTGTTTTGACACCCATAGTACTATTAAAAAAAAGAGTTGAGTGATATAAGTGATAAATGTCATATTCCCACTCTTTCAAACAAAAGGAAATGGACCTCAGTAATACACACCAGTTGGAAGAACAGATGGATCCTGAATTGTTTACTCTTGTAAGATCGACAGGTACACTACCGTCAGAAAGTATTTGCCCACCTAGTTATTTCAGTCCCAAGACAACAAAAACCCAGAAAATATTTTTTTTTTTTTTAATTTTAATGATTTATTATTTATTTTCACATTATTTACAGTCTAGAAAATCAGAAAAATATTCATGATTTTCCAGGATTTTTCTCATCTACGTGACCTCCTTTGTATTTAATTACCGCTTTACAGAGTTTGGGCATTCTGTCCAGTAGTTTCTTCAGAGTTTTTTCGGTTATTTTAACCCATTCTGCTTGTAAAAGTTCCCACAAGCAATTCAATGGGGTTCAAGTTCTCTTATTTGTTTAGCAGAATGTTTAGGGTCGCAGTCATGCTGAAAAATAAATTTCCCCTGAAAAATATCTTTTCCAGAAGGAAGCATTTGAGTTAACAAAATTTCTTCATACTGTTCTTTTCGCGTGATTTCTTCTATCCTAAAGATTTTTCAAACTTTACTGTTGCCAAAACAACCATAACCATTACTGAACCTCCACCATGTTTTACTGTAGGCAACTGACAGGCTTCCAACATCCTCTCTCCAGCCTCACATAAACTCGTCGATTTGAACTGAAAACTTCGTCGCTTCAAAGCATAGAATTCCATTGTTCTGATGTCCAATTTTCATGTTCTAGGGCCCATTCTAATCATTTACGTTTATTCACTTGCCTAAGAAGTGGTTTCCTCACTGCAACTGTCCCATGTAGTCCACCTTCTGCTAACCTGTTTTTCATGGTTATCACGCTGACAGGGATGTTCCGTTCCAGGTTTACTTGCGTCGTGATTTCTGGTGCGGTTAGGCAGAGATTACGTCTGCTAGACATTGTTATATATATATATATATATATATATATATATATATATATATATATATATATATGTATATGTATATACTTCAGCGGGAGTCGTTTTTCGAGGCATTCCTGAACATTTTTGGTTGTGAATTCCATGTCCTGCAGAAAATTTTTTACGCTGTAGTCCACCGTTCTCTGTGGCATCTGCATGTCACCCGTGATTTGTCGACCTATTTTTTATGTCTCACAACGGAAACTTCTTACGTTTTTGGCATTTTCACAAAACAATTGAGCCCGTATCAATGACAAAGTACTGTTTGCGAATAGTTAATTTCCAAAAGGGCAATGGTATTTATAGCATAGTTTTTATCATAAAATGTCACTAGGAATTTCCGTAATCCCTAGAAAGTTAAAATGAGTTCTTACTTCAACTGGAATTCTCAGAAATCGCCTCAAAACAATTATCATGCAAAACTTGGAAATTTGTTCTAATTGGGTTTTAATTTGTGTTTTCACCAAAAAAGCTTATCTAAGCAATTTTATGATGGACACTTGTTAAGAACAATTAAATTCACCTAATATAATAAAAGTTTTTAATTAGTTATTAAATATTGGCAGTTACATTGAAATTTCTAGGTGGTCAAATACTTTCTGATGGTAGTGTATGTCAGTAGAATTGTCAAATGGAATAAATTTAATGGATCCCAGGTATTTACCTCACTGAAAACATTTCAATTTGTCAACATTGGACTTTTGATATTATTGCAGGCAATTACTCAGATAGTACAGTCCCTGGCCAAATTATTAGACGCACTGTATTTTTTTTAGTAATTTTATGTTTCTTAAGAGTTTTTATGCAATAATGGTATATTTAAACTACAATATTATTGATTTTTATTTAAAAGAATTGTTGTAGACTACATATTTATATTTATTTTTAACATATGGCAACACTGTGTTGACAAAGTGATACATGAACGTAAACAAGTACAAATCTGTATCAGTCGCGATCGGAATCGAGTCAGGTACGGACGTGTTTCTGTGGCTTTATGGACTGTGATTGTTTGTTTAACAGTTTTATACTACTCAGTTATTAGTTTATTTTGTATGCAGTGTTTTAAAAAAGTAACTGGACTATTTTCATTATGGGTAGAAAAGGCGATCTTTCACCACATAAAAAAGGTGAAGTGAAGGCCCTTGTGATTGCGAAAACATTTACAAACCGAGAAATATCACGAAGATTGGAGGTTTCTGAAGCTAGTGTACGACGCATAAAAAAGAAAATTGAGTCAGGGAAGGAATTAAGCCCAAAAAGAAAGAAAAGATGCGGTAGAAAACCAATTTTCACTCCACGGTCAGAGAGATGTTTGAAGAAAATTTGTGTAGAAAACAGATTTGCTACCACAAAGGTAATAAAATCACAACTCCAGGATGCTAGCGTAAATGCTTCTGAGCGCACTGTTCGAAGAAAATAGAAAGAATTAGATTTTAAGGCCTGTCGCCCCGCCAGGAAGGCCAAGTTAACAGCTGCAATGAAAGCAACGCGCCTGAAGTGGGCCAAACAATGGCAAGACAAAGATGTGGACTTCTGGAGATCGGTAAGATACAGCAATTTAATCAATAATTGATACATTATTATCATTTTCAGTTAAATAAAGCAAATAAACATGGAAGTTTATATATTTTTCCTATTTTTGACAGGTCTGCTTCAGTGACGAAAGCACATTCGAAATTTTGCAAAATAAAGCTCAGTATGTGCGTCGTCATCATGGAGAAAAGTTTCATCCTGATTGTGTCGTCCCGACGGTTAAACATCCCACCAAAGTGATGATTTGGTCAGTCATCAGCGGCAAGGGCACTGGACGTCTGTACGTCGTCAAAGGAATAATGAGGCAAGATCAGTACAAAGAAGTATTACAAAATCGGTTGATTCCGCAGCTCAGAGAATGGTTTCCAAATGGGGAACCATTCACTTTCATGCAAGATGGAGCTCCCTGCCACACTGCTCGGTCTGTTAAAGCTTTTTTGGCAGAAAAAAATATCCCTCTGTTGGATTGGCCCTGATATGAACCCCATTGAAAATGTGTGGGAGCTGATGAAAAGAGAAGTGGCTAAAGATGTGATTACGAACAAAACCCAGCTCCTAGAAAAGATTATTCATGTGTGGAATCATCATCCTCAAATGCAGGAGACAGTATAATCTTGCATTGATAGCATGCCACGCAGAATTAAAGCTTTGATAGCGGCTAAAGGTGGCTCAACTAAATATTGACTTTTACTAACATTAATTTCACTTTTCTTTAAAACTTAATAAACTTATGCTTTTCTAAATTAATGCTGTTTTATTTATGTCAAATAAATAGGTAATTGATTGGATAATATAAAAATAAAAAACAAATCAATTTAAAATAATAAAACGTTACAATATCACTCGGTAATTTATATTTTACATGAAATCTTGCAGTGCATCTAATAATTTGGCCAGGGACTGTAAATGGATAAATGAACTTTATAGCTTTTCACACACAGTTTGCCACTATGTTATCATGCTGTAGAGATGACCGAGTTGTCTACTAGTCCATTGACAAATCTTTAAAATATATGTTAACTGAAAAATTTACTTATCTGGTTTTCACCAATATTCAGTTATACTCACTGTCTACGAAGTTTCAATTTCCTCATCCTAATTAGATATTGTGTTATTTTAACAAATCTTTGTTTACATTTTGATTTAATAAATCCAGGCCAATATAATAGATTTTCATTTATCTGTTGAATAGCTTTTTCAAAACTTCTTGATAATTTTACCTTCTCCCATAATTTTTTTGGAAAAGCTGACCTAAAATGCAATGTATTAATATGTGTTGCTTAAAAAATCTAATCAAATTTAAATACAACATTGAAAAACAGTAATAATTTTTACCATTAATAAATAAAATCAACTTCTGCTTATTGCTTTCATTTACATTTACCTTTCTGCAGTTTTCATATAAAGGTAAATTATTCCCTTTTCTTCTCTAATCGTGGCATACTGACTATTTGCTAATGGACAAGAGGCTCTGTTACACAAACCAGTTAAATTGTATTCATTGCGACACAGCTTTTGTGTTTTTGTACTACAAGAATTTTAAAATAAATACTTGATTAAAAAATAATTATAAAAATATATAATATATTAATTTAAAACAATTCCGCCTAGGATAACGAAACATAAAACAAAACTTACTTTATTTTGTAGGAGCAGAAAGATTTGTTAATAAATACTCCACACAACCTAAAAAAAAGAAACATCCATAAAATTGTATAGATATAGTAATGAAACAATTACTTACATCGTCGTGCTGCATCGTGAAACTATATTTGATTTATATTTAGACGAAAAACATTTAACTGGTTTTTATTCGGTAAAACAACAGTTTATTTTTCCGAATAACCTAAAAAAGAAACACGTGGCTTTGACATTGATAGAAATCATCTGGCACATGCGAGGATTTTTCATTTGACATGCTCTTTCTGATGAAAGCACAGGAACGAAATTCATTCGTATTACTTTCGACTAACTTTGTTCGCAAGCTGACAAACGTATATTTTAAATGGGATAAATCATTATTATCATGACAATATGAGCACCATGAATAAATACCCTAATAGCCGTCATTGTCATTGTCTTTATTGAATTTAAGTTAGGCTATGCCTCTTACTTACATTTATGATAGCCAGTTCTATACAGTAATCCTAATTAACTTAACCTAGGACATTGGGTTTTAATTACATTGGTTGATTAATCTAACTTAACTAGAGCTTAATTCTAAACTAATCTAGAACTTAATTCTAAACTTAATCTAGGTTACAATCTTCATGGGGGTGGGGGAGGGCCATCGTCTTCGTCGGATATGGGGTCAGAAGGTCTTGGATAGTGATGGCGGGCGTTGGCGGGCACGTGGAATGCGCTCCTTATGGTGGCGTTTGGGTGTTGTAGCGCCTTTGCGAAGAACTTGATGTTGGTGGACCTCATGTTGGCACACCGAGGTCTCTATGCAATTGACGGTTTCGGACGAATCATGGGGCTCCCGTGATCATCCTCAGGGCCTTGTTATGTACTGCCTGAAGTTGAGCTCTGCGTGTCTTGGTGAGTTTAGACCAAGTAGGGCAGGCGTGTGTGAGTCCTGCCCTCACGATGGTTTTATGAATTAGCAGCTTGATTTTTGGTTGCAACTTACTGGACCGGCTGATGATTGGGTACAGCTTGCCCAGTAGTTGCTTGGCCTTCCTTGAGGCAGCACAGACCTGGTCTTTCCAGATGAGGTGTTTGTCATACTGGATTCCCAGGTGCTTGATGGTGGTTGCCCATTGGATGCGGGATCCCTGGAGCTGGAGTTGTCCATAAGGAGTGCCGTTGCCATTGGCGAAGACGATGGCCTGTGTCTTACATGGGTTTAGCTGGATCTTCCAGGGGGCGAGGACGTTCAGGTGGCGCTGCAATCTACTGGTGATGATTCTGTAGCTGCTGGATTCTGCTATGATGGCTGTGTCGTCAGCATACAGGAGTAGGGTAGTCTGATCCGTTTTTGGAATGTCGGCTGTGAAAATGTTAAAGAGGTGGGGGGAGAGGACGGAGCCTTGAGTTACTCCGGCTCTAATGGCCTTGACTTCGCAGGTGGCCTTATCGACTCTGACTTGGAATGTTCTGTCAGAGACGAAGGATTGAATGAGTTTGTTAATGAAAAGGGGGTAGCCGTGTCGGATCAGTTTCAGAATGAGGCCTTCGTGCCAGACTCGGTCGAAGGCCTTTGCTACATCGAGAAACACAGCTCCAACTTTGTGACGTTTGTTGAAGCTGTTGGAAATGGTGCCATGAAGGGGCTGGAAGCCATACTGTTCGTCAGGGACAACACGGAGCGCTGTGGACTTTGCTCTGACGATTTCGAGGATGACTTTTTCAGCTATCTTGCCAAGGCCTGGAAGTAGGCTGATTGGCCGATAGCTGCTTGCCTCGTGGGATGGAGAGCCTGGTTTTTTGATCATAATGACCTCAGCTTTTTTCCAGTAGGGTGGAAAATAGCTGAGTCTCAGTATGCTGTTAATGATATTGGTGGCTTCTGAGATCTGTTTCTTGGGGAGATTTTTGAGGGCTTTATTTGTGATTTTATCATGACCTGGGGCTTTTCGGATTGAGGTAAATCGAATGATCTCATTAACAGCGGAGGGGGTTGTGAAGTACGTATTGCGAGGGGGCTGGGCAAGATTTAGGGTCTGTATGGTTGTAGCGACCCTAAGATCACGGGCTGGATCGGGATGGGCAGGAGTGTTAGGAGAAAACTGTTCCTCTAGCAGATCTGCCAGAAGGTCAGCCTTCTCCTGGGTTGTGGAGGCTGTGGTGCCGGCGTGGGTGAGGGCTGGCATGGACCTTGGCTCGTTATTGGAAAGGGCTGTTGCCATTTTCCAAAGAGAACAGTCCTGGGTAGTGAGGGATTCTACTTTGGACTCCCACCTGCTGCTGTGGAATTCAGCAAGTGAGTCTTTCACCTGCTGCGTTGCTTGATTTGCGAGCCTTTTGAGGAGGGGGGCTCCCGTCCTGAGGGCTCTTCTGAGCAGCCGGTTTTTATCCCTGATCTGCTCTTTGATAGCTGGGGGTAGTCTACCTTGAGAAGAGACTGGTTGGGTTCGTGACGTTGTGGCCTGGGCAAGGGCTGTCTGGTCAGCAGTCAGTTTATTGACTGCCGAATCCAGATCTTGGGTTGTGGAAATTTTTGGGATGGGATCCGTGGTCGCCAGGAGGCGTTGGAAGTGGTCCCAGTCTGTGCTGGAAGTGGTGACTGTGGCATTCATTTTGTCGGCCGGATTTCCCAGTGTAAAAATGACCGGTAGATGGTCAGACGAAAGGTTATGAATGACAGTAATGTTATGCCGGAGGTTGATATTTTTTAGAAGAAAAATATCTAGAAAGCCCGGTCTTCCGTGTCCAACGTGGGTGGGCTCGACTGGAGCTATGAGATTGAATGGGATTTGGTTCTGGATGGCGTCGAGAGCAATGCCATTAGCGTTCGTAGCTAGGTTTCCCCAGAGAACGTTTTTGGCATTGAAGTCTCCGCCCAGAACAGTCTTTTGATTGACAGGGCCAAACAGCAGATGGAAGTCTGCAGGATCGATGGGATGTTGGTCACCGTTTTGTTGGTAGACCGAGAAGAGGTGGATGGTGGTGTTGTTTGCCATGGTTATGGCAATGGGCGTAGCTTCAGTTTGGACAAGAGGAAGGGGGGGTGGTTGGTAGTGATTTAAGAAGTGCTTGACAAGAATCATGGTCCCCCCTAGGCGGGCCCTGATTCTGTCGTTGCGGTAAACAGTGTAGTTAGGAAGACTGAATCGGATGCCGGGCTTTAGAAAGGTTTCTTGGATTAGAGCTACGTCGACGTTATGGTCTTGTAGGAAATGGAGAAGTTCATGCTTTTTGTCGCGAATGCCGTTGGCATTCCATGACAAGATGTTTAGCATTTTAGGAGAGATCTTATTTGGTCGCTTACTCATACTTGGGCGTTGGAATTAAGTAGGGGCATGAAAGTGGCGGAAAGCTTTTGAAAGTTTTGAATGTTTTTAAAGAAGGTTTGCATGGCAGAATTCATGCTATTGATAGATGTAAGGGCGTCGGTTATGTTTGTTGGAATTGAGGTCGCTGGGGGGGCCGCCGTTTGACGACGGTTTGCCCAGGAGAAGGTGGCTTGGGAGTTAGCTTGGTTAGTTGCGGGTCGCTGCGACGGGTGTTTGGGACAGCCTCTGTAGGAGGCTGTATGCTCACCCTCGCAGTTTGCACATTTGGCAGGTAAATCCCGCGTTTTTTGGCATGTGGACGTGAGGTGCCCCTGCCCGCATTTAACACATTTGGGCGGGGCCCACCCTAATAGCCATGCTGAATCCAACTTTTATAAACTCTAGAGCCGGAATTCGTAGTCAATTTGAAGAAAAAAGTTGAAGAGGGCAAGGTTGTAGTGAAGTTGGCAGTAAATTCCTACGCAATTTGAGTACAACTTGACTACAAAAAACTGTACAAGTTATTGGAGTGAACTTGTACAAAAGTTGGAGTACATATTGTAGTACAATATGTACTCCAACAACAAGTACTACCTCCCGTAAATTTCGATCAACTTGTATCCAAATGTTGCTCACCAAAAACTTACCGTAAACTTGGCGTCAAATTGACTCTAAACTACAGATGACCAAGTTTTTGTAGTGCAACACTGGCTATCAGGGTGTGTTTGCCCCCTCTAAAAGCTATAATTCGTACAATTCTTTCCCAAACTCCTTACTTTGAATTTTAATTATTTCTTGTTATCTTTTTAGGTTAGATTAAAACCGAACAATTTTATTCTAGTCGGTTTAAAACGGCACACATTTTGAAGTGTTTTTGTTTGGAATGCACTTTCTGGCACAAGTTGCTAAAGTACAGAAAAGAAATTCTCGATTAGGTGAGCAGGATGGGAACAGTACCTAAATTTTACATTTCTGGAGTATAACCTGAAATAAAAATGGGAAATATAAGAAAACTTTAAAATATTTAGGTTTAAAGCCATTACTACTCTAGAGGATAAATCTAGCCTAAAATACCAAAGTTAAAAAAAGAATAAACAGTAAGAGCAAAGACAAATTGTGCAAGGTTAAATTTACATATAACTAAATAGTCTGTTGAAAAATATTAGTAAATTAAATATAATTAAATATTTAGAAAAAAATTGTTAAATTATTTGAAGTTTGTTTATTTATACTTGTATGTGCGAATACACAAATATTGCAATAGCCACAACTAATGTAAACTAACAGAAACAAATATAAATCAACCTAAACTGACCTAAACTAAGCAAGATTAACCTAAATTAACCGCAACTAAACAAACTTAACGTAATCTAACCGATACTAAATTGTTTTTAACCATGACTAAGAAAAAACTAATGTGAATTAACCAAAACTAAGCTGAGCTAATCAAAATTTTTTTGCTAAGTATTGAATGAATTTTAATTTACTAGTAATTTTTAACAACATAACAAAAATTTTATGTATATTTAACTTTATACATTTTTAGTGTTCTGTACGGAACACTTATAAGATCACTTAGGTGTCTGTCTGTCTGTCACACCCGATTTTCCCTGAAACTATTTGACATATAAATTGATGGCCTCATCACAGCCGTGTAGTTTTGAAAGTTAAATTTTGACTTAAGGGGTTAATTTTGGGGGGTGAGATCGGAAGGAAAAAAAAATTTTTTTACTAGGTCATCGAGTGTGGTGTCAAATGAAAGCTTGTGAAAACACGAGTAAAAAATGTATATATAATGTAATACTTGCGCACACTTTTCTTTGTGTTATTTTTTAAAAATCGCGAAAAATCGCTGTCCCGCGTCTTATCTCGAAAAGTACTTATCAAAAAATTTTGAAAAAATTCTGGAATATTCTCCACGGGATGTAGATTGAACGAAAATTATTACGAGTGCATTACCTTTAATAATTTATCTGGCATATAAAAAAAAAACAAAAAATTCAAGGTCATCAGATTTCAGTAAAGATTGGAAACAAACTTTGTTGAAAACTCATTTGGGGTGTGTTTTGTAAAGTCACTGATCATTTTATACCTCTGTAACAAAATTTTTTATTTTAAAAGCAATCAACGTACGGAACACTAATTGCACAAGATCAACTTGCACTTGACCGGTTTTTTTTTCTGATGCTATTCTCTTTTTTTACCAGTGCAACGAAATAGCGCAATTTAGTCGCAATCGTCCTGCCCATAGTTGAATAGTAGTAACTTTAAATCTGTTTTAAAAATTTCAATATGATCATCATTTTATTTTCAGATTGTGTTTTAGGAAAATAAAAAAATTAGGTATTTTTCCTAAAAAAATCAATTATCTGGCGAGCGTGTTTCGTTTCTCTACTTGGTCCACCTAATGAGTAGCCAAAAATAAGATGAGAATTTCGTTCCTAGCGTACCGAACAAAAACGCTCTAATTTTGACCGAATAGTCTAAGAATTTGGTCCCGTTCTAAACTAAGAGAATGAAACTTTTTTTATTTAACCTATCCTAAAAGAGATAACTGGAAATAATTAAAATTGAAAATAAGGTGTTCGGAACAAAAAACGTAATTTTGAATTTATGTGATAAGTCTCTAGTCAAGATGCTGTTGGTTTTAAGTGCGACCTTATTATTAAGCTTTTCTGTGGTACAGTCGGTAAGTACTATTTTTTATAAGTGTTTATTTCAGTTCTTGGTTATAAGGGTAAAACTATGATTATTACTTTTTAGAGTAATTTGGAATCAGATGGTTCAGTTGTTATAAAGCTACAACATGCCTTAAATGGTGGAGCCAATCCAATATACAAGGAACGGGGTAATATTACAATACATAGCCTTCGACTTGGGCAAGCTATTGTAAACCAAATACCATTGACAACCGAAGAAAGAAAAGAAATACAGGTATGATAAAAGGTTCAGTACTTTACACTTCAGTTAGGTTTAAAGAACTTTAATTTTTTTTATTTTACTGACTAGGGCAGTTTTACTACTTGTCTCATGATTAGGCTTGTCAGCTCGTCTGGACAGATCTACGTGTGTCATAAAAAACATAATTTATACACATTGTATGTATCTATATATGTATATTACTTTATGGAGAAATTTTAATTTCCTCCAAAAAATTAATTAAGTATTTTAGTTCATTTTACTTATATATCTTATGTGTTAATAAAGGAACTGTATTTTTAGAAACTAGCCAGAGAAAACGATTACTATAAACTTAAATCAACAGTAATAGCTAATGATGGTTCTGAAAGAACCTTCATTTCCTCAATAAAAGCTGTAAGTATTTTCATATCAATCAGTAGTAATAAATATATTGAAGAATGACCATCAGATCAGATTTATTATTTCTTAAGAGTAATCTACAATTTGGTCATAATGGCATTTTACATTTATTTATGTATATTACTATAAAGGTAGCAGAAAAGTAATTTGATAGTTTATGTCATCCGATTTAACTCTGGATGTGGCTAAAATTGAAAAAATTGAAAACTGTGACATAATTGTAGATCACTGTTAGAAAAAAACCGTAGATCATATTCATTGACATCATGTTACTACATAATTTATGTGACGTGTACATTAACCGATGGTGTGCTCTATTGTTTTAAACAGTGTTGAGTATACATATTGGTAATTACAATCTAACATATACTCTGAGTAATACACATAATTTTTAGTGTATGTTGGCTGAATCAGAATTAGATGATAAAATATCAGTGTCACTTGATTATACCGGTAGAGTTATTGGAGTTGTATCAATAATAGCTTCTAAGTCAACATGTGAAGGCGCAGATATTCCAGTCGAAAAACTACAGGAATTTACCACTAACGTGTATGTAAGGCATACCGAAACAGGGCAAATGTAAGTTTTTTTTTTTGGTAAATAAGAGTCCTACTCTTACATTTTAAATTTGGAAAGTAAATAATAAGTAAAATACAGTAGAACCCTGATTAACCGAGTCGAGATTATCCGAGCTCCGGATTAACCGTGCCAACCTAAGAACTTGATTATCCGAAGTACGCGCGTCTATGCTGCGTATTAACCGAGCTTCTAAAATATGTATGTACATATTTCCATTTAAAACCGTCGGGGGCCTTCGGGGAATCCCCCTGGCCCGTGTGAGGGGTTCCCCTACTTATGTTTTTAGACTCTTTCAGCATGTAAATTTGCGTGAATGTAGTGCGTTATAGCGTTTACTACGGAGAAGTACGAGTATACTTACATAATCTATTTGGTTGGAGTTCTGGTAGTTAAGTGTAATTAATATGTACTGCTTTGTTTGAATTTTTTTTTGTCGTATTATAATGGAGCAAAACAAGCGTAAAAGAATCGTCGTTCCTATTGAAGAAAAATTAAAAGCCATCAGAAGAATTGAAGCAGGAGAGACAATTAAAGTTGTTCCACGAGATTATGGAGTAGATGAGGTAACAGTTGGAGATTGGAAAAGAAACCGCACAAAAATAGAAGAATGATGTATAAATCAAGCCTCCTCGTCCTCAGGAAGAAAATCAATGAAAACCGGCGACTATGAAAAGGTTAACGAAGCTGTATTCATGTGGTTTAACCAACAGAGATCAAAAGGTGTACCTCTGTCAGGTCCAATTTTACAACAGAAAGCATTAATGATTAGTAGGCAATTCCCAGACATAGATCAATTTACCGCCAGTTCTGGATGGGTTGACCGTTGGAAAAAACGGTATGGTGTTCGACAACTGATTGTATGTGGTGAAAAACTTTCTGCTGATGTGTCATCAATTGAAAAGTTTAAGCAGAACTTTAAAAAGCACATTGAAGATTGTGGATACACATGTGATCAAATTTACAATTGTGACGAAACTGGTCTGAATTATAAAATGCTTCCATCAAAAACATTGGCATCTCGACAGGAAAAATCAGCTCCTGGGCACAAACGAAGTAAGGAAAGATTAACTATAATGGTATGTTCCAATGCATCTGGCAAGCACAAAATCCCACTGATGGTGATTGGCAAGTCTGCACGTCCAAGAGCTTTAAAAAACATCTCACCCAAAGCCCTACCAACCTATTACAAAAGTCAGAAGAGCGCATGGATGGATGCGACCTTATTTACTAACTGGCTTGAAGAAGAGTTCGTGCCATCTGTGACTAAATTTCTGAACAGAAACCGTGTTCATATTAAAGCAATTTTGTTAATGGATAATGCCCTTTCTCACCCTGGAGAAGGACTTCATGTGGGCGAAATTGTAAAATTTTTTCCTCCAAATGTAATCAGCATAATGCAACCAATGAATCAAGGCACCTCGAAAACATTAAAAAAAATTATAGGCGTTTATATCTTGAACATCTGTTAGAATACAGAGAAAAGGAGGATATTATCAATGGGGTGAGAAAGGTTACACTGAAAAATGTTATTACTGGGTAAGTCAAGCTTGGGATTCTGTGCGTACTACCACTATTCAAAAATCTTGGTCAAAAGTTATTGATTTTTGAGGACTATAATGACAGTGAAGATGATACTCCATTAAATGAATTAGCTTTGAAATTTAGAAGCCATGGAGAAATGTCCTGTTCAAATTTTGACAGCGAGATAGAAGAAAAAGAAAAAAGTCTATTTGAATTAATGCAAAAATTAAAAGGTTGCGAAAATGTGACAAGAGAAGATGTTGTTGAATGGATTACAGCAGATGATTTAGAAGAAGAAATGAGTATTGAAGAAATAACGAATGCCTTTCAAGAAAACCGAAAAATCAGATGACGATGGCGAAGCGGCGGTGGATGAACAGTCTCCCACTGAGATCTCTCAGCAAGAAGGTTTTGCTTCTTTGCAAAAAGCTTTGAGGTATATCGAACAACAACCAGAGGCAACCCCAGCGGATTTGCTTCTTCTTAATAGATGGAGAAACATTGCAGCGAGAAAAAGAAGATGCTATATGAAACAGAAGCGCATAGATACCTATTTCACTGTTTTATAATGTATGTACCTATTTATATGTTAAAAACGTTAATACATCGGTTTAAAGTATTGGTGTTTATTTTTTGAATGAATAAAAAACAAATCCGGATTATCCGAGTTTTCTGTTATCCGAGGAGGGTGCCCCCAACCCCCACGTTACCTGGGATAACCGGGGTTCTACTGTATATATATATATATATATATATATATATATATATATATATATATATATATATATATATATATATCTTCCTTCATTTAAAAAAATGTATAGGAAAGAAAGTTATATATCTCTTAAACCTCAATATCGTATAGATTATTGCCACTTTATAGTTTAACCATTTCTTTATGACGTCCATACATAAAACGGAGAACCTTTTTTTATTTGAAGGTTTAATTTACCAAGACTTCAGTAAAAAATGAGCGAGTAATAAGCAACATATTTAAATTCAACATTCTACCTACCAGTTATCCACACCATTTCTTTATTATAAATCTGATTCACTCTGAAATTGCTAAGTATTACTTTATAGACGCACACGCGATATCTTTTTTTTTGTTTTTCTAGACCTGATACAGCATCTTACATACAAAAATTAGAGAGAGAAAGAGAGGCCAAAGAAAAAGGAGAAACAAAGGATAATAGATCATTCTTAGCCAAATATGTAAGTATTTTATTATTTATTAACTAAACCCTCTAGTAAACTAAAACCCGATCATGTCAGCGCGAGGTTTAGTTATAAATAACCTGTTATATTTCCAAGTTAGGAATGCTAGTTTTCATTACCATCAATATTCCAGGCTGTTTTGGCTTCAGAAGGGACCGAACTGCATACTGTAATTTCAATATGAATATCATGTATTTTATTCCTAGACATGAAGGTTGTTTACTTTTTTCGCATGTTGTAGTTTCCGTAATTTCATTTAATTTTCTTTAGGGAAGTTCTATATTTAATAAGTTATTGATATTTATCAAACGGTGACTATTTTCTCAGTTTCGCGCAAGTAACTTTATCAAGTTATGAATGACGTGACCAAGGAATTTAAAAGATCGAGGAAGAAACTCGAGAATTGAAGAAGGAACTTATAAGGTGTAGGGAGGAAGCAGTTTGGATAGTCCTGTAGGAACGGTCTTGACGATCTTGGCTCGCTCAGATTTATCAGTGGTCATCTTTATTAGTCCTCATCTAAATAAAATTATTACTTAAAAAGGGGGGGTTACCGAATTATTTTTATTGATTAGCGTCTAATCTGGTGATTTAGGGTTTGTTTTACAAGACATTAAACATTGTCAGAGAGAATTGTGCTGGTGGAAAATTATCAAAGGACGGATTACTGGGTTGGTAACTTCAAATATGTCTGGAACAGAGAAAAGAAAATTGTTGGTGATAGGAAAGTCCGCCAATCCCAGGTGTTTTAAAAACGAACATTTACCAGTAAAGTACAAATCAAACAGTAAAGCCTGGATGACATCAGAAATTTTTAAACACGAACTGATCGAATGGGAGCTCTGAGGATTTGAGGGTCGTTTTTCAACTTTATCAGTAGCAATCACTGATCAGTATTAATCTATTGCTTAGAGTATGAAGCTGAGTTCCATTCTCTACTCCTTATCTCTAATTTGAGATCATGATTCAGAGCAATTTAATTTTAATTGTAAAAGCATTACTCATCTCATTGGAAACATTTTTAGGGTACTAATTTAGGTTGAAATCGACCATTACGATAAGTTTTTAGTTCACAATATTTTATCTATCATTTTAAGTGTCAAAAATATAATATTAAATTAGTATTTTACGCCCCCAAAAATTGAATTGCTAATTTTAGCCGAATATTATAAATATATATACAGTGAAGTTTGCTTATAACAAACCCGTTTATAGCGAATTTCCCGTTAAAACGAACTATTTTATAATGCACAAAAAAACTTCCATAAGACCAATGCAAATTTTTATCGGTTATAACAAACCCGGTTATAACGAACTTCCAGATAAAGCAAACCAAATTTGGATGTTTTGTGTCCGTTTATAACGAACTTGCCACTCCCTGTGCTCGATGTCGCGCGACTTGATCTAGGGAATTCACCGAAACTCGCTGGGAACCTCTATTCTATTTGTTTCCGCCGCGTCGCTAATGGAGTTAAACAAAGTGGTGTTTGCAAACAGTTAAATCTAACTAAATCTACGGTTTCTACCATATGGAAGAAGAGGCAAGAAATCTTATCAATCTATGATAAAAGAAACTTTAGTTGTAAAAATATAAGAAAATCTACACATGGCCATGAACATGTTCCTATTACCGGCTATACTTTATAAGAAAAAGCTAGTGAATTGGGAAGGAAAATAGAGAACACCGAGTTTAACTGTTCTAGAAGTTGGATTGAACGATTTAAAAAGCGACATAATATTAGTGGGGGTACGATAGTAGGAGAAACTGCAGGAGTAGATATGACTGTTGTTGGTCAGTGGTTGGCCAATATATGGCCGGAAATTCGAGAAAGTTATGAATATGTGGACATTTTTAATGCGGATGAAACGGGTTTGTTTTACAGGATGACGCCTGATAGGACATTAAAGATTGTCGGAGAGAATTGTGCTGCTGGAAAATTATCAAAGGACGAATTACTGTGCTGGTAACTTCAAATATGTCTAGAACAGAGAAAAGAAAATTATTGGTGATAGGAAAGTCCGCCAATCCCAGGTGTTTTAAAAACAAACATTTACCAGTACAGTACAAATCAAACAGTAAAGCATGGATGACATCAGAAATTTTTGAAAACGAACTGATCGAATGGGTCAAGGAATTAAAATTCACAAATATTATTTTTGATTGACAACTGTTCAGCGCACCCTGAAGTTGATCTACAGCAAATAAAATTGGTTTTTACGCCTCCAAACACAAGTGCAAAACTCCAACCTATGGATCAAGGTGTGATACATTCTTTAAAATGTCATTATAGAAAGATTTTGCTTATGATAAATGTTTAGAGACGATCCATAAAGGTAATATTTTTTTGTAACTCTCTTGGACGCTATAAACTTTATCCATATGGCTTGGCAAAGAGTCAGTAGAGAAACCATTGCAAACTGTTTTAAGCATGGCGGATTTTTAAGGAAGGAATGTAGTTATGACTCAGATGATGAGCTACCGTTGACTCAGTGGACTGAAAAACATCGAGAGGATCCTACTGATTGTCTAGAATTTGTTTACGATGCTGACATTCAACAAAGTTCAGTGGAAATCGAGATTAAAAAGATGTTTAATCACTTTAATTTTGAAGAATATGTATGTACTCATAATGAATTAATGACGAGATAAATATTAACTAATGATCAAAGTGTGACATCCGTGACTTCTAGAAAGATTTCAAGCGATAATGACGAGCTTGGAGAAGTAGATAATATTTATGTTCCATTCATTTCAGAAATGACTAAGAAAATGACTGAAACTCGCAATTTTCTGGAATCTCGTGAAGTTCCTGAACATATATAGAGTAGTTTTTGTGACTTGGATAATTATATAAACACCATTTCTTTTTCAAGTAAAATTGTACAAACGAAAATTACTGATTTTATTGAATAAACTACGTATTTTAATGTTTTCGTTTATACTCATTTATGTACCAACATACAGTCCCTGGCCAAATTATTAGACGCACTGCAAGATTTCATGTAAAATATTAATTACCGAGTGATATTGTACCGTTTTATTATTTTAAATTGTTTTGTTTTTTATTTTTATATTATCCAATCAATTACCTATTTATTTGACATAAATAAAACAGCACTAAATTAGAAAAGCATAAAGTTTATTAAGTTTTAAAGAAAGGTGAAATTAATGTTAGTAAAAGTCAATATTTAGTTGAGCCACCTTTAGCCGCTATCAAAGCTTTAATTCTGCGCGGCATGCTATCAATGCAAGATTGTACTGTCTCCTGCATTTGAGGATGATGATTCCACACATGAATAATCTTTTCTAGGAGCTGGGTTTTGTTGGTAATCACATCTTTAGCCACTTCTCTTTTCATCAGCTCCCACACATTTTCAATGGGCTATTACCCGGCCAATCCAACAGAGGGATATTTTTTTCTGCCAAAAAAAGCTTTAACAGACCGAGCAGTGTGGCAGGGAGCTCCATCTTGCATGAAAGTGAATGGTTCCCCATTTGGAAACCATTCTCTGAGCTGCGGAATCAACCGATTTTGTAATACTTCTTTGTACTGATCTTGCCTCATTATTCCTTTGACGACGTACAGACGTCCAGTGCCCTTGCCGCTGATGACTGACCAAATCATGGTGGGATGTTTAACCGTCGGGACGACACAATCAGGATGAAACTTTTCTCCATGACGACGACGCACATACTGAGCTTTATTCTGCAAAATTTCGAATGTGCTTTCGTCACTGAAGCAGACCTGTCAAAAATAGGAAAAATATATAAACTCCCATGTTTATTTGCTTTATTTATCTGAAAATGATATTAATGTATCAATTATTGATTAAATTGCTGTATCTTACCGATCTCCAGAAGTCCACATCTTTGTCTTGCCATTGTTTGGCCCACTTCAGGCGCTTTGCTTTCATTGCAGATGTTAACTTGGGCTTCCTGGCGGGGCGACAGGCCTTAAAATCTAATTCTTTCAATTTTCTTCGAACAGTGCGCTCAGAAGCATTTACGCTAGCATCCTGGAGTTGTGATTTTATTACCTTTGTGGTAGCAAATCTGTTTTCTACACAAATTTTCTTCAAACCTCTCTCTGACCGTGGAGTGAAAATTGGTTTTCTACCGCATCTTTTCTTTCTTTTCGGGCTTAATTCCTTCCCTGACTCAATTTTCTTTTTTATGCGTCGTACACTAGCTTCAGAAACCTCCAATCTTCGTGATATTTCTCGGTTTGTAAATGTTTTCGCAATCACAAGGGCCTTCACTTCAACTTTTTTACGTGGTGAAAGATCGCCTTTTCTACCCATAATGAAAATAGTCCAATTACTTTTTTAAAACACTGCATACAAAATAAACTAATAACTGAGTAGTATAAAACTGTTAAACAAACAATCACAGTCCATAAAGCCACAGAAACACGTCCGTACCTGACTCGATTCCGATCGCGACTGATACAGGTTTGTACTTGTTTACGTTCATGTATCACTTTGTCAACACAGTGTTGCCATATGTTAAAAATAAATACAAATATGTAGTCTACAACAATTCTTTTAAATAAAAATCAATAATATTGTAGTTTAAATATACCATTATTGCATAAAAACTCTTAAGAAACATAAAATTACTAAAAAAAATACAGTGCGTCTAATAATTTGGCCAGGGACTGTATGTACCAACATACATAATAATAAATTTAGTGTGACTTGTTTTATTTTCATTTGAACGTTTTCTTTTAATTTAATAATTGTTATTATTCATTTTTCTAAGCATTAGCGCCTAAATAAAAAAGTATTAGATTTTGTTTACTGTTTGTAACGAACTTCGGATATAGCGAACCATTTTTAGTGATTTTTTGGAGTTCGTTATAAACGGATTTAGTGCGCCATTTTGGATTTAATTGTATGTTTCGGAATGGCCATGTTTCGGAAACAGCCTAATATTAATTTTAGTCAGAGATGTTAAAAATGTTCGTCATTTGTTTTTTAGAGATGTAAGGGGTATCCGGTCAAAACAGGGAACTTGACTGATTTGGCCGGATAATTTACTGTATTACCCAGCTGGGTATTCGGCTAAATTTTTTGAGTAAAAAAAGTAACGTGTATTTCAACATGTATACAAAAATATTCCCGTTTTATCGGTTTAACCGTAAATAAAATATAATTCTCAAGTCTTATACGGCACAGTCTCTTAACTTTAGTTGCCAATTTAAATCTCTAATTCCCAATTTCGACCCGTTTTATTTTATTTTTTTTTAATAAGGTAATAACAATTTTTTATGTATCCGACGGATATAGTGTTAACGAATACGATTTATATCTTACATTTTGAATTTTAAAATGATTTGTAAAGAATTTTTTGTGGCAGTAAAACTAGAAAAGCTTTTTTTATTTTATCTCTACTTTAAAATCATGATGCCGATTGCCAATGTTGTTTGTTCATGTTCCCGGTTACTCGTTTTCGTGAGATATATTCACTTGGAGGACATCAGAAGAGTTTCTGTTTTGTAAAGCACTAAAAACTACTATGAAAGGTGAAGACCTCACGAAGGTATAAGTTCAATCTTTGAAAGTAATGATGGAGCACCAGCCATGCTGAGATCGAGGTCGGTCTGTCAGTCAAAAGTTAAAAGAGCTCGCACCCCAAGCTGCACTGCGTGATTCACCGATTTGCCCTTGTTACCAAGACTATTCCAAAGCCTTTGCAAGAAGTGCTCGACACTCTGGTGACAATTCTCAATTATATAAAATCTAATTCTCTCATTACTCGTCTGTTCAAGGAACTATGCAAAACTCAGATCACGAAATTCTTCTTTTCTGCACTGCTGTTCGTTGGTTACTAAAAGGAAATGTTGATGGTCGAGTATTTGAATTGAAAAACGAAATAAAACAGTTCTTAGAAATGAAAGGAAAACGTGAATTTATGACACACTTTAATGATGAGACCTGGATCCAAAGAGTAGCTTATTTATCTGATGAATTTATTTATTATTTTATATTTATTTTTTTCTCTTTTTAGTGGATGTATATATTGCCGGTTGTAATAGTTATGGTTATATCATCAGCCAGCAATCCAGAGGGTCAAGGACAGGGTGGTCAGTAAAAATCTTTAGTTGTTTTTAGGTATTTATATTGTAAATTTGTTATTAAAATAAATTATTAAAATTAGACTAATACTTTCATATCTTTTTATAATTTTCAACGATATTTTTAATATATAATATACATAAAGTGGACGCCATGGAAAAGCTTGTAGTAACGGGGAAGGAAGAAGATCAAGGGGATGGTTTCCAACAAGATGGCTCGACCAAGTAAGATTTCTTCTTGGTATGGGTATGCACGAGTCAAACAGGATCGAGATGCCTGGAGAATGACTGTTGACGCAGCAACTGCATGGTATCACCGATTTATTGGGGTGAAAGGATTAAGAGATACATAATTTAATAACAATTGTTGAAAATAGAAAGTATTGGGGAAAAAATTTAGTGTGTGTCCTTCTGTTTCTTCTCTTTCTAATCAGATATCGACTTTAAATTCGGTACTTGATGTAAGGATAAAACCCATAGTTTTTGAGCAATAAATACCAGGGGGGAGGGAAAAGGGGTAGGGTTCTATAAATATTTGTTATTTTTTTAAATCAGTATAAAAATTTTTCTTGCTTTTTGCTGGTATTCTGCACAAATTTTAAACTTAATTATTTATAGTCAAACATAAATGGGGTTAAAGGGTGGAGGGTGTTAGAAGTGATAGAGGCAGCGAAACTGACGGAATTTTAAAAAATATTTTTTTTCAGAATCTAGAATATCTGTTTTTTTTTTTCCACGAGGATATTCCTTAGTGATGGAAGTAGCAAAAGTTAAAAAAATTACACACATACTTAAGGTTTTGCATTTAAACATTATATTAAGGTATTAATAGAAAAAAAATTAAAAAAACACACTTTTCAGATTCCTCGGCTCCAAAAACCCTAAAATGATATATAACTATATATATGAAGTAACCCTCCTCTCACATCTTGCTTAACTATAAATAATTATGCTTTAAATTAGTTTATTATCGCATCGAAAATTAAGAAAAATTCTCGTAACATTATTTTAATATACAAAATTTATTGACTCCGACCCTGTTCCACGCTCTTCTCCTAAAGTAGTTGGTTGTCCAAACAAGCCAGTATCTAGAAAATAGAATCAAAGGTCATAAATACGACAAAAAAACAGTACAGCTCTTACAAATCATGAAATGAATGAAAGTCATACCTTTGATTCCAAAAACATCAAAATTATCAACACCGAAATAAATACAAAAAAAAATAGAAATACTCGAATCCATACACATTCAGATGACGCCCACCCCACTGCAATAAACGACAAAACAGATGTAAATAACCTAAACCGTATCTACCTACCAGTCATATAAAGTCCTTCAAGTTAAGTGATTTGTTTGTGGAAAGTAAAAATGTGTTTTTGACAGTGATTTAAAATTAACACCCCATACAATGAACTACTTTCTAAGGTAAGGCCCTCATTAATGTGCCATCTTTTAGAGCAAGTTTTGAAGAAGACCTCTTCCGAAGGTCGAAACGTCAATAAATATATAACAGATCCAAGAAGAGTTTTAATGATCTAACACGTAAATTATTATATGTGTATATATATATATATATATATATATATATATATATATATATATATATATATATATATATATATATATCTATCTATAATATATATAAAATGCAACGTCTCTCTGTCTGTCTGTCTGTCTGTCTGTCCGTCGGTCCGTTAGTGCGCTTATCACTGGAGAACCACTTATCCGATTTACGTACTTTTTTTTTTAAAACATACATATGTTCTCTGGCCAGGTTATAGGCTATATTTTATTACGATAGGTAGCATAAGGAATGAGCAGTGACGTAAAATAGTGAGTGAAGTCGGAAAAAAGTTTGCCGCTAGCGCGTTCCTTTGCAATACACAGCCTAAACCATTAATTATGGAACAATAATATGTAGCAGAGATTATCTATAATCTACAATATATATAAAATGTAATGTCTCTCTGTCTGTCCATTAGTGCGTTTATTACGCGAGAACCACTAATCCGATTTAAGTGTCTTTTTTTTAAATTCATACATATATTCTTTGGCCAGGTTATATAATAATAATAATAATTTATATCTATATATATATATATATATATATATAAAATGCAACGTTTCTCTGTCTGTCCGTTAATGCGCTTATCCCTCGAGAACCACTTATCCGATTTACGTGATTTTTTAAATTCATACATACGTTCTCTGACCAGGTTATAGATATGCATTTTATTACATCTACAATATATATATAAAATGCAACGTCTCTCTGTCTGTCTGTCTATCTCTCTGTCTGTTAGTGCGCTTATCACTGGAGAGCCACTCATCCGATTTTCGTACTTTTTTTTTTTTAAACATACATATGTTCTCCCGCCAGGTTATAGGCTATATTTCATTACGATAGGTAGCATAAGGAATGAGCAGTGACGATAATAGTGAATGAAGGCGGAAAAAAGTTTGCCGCTAGCGCGTTCTCTTGCAATAAACAATCTAAACCATTAAATATGGAACAATATTATGTAGCAGAGGATATCTATAATCTATAATATATATAAAATGCAATGTCTCTCTGTCTGTCTGTCCATTAGTGCGTTTATCACGCGAGAACCACTTATCCGATTTACGTGTCTTTTTTTAAATTCATACATATATTCTTTGGCCAGGTTATATAATAATAATAATAATCTATATCTATAATATATATAAAATGTAACGTCTCTTCGTCTGTCTGTTCGTCCGTTAGTGCGTTTATGACTGGAGAACCACTTATCCGATTTACGTGCTTTTTTTTAAAATATACCGGCCAGGGTATAGACTATATTTTATTAAGTTAGGTAACATGAGGAATAAGCCCACGCCCACCCCACTGCAATAAACGAAAAAACAGATGTAAATAACCTAAATCGTATCTACCTACCAGTCATATAAAGTCCTTCAAGTTAAGTGATTTGTTTGTAGAAAGTAAAAATGTGTTTTTGACAGTGATTTAAAATTAACACCCCATACAATGAACTACTTTCTAAGGTAAGGCCCTCATTAATGTGCCATCTTTTAGAGCAAGTTTTGTAGAAGACCTCTTCCGAAGGTCGAAACGTCAATAAATATATAACAGATCCAAGAAGAGTTTTAATGATCTAACACGTAAAATTATATATATATATATATATATATATATATATATATATATATATATATATATATATATATATATATAATATATATAAAATGCAACGTCTCTCTCTCTGTCTGTCTGTCTGTCTGTCTGTCTGTCCGTCCGTCCGTTAGTGCGCTTATCACTGGAGAACCACTTATCCGATTTACGTACTTTTTTTTTAAAAACATACATATGTTCTCTGGCCAGGTTATAGGCTATATTTTATTACGATAGGTAGCATAAGGAATGAGCAGTGACGTAAAATAGTGAGTGAAGTCGGAAAAAAGTTTGCCGCTAGCGCGTTTCTTTGCAATACACAGCCTAAACTATTAATTATGGAACAATAATATGTAGCAGAGATTATCTATAATCTACAATATATATAAAATGTAATGTCTCTCTGTCTGTCCATTAGTGCGTTTATTACGCGAGAACCACTAATCCGATTTAAGTGTCTTTTTAAATTCATACATATATTCTTTGGCCAGGTTATATAATAATAATAATAATTTATATCTATAATATATATAAAATGCAACGTTTCTCTGTCTGTCTGTCTGTCCGTTAATGCGCTTATCCCTCGAGAACCACTTATCCGATTTACGTGATTTTTTAAATTCATACATACGTTCTCTGACCAGGTTATAGATATGCATTTTATTACATCTACAATATATATATAAAATGCAACGTCTCTCTGTCTCTCTGTCTGTCTGTCTATCTCTCTGTCTGTTAGTGCGCTTATCACTGGAGAACCACTCATCCGATTTTCGTACTTTTTTTTTTTTAAACATACATATGTTCTCCCGCCAGGTTATAGGCTATATTTCATTACGATAGGTAGCATAAGGAATGAGCAGTGACGATAATAGTGAATGAAGGCGGAAAAAAGTTTGCCGCTAGCGCGTTCTCTTGCAATAAACAATCTAAACCATTAAATATGGAACAATATTATGTAGCAGAGGATATCTATAATCTATAATATATATAAAATGCAATGTCTCTCTGTCTGTCTGTCCATTAGTGCGTTTATCACGCGAGAACCACTTATTCGATTTACGTGTCTTTTTTTAAATTCATACATATATTCTTTGGCCAGGTTATATAATAATAATAATAATCTATATCTATAATATATATAAAATGTAACGTCTCTTCGTCTGTCTGTTCGTCCGTTAGTGCGCTTATGACTGGAGAACCACTTATCCGATTTACGTGCTTTTTTTTAAAATATACTGGCCAGGGTATAGACTATATTTTATTAAGTTAGGTAACATGAGGAATAAGCAGTAGATAATAGTGAATCAAATCGGAAAAAAGTTTGCCGCTAGCGCGTTCTCTTGCAATACACTGCCTAAACCACTAAATATGGAACAATACCATGTAGCAAGGGATATCTATAATATATATAAAATGCAACGTCTCTCTGTCTGTTCGTCCGTTTGTGCGCTTATCACTGGCGAACCACTTATCCGATTTACGTGCTTTTTTTTTTAAACATACGTATGTTCTCTGGCCAGGTTATAGGATATATTTTATTACGTTAGGTGACATAAGGAATAAGCAGCGACGATAATAGTGAATCAAGTTGGAGAAAAGTTTGTCGCTAACGCGTTCTCTTGCAATACACTGCCCAAAGCATTAAATATGGAACAATATCATGTAGCAAAGAATATAATATATATAAAATGCAACGTCTCTCTGTCTGTCTGTCTGTCCGTTAGTGCACTTATCACTTGAGAACTACTTATCCGATTTACGTGTTTTTATAAATTTATACATATGTTCTATATAATTCGATATAAGCCTAGATAAAGGGAGATAAGGTGAGATAATGGGAGATAAGGAGAACTAATGGGAGATAAGTCGAGATAAGCCTCGATAATGGGTGATAAGGTGAGTTATGGGAGATAAGTATAAATAATGGAAGATAAGGAGAAATAATGGGAGATAAGCAGAGATAAGTCTAGATAATGGGAGTTATGGTGAGATAATGGGAGATAAGGAGAAATAATGGGAGATAAGGAGAAATATTGCGAGATAAGTCGAGATAAGCCTAGATAATGGGAAATAAGGTGAGTTAATGGGAGATAAGGAGAAATAATGGGAGATACGGAGAAATAATGGGAGATGATCAGACATAAGCCTAGATAATGGAAATTATGTAGAGATAATGGGAGATAAGGAGAAATATTGGGAGATAAGGGGAAATAATGGGAGCTATTTTATTACGTTGGGTAACATAAGGAATAAGCAGTGACGATAGTAATGACTCAAGTCCACGCGAGCGGAGCCGCGGGCCCGGCTAGTATATATATAAGTATAATAAATAAACTCCAGATAACCCAAAGAGCAATGGCGAGGAGAATGCTAAATATTAGACGGCAAGATCGTATTCCTATCATCGAGATACGAAGAAGATCAAAAATTGGGCGGGGCATATCGCAAGGGAGAATGAAAACGGATGGACACATCGTATAGTGAAATGGAGGCCTAGAGAATACAAAAGATGAAGAGGTAGACCACAGACAAGATGGACGGACGACATAAATAGATTAGTAGGACACTATTGGATGCAAAAAGCAAACACAAAAGCTCATTGGAGACAACTTGAGGAAGCTTACATCCGACTAATTATATATATATATATATATATATATATATATATATATATATATATATATATATATATATGTATATATAATTAGTCGGATGTAAGCTTATATATATATATATATATATATATATATATATATATATATGTAGTAATGGTTTTTTCGGGTATCCCGTGTTAGCTTGAAGTCCCTTGATGGACGGTTTCGCTGACGTTTCGATGGAATCTCATCCATCTTTTTCAAAGCGTTGATCACTGGACGGTGTCTTGGCGTTGAATGTCGAGACTGGCCCTGAGTGCGCCGGTTTTATGTACTCGGGGGTGTTTCTATTGGTCGGACGGACCTGGCCAATAGAGGCTCGGCTTTGGCTGCGCGTTGTCGGTCCTGTGGTTCTTTGTAATGTTTGTGTTGGTGAAGTAACATATGGTTGAATTATTGTTTCTCTTGGTTGGACTTGGTAGGGGGATAGAATATGTTTCCAAGAGTTCGGTAAACGTTGGCTATCATCCCGATTATTTAAGTTGTTGGGCCTCTTTTCTATTTCTATGGCTTCTTTGATTACCCTAGTGGATAGGTTATTACTTTTTTGTAGGGTTCTGGTTTTGTCAAAATCGATTTTGTGGCCGGTATTGTGTGCATGTTGTGCTAGAGAAGAGGTGGTGGATTTTTGTTTTACGGCGTTTTTGTGCTCGTCTCTTCTGGCACTAATTTTCACACAAGTACCAGTTACCGAAGCACTGTCTATCATAGAGAGAAAATACAACCTGCCCGAATACGTCATCAGTCTGTCAAAACACTGCCTCGCTAATACATACTTTCGTCTATTCAGGCCAAAAATACAAACAAATAGAAGGTGCACCCATGGGCTCTCCATTGTCACCAGCACTAGCTAATCTATACATGGAGCATTTCGAAACACTAGCTCTAGAAACTGCTCCACATAAACCGAAAACATGGCTACGATACGTAGATGACACTTTTGTGGTATGGCAACACGGTGAAGACAACTTAAACAAGTTCCTGGAACACCTTAACAACATACATCCAAACATTAAATTTACAATGGAAAGGGAAGCAGCAGAACAACTACCATTCCTAGATGTCTTGCTTCAAAGAAAATTAGATGGTTCTTTGTCTCACTCAGTATATAGACAACCGACACATACAAACAGATACTTAAATGCCGGCTCACATCATCACCCAGCCCAACTCTTCTCCGTTGCCAAATCCTTAGCTCACCGATCAGAAACCCTAACAGACAAGGAACATTTACAACAAGAAACCAAGCTCCTTCGAAACGTTTTACTTTCAAATGGATATAGTCAAAACACAATCCGGCGGGCTCTAAATAAACAACACAAACAGGAAAGAAAGACATTTACCACAAAAGCATTTCTCCCATATGTAAAAGGCATCACAGACAAAATAGGAAGACTTCTAGGAAAACACCAAATTGAGACCATTTACACAACCAACCAAAAAATTAAAGATATTCTACCTACACCAAAAGATATTATAGCCTTAGAAGACCAAGGCGTATATGAAATTCCGTGTCAGGACTGCGGTCTTTCATACATAGGCCAAACAAACAGGAAAATTAGTGCCAGAAGAGACGAGCACAAAAAACGCCGTAAAACAAAAATCCACCACCTCTTCTCTAGCACAACATGCACACAATACCGGCCACAAAATCGATTTTGACAAAACCAGGACCCTACAAAAAAGTAATAACCTATCCACTAGGGTAATCAAAGAAGCCATAGAAATAGAAAAGAGGCCCAACAACTTAAATAATCGGGATGATAGCCAACGTTTACCGAACTCTTGGAAACATATTCTATCCCAGTACCAAGTCCAACCAAGAGAAACAATAATTCAACCATATGTTACTTCACCAACACAAACATTACAAAGAACCACAGGACCGACAACACGCAGCCAAAGCCGAGCCTCTATTGGCCAGGTCCGTCCGACTAATAGAAACACCCCGAGTACATAAAACCGGCGCACTCAGGGCCAGTCTCGACATTCAACGCCAAGACACCGACCAGTGATTAACGCTTTGAAAAAGATGGATGAGATTCCATCGAAACGTCAGCGAAACCGTCCATCAAGGGACTTCAAGCTAACACGGGATACCCGAAAAACCATTACTACATTTCACACCCGTGAGAACATTCGTCAAAACATATATATATATATATATATATATATATATATATATATATATATATATATATATATATATATATATATATACATATACATGTATTTATATGTGTATACAGTTTAAAGTCAGTATCTCTTTTCTTTTGACAGTTCTATGTCAACAGACAAACAGATCGACGAAAATAGGAGATTATATTCTTCCTGACTTAGGAACTCTGAAACATGAAGAAATGCAAAAATCCCGCGGCGGGATGTGTGTCAAATTCTAACAATGTGCATGTTGAATATTTATTGATTAGGTTGGACACATTTTTGTTTCTAAAAATACAAAAAAATTAAAGATTTAAATTGAAGAAACCAAAAAAGTTTTTCTTTTCTTTAATAAAGGGGATTCTAGAAAGGAAAACGTTCATTTTAAACGGATTGCAATAATATAAACACTTCAACCTGTTTGATTATAAAGATTATGTCAGAAGACAAAGTCTATGTCGCTGTCAACTGTTCAAAAGGAAAACAAAAATTAACTGATTTGAATAAATATTTTAATCGTAATTAGATTTCGAAAGTTCGTGTGCTTCTCAGTATACGCTCGAAAATAAAATGATGTCAGTTTTATCAAACGCCTACTTCTCTACCGTAGGATCCTGCGTGAATGACTGCCGCGAGCCTCACGATTAAATCTACAAAGTAAAAACAATAATATTTATCTTTTGTTTTGTCGCTCTAGTCTAATCAAGGGGCACGGCTTTCTCGCTTTAGTCTTGTCGCTGGCGGCATTTGCTTATGTTGAACGTTAAACTTTCCCTCCAATTGTACTACATTTAGAGTTAAATTGTATTGTATGTATCATTGAATCCTTAATCAACTACAGAAAGAAATATCTCCCTGCCCGGAGGCAAAACAAGGCAGAAATCTTTTATAACAATTTACCAGGTGTACAAGTATGAACTGCGGATTTTTTTTCTAAAAAAACATGTTAAATTCGGAAGAATGATAAAAAGTGCTTTATTCAAAGTATGCTACATCGCTTGTTATACATTTTTCCCATCTTTCGGGCAATTTGTGAATACCACTCCAGTAAAAATCTTCTCCTTTTGCTACGAACCATTCTTCGAGCCATTTTTTCACATCTTCGTACGAACCAAAGCGCTGCTCAGCAAGTGCGTGACCCATCGATGCAAACAAGTGCTAATCGGAAGGAGCCAAGTCTGGTGAGTAAGTCGCATGGGGTAGAACTTCCCAGCTGAGTGCTTCCAACGTGTCGCGAATTGGTTTTGCCGTATTTGATGGAGCATTGTCATGAAGAAAAATGACTTTGTGTTGCCTCTTTCGGTATTCTGGTCTTTTTTTAAGCAGCGAACGGTTCAAATCGGTCAATTGTTGTTGACAACGTTTAGTATTAATCGTTTCCCCAGGTTTTAACAGCTCATAATAGACCATGCCCCTCTGGTCCCACCAAACAGAGCATCGTCTTTCTGCCAAAGCGATTCGGTCTTGCGATCGATGTGGATGGTGCGCCTGGGTCTACCTGCGCTTGGGATTCTCAAAATAAATCCACTCTTTATCCCCTGTAACTATACGATGCAAAAACGACTTCCTTTTGTACCGAGCGAGCAAAATGTCACACGTGTTTTTTGCGCTTTTCCATTTGCCTGTCATTCAACTCAAGTGGTACCCATCTACCGGTCTTCTGCCTTTTTTGGCGTTTTTCCACGTTCCTTGTCTGCAACATTGAAGTCACCACTTTTGAAACGCCGAAACCGTCGTTCACACGTATCTTGCGATGGAGCATGTTCACCATAAGCTTCTCGAAGTAATCGGTATGATTCAACAGCAGTTTTCTTCAAATGAAAACAAAAAAATTAATGCTGTCCGCGAATGCTCTTTTTTCGGTATAGATTTCGACATATTTTAACACAACAATACAACACTATGCACACACTTTTTCCAATTTATCACTCGTGCACGTCTGATGACACAACAAAATGACGGAAAAAGGAAACTGTGTTTCCAGAATTTTTGTGAAAATTTGTCCTCTCAGACCCCGATTGATAAAGTTTGGAAATCTGTTAAAAACTTTTCCAATTCATTCAAAGCATCCACCAATTAACGGCCATTGAATAACTCTATCTCTCAAGATTTACTAAACAGTCTCACCCTTCCTCTCATAGATCCGATTGAAGTAACAACGGTAAACTTCTCACGGTTGAAAAGTAAGACCTTTTCAATCAATGAAATAAACAACTTTCTTCTAGACAGAAAAAACTCCTCTCCCGGTTTAGACAGAATTTCTTATTCTATGATTAAGAATTTGGATCTCAAAATGTTGAATTTCCTGACCAATAAGTTTAACCAGGCTCTGGTAAACCCCGAAGAAATTCCCAAATCTTGGAAAACGGGATTAGTCATTCCCATAATTAAAACCAATAAAGACCCCTCCTTGGTTTCCTCCTACAGACCTATTACCTTAACTTCTTGTGTCGGCAAAATATTTGAGGGGATTATAAAGAATAGAATTGATTGGTTTATTGAGAACGAATCAACAATATACAAACAGCGTTCCGAAAAGGAAAGGGACCTAACGATAACTTGATTATATTGACGGCTGAACTTAACAAAATTATATCCAACAATGAAAAAGGAATATTAGTTACCCTAGATATTAAGGGAGCCTATGACAGTGTAGATGTAAATATTTTATACAGAAAATTAGCCGAATTAGGAATACCCCAAGACATCTCTGAAATAATCAGATTTCTACATCGAGACAGAGAGCTTTACATTCTGGAGAGGGAGATTATAAATTCATTGGCCCACAAATGGCAAATAGAGGGGTTGCCCAAGGCTCTCCCCTGGCTCCTATACTATTTAACATTTATGTCAACTCTATAATAGAAGCCATCCCTACAAATATAACTGCCCTTCAATATGCTGACGACATCGCGGTTGTAGCTAGGGGAACTATATAGTAGAAATTACTGAAAGGATCAACCATTGTCTAGCAAACCTTCACAGATGGGCAACTAATCACTGCCTGGAGTTTTCTCCAGCTAAGTCTTCGGCCATATTTATTCAAAAAAGCAGTACCAGACCAGACCTTCGAGACATCATTATTAACAACGAAACCATTGCCTGGAAAGACCACCTGTCTTACCTCGGGGTGATCTTCGATTCTAAGGTCACCTGGGATAAACAAATCAACTCAATGATTCAAAAGGCTAGCAAGGGTGTGAATAGTATCAGATTTCTGTGTAGAACCTGGTGGGGAGCCCATCCGGCTACCTTGTTGACCTTTTACAATGCTTTTGTCAGATCTCACCTAGACTATGGCAGCCTTGTTTTACAAAAATGTGCCAAACGACTTCTTCAAAAACTAGATACCATTCAATACCAGGCTCTGAGAAGTTGCATGGGTATGATGAAATCAACCCCTATTAATGTTCTGCTGTCTGAAGTTGGGGAAATGCCTCTGGATCTACGCAGGATATGGTTATCTATAAAATTCCTCACCAAAGCAATAGCTTTAACAAACAATCCCTCTTTCAATCAGGCGCAAAGCATGTACATTAATTATAATGCTCGCTTCGATTTCTGGAAAAGGTACCAATCCTCACCAATAGTTGAGGCCATGGATTTGTTACTCCCGGTTATTGAACATATCGAAAAATACAGCCATATTTCCTTCTTCCTCACGGAAATGGACGTCAAAACGGTTCGATTTCACCAATTCAATCTGCAGAAGGGAACGAATAACGCAACCGACTTTAAATTAATTATAGAAGATAAGTTCAAATCAAGGACCCAAGTGTATAATGATGCCTCTAAAGGGACCAATCACAAAATTGGAATTGGGTTGTTCTGTCCCAAACTCAATATAGAAAAATTCTCTGCCCTCCCTACCTATTTTTCCATCAACTCTGCAGAAGCGGAAGCTATTTTTAGGACGTTGGAATTGGTTGAACATCATACAATCAAGAAATCTCTAATCCTCTATGTTAGCCTAGTTTCCTTGAAAAAAATTGAAAAAGCAGGTCATGCGAAACAGGAAGCGACAATTATTAAAATCAGAAAGAAATTAGGTGAATTAATCAATGACGGATATGATATTGAGTTGGCTTGGATTCCCAGCCATACGATGTTACCGGGAAACGATAAAGCTGATCATCTAGCAAATATGGGGAGAGAATCACCTAACACTGAAAATATGAAGACGGATTATAGGGACTTCTTATCCATTTTCAAAGGCAAAATCCGCAATATCTGGATAGAGAGATGGAAATCTATCTCTGAAACAAAGGGACGTTTTTACGCATCCCTAATTTCGGCTCCTTACAAGAGACCCTGGTTTAAAGATATTCCTCTTAGTAGAAAATATATCTCTACTTTTTGTAGATTAAGAAGCAATCACTGTTCATCTCCTAAACACCTATATAAATTAAAAGTTTTGGAAAGCCCTCTCTGTGCATGCGGAGAAGAAAGTGATATTAACCACCTTCTTTTTGAATGCCCCAATTTTACTGCTGAATCTAATAATCTTTATCATTCAAATTCCAACTTCCACACCAGGTCCCCTATAACCTTATCAGACGCTTTACAATCCCATGAATATCTGGTTAAAATAATTATATCTTTCCTAAACTACTGCAAAATCAAATTATAAACACCCTCATCTCCATCCACCTTGGATGACGCTACTCACCCAGGTTCATTCATAATAATTAACTAATCCGAGAAGGTTATGGAGACATTCCAGACACACTGCAAGGTGGACCTTGTCGGATATCATCTATAATATATATAAAATACAACGTCTCTCTGTCTGTCTGTCCGTTAGTGCCCTTATCACTGGAGAACCACTTATCCGATTTACGTACTTTTTTTTTTAAAACATACATATGTTCTCTGGCCAGGTTATAGGCTATATTTTATTACGATAGGTAGCATAAGGAATGAGCAGTGACGTAAAATAGTGAATGAAGTCGGAAAAAAGTTGCCGCTAGCGCGTTCGTTTGCAATACACAGCCTAAACCATTAAATATGGAACAATATTATGTAGCAGAGAACATCTATAATCTATAATATATATAAAATGGAATGTCTCTCTGTCTGTCTGTCTGTCCATTAGGGCGTTTTTATCACGCGAGAACCATTTATCCGATTTACCTGTCTTTTTTTAAATTCATGCATATATTCTTTGGCCAGGTTATATAATAATAATAATCTATATCTATAATATATATAAACTGCAATGTGTCTCTGTCTGTCTGTCTGTCCGTTAGTGCGCTTATCCCTCGAGAACCACTTATCCGATTTACGTGATTTTTTAAATTCATACATATGTTCTCTGACCAGGTTATAGATCTATAATATATATAAAATGCAACGTATCTCTGTCTGTCTGTTCGTTAGTGCGCTTATTACTGGAGAACCACTTATCCGATTTTCGTACTTTTTTTTTTTTAAAACATGTATATGTTCTCCGGCCAGATTATAGGCTATATTTTATTACGATAGGTAGCATAAGGAATAAGCAGTGACGATAATAGTGAATGAAATCGGAAAAAGTTTGCCGCTAGCGCGTTCTCCTGCAATACACTGCCTAAACCACTAAATATGAAATAATATCAATTAGCAAAGGATATCTATAATATATATAAAATGCAACGTCTCTCTGTCTGTCCGTTTGTGCGCTTATCACTGGAGAACCACTTATCCGATTTACATGCTAAACCATTAAATATGGAACAATATCATGGAGCAAAGAATATCTATAATATATATAAAATGCAACGTCTCTCTGTCTGTCTGTCTGTCCGTTAGTGCGCTTATCATTGGAGAACCACTTATCCGATTTACGTGCTTTTTTTAAACATACGTATGTTCTTTGGCCAGGTTATAGGATATATTTTATTATGTTAGGTGACATAAGGAATAAGCAGTGACGATAATAGTGAATCAAGTCGCTAGCGCGTTCTCTTGCAATACACTGCCTAAAGCATTAAATATGGAACAATATCATGTAGCAAAGAATATAATATATATAAAATGTAAGGTCTCTCTGTCCGTTAGTGCGCTTATCACTCGAGAACCACTTATCTGATTTACGTGTTTTTATAAATTTATACATATATATAATTCGATATAAACCTAGATAATGGGAGATAAGGTGAGATAATGGGAGATAAGGAGAAATAATTGGAGATAAGTCGAGATAAGCCTTGATAATGGGATATAAGGTGAGACAATAGGAAATAAATATAATGGGAGATAAGGAGAAATAATGGGAGATAAGCAGAAATAAGTCTAGATAATGGGAGTTATGATGAGATAATGGGAGATAAGGAGAAATAGTGGGAGATAAGGACAAATATTGCGAGATAAGTCGAGATAAGCCTAGATAATGGGAAATAACGTGAGATAAGGAGAAATAATGTGAGATAAGGAGAAATAATGGGAGATGAGCAGAGATAAGCCTAGATAATGGAAATTATGTAGAGATAATGGGAGATAAGGAGAAATATTGGGAGATAAGGGGAAATAATGGGGGATATTTTATTACGTTAGGTAACATAAGGAATAAGCAGTGACGATAGTAGTGAACCAAGTCCACGCGAGCGGAGCTGCGTGCCCGGCTAGTTTAAGATAAAATAAGATAATGGTTTTGGAATATAAACCGCCACCCGACCTAATAGCCCTGGCAGCTGTGGTCGTAAAAAGCATAGAGAGAGAGAAAATGACGCAGTGTCAAATCTTTATAGCACAAACTGCATTGGTGGACCATCTTTTGTCTGAAATCCGCATTTCATACTTGTACACCTGGTATGTGATGGTATTTTGTTGTAAATTTACGAAAGCTTGGCTATGGGCTACTTTTAATGGCAGATATTACCTATATTTTCTTTAATAAAGGTAGAAAAATAAAAGCCACTGCATTAAATCTGTTAATTTATTGGAATTAAACGTTGACGTCTTTAATAAATTATTAATAGTAGCTGAACTAAGTATAAAAGTTTTATAAAACAGTGTAAAAATATCCATAGAAGTGTTAAAAAGCCAATAAAAATTACTTTCTACAAGAATTTTCTTAGTCATTAATAATTTTCATTCAAGTTTTTTTAACATGAAAACGGAACGACATTTGCCTTAAAGAAAATTTTTATAGTAGTTAATTTTATATAATTTTTAATATTAGAATAAAACACAAGTGTGTATAATACATAGTTATTTTTTTTTTTGGTTAATGTACATAAAATAAATTATTAGTCAAAAACATAAAGGAATTTAGCTAGGAACAAAAATTTAAACAAATGTTTCGACACACTGTGTCTTCTTCTGGAGCACGATGTAAATTAGCTAACAAAGTATGTTACAGAATATATAGTTTACCTAATTACAAGTACTAAATTCATTATTAATATTTACCTTAATACCTAGAACAAGTTCAATAAAGGAGACCCTCCCCCATCTAATTGATCGTTGAGTAATAAACCTGAGGATTTCTTCTGGTTAATTTCTACCTGTTCTAAACAATTCAGTAATTTTCCTTTCTTTCCGTTATGCAAAATTTTGAAGTCTTCATTGAATGTATGATTTTCCTCTGTTAAATGTTTAGCGTAATGAGATTTGTTATTTTTCATTCTATAACTTTGTTTATGTTCCTTTATTCTTTTATAAAAAAGATCTGCCTGTTTGTCCTATATACGTTTTATTGCAAGTGCCACAGCATAATTCGTAAACCCCCGATTTATTTTCTTTTTTTAAATATATAATAAAAGACTGTTTTTTAGTCAATTTCCACTGGTTTATTTAAATTGCGATGACGCGTTTCGCTGTCGATGCAGCTTCTTCAGATCTACATTTTACACTGTCAAGTTAGGTTTAATGTTCACAGTTTTATATAATTTCTTAATTATAATATTACACATAATTAAATTACATTGATAGTATTGGAAATCCACACAGATTTGGAGTTATTAGAATAAATTCAATAATGGTGAATTGCTTAAATCTACCTGGTCGTTGAGTAAGGTACCTGTAGTTCTTAATCGATTTATTTGCATTGTGTCTAAAAGGTTTAGTTTTTAAACCTTTTTGTTGGGTGTGTAAAATTTTGAAATTCTTGTTAAATGTGTGATTTTCTGTTAAAAGATGATTAGCATATGTTGAATTAGATTTTCTATGGATGAAACTTTTTTCGTGTTCTGTAATTCTTTGTCTAAATGTACGTCCAGTTTGTCCGATGTATGTTTTAGGACATGACCCACATGTTAATTGATAAACCCCCGATTTATTGTCTTTATTGATTTGTGGTTTGTAGTTTTTAAGATATTTCCCTATCGTATTGTTAGTCTTGTAAGCTATGTTAATATTTTTTTTTTTGATTTAAAAATTTCCCCAGTTTTTCCGTTGGTTTGCCGAAATAGGTTAAGCATTTAAAAGTGGTATTTCTGTCCTTAAAACGTGGGTATATTTCTGAGATTGCCTTGTTTCTAAGTTTTTTCCTAACGATACTATTGATTAAAGTAACCGAATAACCATTGTTAACGGCTACTTGTTTTATATAGTTTAATTCTTTAGTAAAATTTTCTTCTGATAAGGGGATATTAGTTAGTCTATGTATAAAACTATGATAAGCTGCAAGTTTATGATGGTTAGGGTGGTGAGAACTATTGTGAATTGTGGTATCTGTATGACAAGGTTTGTGATATATTGCAAATTCATGTTTTTTCATGGCTTTACTGATTGTTAAGTCTAGGAAATTAATTTTCCCTTCGACTTCTTCTTTCATTGTAAAACTGATATTCTATGTAAAGAATTAATATACTGTAAAAAGTGAGTTAATTGTATGTCCGTACCTGTAAAGCATACAATTATATCGTCTACGTATCGATACCAGTATAGACAATTATTACTATTGTTTATTATGGTTGTTAAATATCATTGTTTCAATACTGTCCATGAAAATTTCGGCGAGTAATGGACTTAATGGACTCCCCATAATTAACCCTTCCTTACTATTGTAGAATGTATTATTAAATGAAAAGTAATTTTGTCTTAGGCAAGTTCTTAATAAATTAATTATGTCCATTTTTTATAACTTCATTTACTTTGTTTTTTGTTAATAGGTTCTCTATTAAAATTATTGTTTCATCTGGGGGAACACTTGGAAATAAGTTTTTGACATCGAAAGAGACTAATTTAGAATTATCTGGTATTGTTGTATTCTTAACTTTATTCACGAGTTCGTATGAGTTTTTGATACTATATTTAGGTTCAAATTTGGTATGATGTTTGATTAAATCAATTAAAAAGGATGACGTCTTATATGCTGGAGCAGACCTGTAGGAAACAACTGGTCTGATTGGGTTAATTATGGGGAGTCCATTAAGTCCATTACTCGCCGAAATTTTCATGGACAGTATTGAAACTATGATATTTAACAACCATAATAACAATAGTAATAATTGTCTATACTGGTATCGATACGTAGACGATATAATTGTATGCTTTACAGGTACGGACAGACAATTAACTCACTTTTTACAGTATATTAATTCTTTACATAGAAATATCAGTTTTACAGTGGAAGAAGAAGTCGAAGGGAAAATTAATTTCCTAGACTTAACAATCAGTAAAGCCATGAAAAAACATGAATTTGCAATATATCACAAACCTTGTCATACAGATACCACAATTCACAATAGTTCTCACCACCCTAACCATCATAAACTTGCAGCTTATCATAGTTTTATACATAGACTAACTAATATCCCCTTATCAGAAGAAAATTTTACCAAAGAATTAAACTACATAAAACAAGTAGCCGTTAACAATGGTTATTCGGTTACTTTAATCAATAGTATCGTTAGGAAAAAACTTAGAAACAAGGCAATCTCAGAAATATACCCACGTTTTAAGGACAGAAATACCACTTTTAAATGCTTAATCTATTTCGGCAAACCAACGGAAAAACTGGGAAAATTTTTAAATCAAAAAAAAATATTAACATAGCTTACAAGACTAACAATACGATAGGGAAATATCTTAAAAACTACAAACCACAAATCAATAAAGACAATAAAATCGGGGGTTTATCAATTAACATGTGGATCATGTCCTAAAACATACATCGGACAAACTGGACGTACATTCAGACAAAGAATTACAGAACACGAAAAAAGTTTCATCCATAGAAAATCTAATTCAACATATGCTAATCATCTTTTAACAGAAAATCACACATTTAACAAGAATTTCAAAATTTTACACACCCAACAAAAAGGTTTAAAACTAAACCTTTTAGAGACAATGCAAATAAATCGATTAAGAACTACAGGTACCTTACTCAACGACCAGGTAGATTTAAGCAATTCACCATTATTGAATTTGTTCTAATAACTCCAAATCTGTGTGGATTTCCCAATACTATCAATGTAATTTAATTATGTGTAATATTATAATTAAGAAATTATATAAAACTGTGAATATTAAACCTAACTTGACAGTGTAAAATGTAGATCTGAAGAAGCTGCATCGACAGCGAAACGCGTCATCGCAATTTAAATAAACCAGTGGAAATTGACTAAAAAACAGTCTTTTATTATATATTTATAATGAATTTCCATCAAGTAGAAGCTACAACCATCCAAAATTTTCTTTTTTTGTTTTACTTTTATTATTTTTAATATGTCGAGTACTCGTATGTGTTATTTGTACGGAAAGCGATATTTACATGATTTTTATGGAAAAAAATTTTGCCTGTGCCTGTAAAGCAAGTCAATTGACTCGCTTTACAGGCACATTAAAACTATTTCTAGATTATATTAACCAACTTCATAATAATATTACTTTTAGAACAGAAATAGAAACAAATAAATCGATTAATTTCCTAGATTTAAAAAATATCAAACAGAATGAATAAACACGATTTTGAAATCTTCCGTAAACCAACATACTCAGATATAACTATTCACACTAATTCTAACCACCTGTTCACACATAAAATCTCGGCTTATAATAGTTTCATCCATAGACTAATAAATACACCATTAACGGAAGAAAATTTTCAGAAAGAATTAAATATTATGAAACAAATTAGTATAAACAATGGGTATTTCGTAGATAATATTTTAATGAAAAAACAATTTAAAAAAGCAATAGGACTGGCGTACCCGTACAAACAACTAAACAAAGAAAAATTTCATACACTCACTTATACCGGAAAATTGACTAATAAAATTCAAAATTTTTTCCATACAAATCATGTAAATATCGCTTTACGTACAACTTACACATTAGCTCGACATATTAAAAATAATAAAAGTAAAACAAAAAAAGAAAATAAATCGGGGGTTTACGAATTATGCTGTGGCACTTGCAATAAAACGTATATAGGACAGACAGATCTTTTTATATAAGAATAAAAAAACATAAACAAAGGTATAGAATGAAAAATAACAAATTTCATTACGCTAAACACTTAACCTTTCAGTGGTCGCACGCGGACTGTCGCTCCGCACCGGTTTGTGATCGACGATAATTTCAAGGATACCCTCGCGCTTCTCAGTACCTTTCCTTAACAGCGTATTTCAGTCGACGGTCGAGTGAGCAGGCATATAGTTTTGTATTTTCTCCAATAATTCGTGCTTGCGGACTGAGAATCCGCAGCGACCAGTGAGGTGACAAGTATATTTACAAATTAGCTGCTCTACTTTTGCCAAGGTATGTTTCATTTGATACTTTTTTGTAATTGTTTAATATTAAAAATATGTTTTAGTATGGCATCCTATGAAAAAGAGCAAGAACGGCTGCATGAACTAATGAAATCATGTTTAGAATCATCTGACGAAGAAGAAGCACCCTTAGATGACTCCGATGAAGATGAAGTGGATGCTGTGGAGTGCGAAGAACACGAAACAGATAGTGAGCAGGATATTTCAGACAATGAAGAGGAAATTCTGCAAATTGACGGTCCATTTTTATCGGAAAGGATCAATCGACGAAATGGAGAAAACATTGCAACCCAAGAAATGTAAGAACCCGATCGGAAAATTTGATTACCCACCTACCTGGTCCAAAAGAAACTGTAAAAAATCTAAGAACACCATTGGCGATATGGCAGTACTTTTTTCCTGAGAATGTTCTTCAGGTTATTGTAGATAATACAAACAAGCATATTCAGGCTGTTCAAGATAAATATTCCCGTGAACGTGATGCAAAAACAACAAATATTCTTGAACTACAAGCACTGATAGGTCTCTTATATTTGGCGGGAGTTATGAAGAGTAATCACCTCAATGCTGAAGATCTTTGGAGAGTTGATGGCACTGGGGTTGAGATATTTAGACTTACGATATCGTTACAAAGATTTCGTTTTCTAATGCGACATATAAGATTTGATGATCTTGAAACCCGTGAAGCTAGGAAGTCTCTAGACAGGTTGGCGGCGATTCGAGATATTTTTGGCATTTTCGTAGAGAAATGTAAAACTGCATTCACACCTTTCCATTACGTAACAGTTGACGAGAAACTGGAGGCTTTTAGAGGTAGATGTATATTTCGTCAATATATTCCCAATAAACCGAGCAAATATGGCATTAAGATTTATGCCCTCTGCGATTCAAAGGTTTTTTATACTTGCAACATGGAAGTATATGTTGGTAAACAACCAGCTGGTCCTTGGGAAATAAATAATTCTCCAGATGCTGTTGTGGAAAGAATGTGTGAATCTATAAGGGGAACTGGACGGAATGTAACTACTGATAATTTTTTCACTAATTTTAAGTTGATAGAAAACCTAAAAAAGAATTTTAGAATGACTCTTGTAGGAACGATTAGAAAGAATAAAAGGGAACTTCCCATTGAATTTTGCAGCCCAGTAAATCGTCCTGAAAAGTCGTCAATGTTTGCATTCCATGATAACTGCACTATCTTATCCTACATTCCAAAAAAGAAGAAAAATGTTTTGCTCGCGTCAAGCTTACACCATGATGACATTATTGACACTGAAACAGGTAAACCAGACATAATAACTACCTACAATCAAACAAAGGGAGGAGTGGATACGGTGGACAAACTTTGCGCTGCTTATAATTGTGCACGTGGTACCCGAAGGTGGCCAATGGTAATTTTTTATTCAATGTTAAACGTTGCAGGAATAAATTCTCTAGTTATTTACAAGGCCAATGATATAGACAAAAACATTTTAAGGAGAGAATTTTTGCGAAAACTATCTTTCGAGTTAATAAGTGACCAGTTAAGAATTCGCTCTTCTTTAACAAATATACCAAGATCGATGAAGATAAGGATTGGCGAGATTCTTGGATTAGAACCGGTAGCTCAGCAAGCAGAACCGCCGGCAAATCAAAGAGGGCGATGTGCTATGTGTGACAGAAAAAAAATCGTCCCACCCGATATTTATGTAGGAAGTGTCACACATATCTATGTTTGGAACATGCTCTACTAATTTGCCCAGAATGTTTAGAAATGGCGAATTGGGGCAACTAATATTATAAGATTTAATAATCTTGATTTTTTTCATTATATTTTTTTGTAGTTAGGCTTTATAATATGGTTCCTACTGTAGTTCCTAAGTTAGAATGTGTTGGAACTTTAGCTGTTACTATGAATATTTTATAATATTATTACTATATAATATACTGATTTCTATCTACAACGTGTTTTATTACAGCAACCTTATAATTTTAATAAATTTATATTAAAAACACGTATATTTTCTAAGTATGGACTGAGAGTCCGCAGCGACCACTGGCGTTAAGAATTTTAGCGCGACCACTGAAAGGTTAACAGAGGAAAATCATACAGTCAATGAAAATTTCAAAATTTTGTATAACGGAAAGAAAGGAAAATTACTGAATTGTTTAGAACAGATAGAAATTGACCGGAAAAAATCCTCAGGTTTATTACTTAACGATCAATTAGATGGGGCAGGGTTTCCTTTATTAAACTTGTTCTAGGTATTAAGGTAAATATTGTTAATGAATTTAGTACTTGTAATTAGGTAAACTATATATTCTGTAATATACTTTGTTAGTTAATTTACATCGTGCTCCAGGAGAAGACATAGTGTGTCGAAACAATTGTCAACAATAATAAACATAAGTGGTGATCTTAAACATTTTTTTTAAATTTTTATTCCCAGTTATTATGGATCTCCATCAAGTAACGGCTAAGTCAGTGCAGAATTTGCATAGAATTTTACAAACACAAAATATATGTATGAGGATACGAATCTTGGCTAAAATAGTGAACATAGCTAACTTTTACCGTTTACATTATTTTATTGTATTCAAATTCCCAAATTTCATGTAGCCTATAAAAATGTTTTTACATTTTATCTAAGAAGAAACATACCGATATCAATCATGTAATAAAAAATATATTGTGAAATAACCTCAAAAATATACGGTTAACGCGTCTAAATGAAGCAAACTAAAGTTACCTTTTCGATCGGTAAAATTCTTATATTCAGAGATGGATCTACCGGTGAGCATTCTTTTCTTATTTCGATGATGCAGTTAGGAAAAGAAAACTTACACAAAGTGGATCAACGGCTGAATCACAGTATAATATAAGAATGTAACAAACCGAAAGCGGACGTTGGATTACAGACAAACAAAAAACAATGGAAGTGTGGCAGCAGTACATACAGAGCCTCGTTAGGGATGAGAGAATAGAAGAAGAGGAAGTTAGGAAAGCAATCTCTCTGATAAAAGAAGGGAAGTCTCCTGGCCCCGGTGAAACACACGGAAAATTTTTAAAATTACTAGATGACAATAACATACGAAGGTTCACTAACTTATTCAAGAAAATATACAATATTATGTTAGAAGGGTTCCTTCTGAATGGCTTAAATCCACATTCATAAACATAACCAAGAAGATAGCTCCTAAAACCTGCAGCGACTTTAGAACAATAAGCCTTATTGTTATAAAAAATTTATTGAAATTATTAATTAACTAATTAATTAATTATCTATTAAACCACACCATAAGCTCATAGACATATTAAAAAAAAAATAGGAATAGATGACAAGGATCTACGCATCATAAAGAATCTCTACTGGAAACAAACAGCCAATATCAGAGTCAAAGGGGAAATATCAGAAAACATCGAAATCCAACGTGGCGTGCGCCAAGGATGTATCTTGTCACCACTCTTATTTAATGTATACGCAGAAGAAATATTTAGCCTAGCACTCCACGATATCTCAGCACGAATAAACATTAATGGAAGAAGAATTAACGACATTAGATTCGCTGATGACACTATAATATTCGCAGACAATTTACAGGACCTAAAATGCTGATGGACAGAGTAAGACATGTCAGTCGAGAATACGGAATAGACGTAAATACAAAGAAGACTAAACACATGATCATAAGCAAAAACTCGTCATTACAGGGACAACTCTACATTAGCAACCAAAAGATTGAAGACCTTTTGCTACTTGGGTACCACAGTAAATGAAGAATGGGACCACTCACTGGAGATTCGATGCAGAATAGAAAAAGCGAGAGCAGCCTATACAAAAATGACCAGAAGTCATGATCTCAGTTTACAAATCAAAATAAGACTTCTCAAATGCTACGTCTTTCCGGTGCTTCTGTATGGGGGCGGAGTCTTGCACTGTAACTAGGGCATCATGTAAAAAGTTGGAAGCATTCGAGATGTAGCTCTACAGGCGCATGCTTAGAATATCTTGGACAGAGCATACTACCAACAAGAGAGTGCTAGAACTCTTGAACAAAGACCTGGAAAGTATTAACACAATTAAAAGAAAAAAACTCGATATCTGGGCTACATTATGAGAAATGAGAAAAGATATGATCTACTCCAACTGATACTGCAGGGCAAGGTGGACGGAAAAAGAGGACCGGGCAGGAGATGTGTTTCGTGGCTGAAAAACTTGCGAACATGGTTCTCAACAATAACGACGGGACTATTCCAGGCAGCTGTAAATAAAGTCCTAATAGCCAGGATGAACGCCAATATCGGATAACGGGGCGGCACAAAAAGAAGAACAAATTATCTGAGCGCTTTTGGGGCTTGACTATTTAGCAGTTGTCAGTTGAAAAAAATATAAGCTTACCTTTCATCGCCGTATTAAAACTAACAATCGCTCCAAAAACGGACATTGTTTAATAAAAAAAAAGCTATTAATACCAATTGCTTCATTCTGAAAAAGTCTAAAGTAAATTGTAATGAAAAAACTTGTAGCATTTAAATTTCAAAAAACTTGGTAAATTATTGACGCATTGTAGCTGGTAAGAAATACTGTTCTGGGGTTTGGTTAGTTTTAGAACGCTAGGAAATAATATTTTTGCGAACGACTCCAGTAGTAGAACTGTAATAAATGTGTTCTGAATATGGTTCCAGATGAAATTGAAATTAGGACTTGGCTTAGTAAGAATTACTTTTTGCATATATTTGGAAACAAGTTTGTTATAAAGTAAGATATGCCTTTAGTTATTTGTGTAACAAAGTTTGCGTAATTTTAACTTTTATGATTTATTTTTGGAGTATATTAAATTTTGCAAAGACTAACTAATAAATATGACGGTATGTTTCGAATTTCCAGGTAATATTACCAGGAATATCTTAAAAATAACAAATTAGAAACGGCAAATACGAGCCAAATCTTCCAACTTTGACACTTAACGGGAGCATATGAAAGACTAAAAAATAACCCTTATCAATCAACCTTTTGTTCTAAATATTAGCATGTAACTTCAGAATACCCATTATTAGGCATAGATATTATATGGAATATCATTATTACAGGGTGCAAATGTAAAAAACAATCTGATATTGAAAATATTTTTGCATGTAGTTAGTGAATTTATTCTTCATAAACAATATATTTACATATTTTCAAACAGTTCGACTCTTCTGAGCGTATTTCCTCTACGAATGTCACGTAAAGTTTTATATTTATCTCTTCCTTCTAAGAGATTGATTCTATGAATTCTATCCAATTCTGTTTCTTCACTGGTTCTGGTTTCATTCAGCTGTTCTTGTAAGTTCTGAAAACAAAAATAATAATAAAAATATTTAAATGGTTTCTTAAAAAGACGTGTAGTAAAATGAAAATACAACAGTTTAATAAACCAGCTCCCAAATGATATTAATATATATTTTTTTCATGGAAATACATATACATATGTACAGGGTGATCATTTTTAGACGCCGGGCCTCAGTTTATGCAAACTATTGGATAGTTATTTGTTTTTTAAATGTATAATGATATAATGTATGTCAAGGAGTATTTTTTTCAACATTTTTTCTTTAAACTGTTTTTTTCTAATTTATTTTTCAAAAAAGTTATGCAGCAAAAAACCTTCTAAAATATTATTTTTTTGGTCATCGCTCTTTCCGTGGATCGTATGCCACGTTTGGCGGTTTTCAAATAATTCGTCTAGTAGGCGGCTGTTTTACTTTAATCTGACAGTAATTATAATAATAGTAGTTACTATGCTGTTGAGGTTTTTTCTTTAATAAAATATCTCTGAACAATAAAAAACAAACCACAAAAAAACTATATAATTTTTAACATTACACAACTTATTATCTATAATATATATAAAATGAAACGTCTCTCTGTCTGTCTGTCTGTCTGTTAGTGCGCTTATCACTGGAGAACCACTTATCCGATTTACGTACTTTTTTTTTAAACATACATATGTTCTCTGGCCAGGTTATAGGCTATATTTTATTACGATAGGTAGCGTAAGGAATGAGCAGTGACGATAATAGTGAATGAAGTCGAAAAAAAAAAGTTTGCCGCTAGCGCGTTCCCTTGCAATACACAGCCTAAACCATTAACTATGGAACAATATTATATAGCAGAGAATATCTATAATCTATAATATATATAAAATGCAATGTCTCTCTGTCTGTCTGTCTGTCCATTAGTGCGTTTATCATGCGAGAACCACTTATCCGATTTATGTGTCTTTTTTTAAATTCATATATATATATTTTGGCCAGATTATATAATAATAATAATAATCTATAATATATATAAAATGCAATATCTCTCTGTCTGTCTGACTGTCCGTTAGTGCGCTTATCTTTTTTTAAATTCATATATATATTCTTTGGCCAGATTATATAATAATAATAATAATCTATAATATATATAAAATGCAATATCTCTCTGTCTGTCTGACTGTCCGTTAGTGCGCTTATCTTTCGAGAACCACTTATCCGATTTACGTGATTTTTTAAATTCATACATATGTTCTCTGATCGGGTTATAGATATATATTTAATTACATCTATAATATATATATAAAATGCAAACGTATCTCTGTCTGTCTGTCTGTCCGTTAGTGCGCTTATCACTTGGGAACCACTTATCCGATTTACGTGTTTTTATAAATTTATACATATGTTCTATATAATTCGATATAAGCCTAGATAATGGGAGATAAGGTAAGATAAGGGGAGATAAGTATAAATAATGAGAGATAAGGAGAAATAAAGGGAGATAAGAAGAGATAAGTCTAGATAATGAGATTTATGGTGAGATAATCGGAGGTAAGGAGAAATAATGCGAGATAAGGAGAAATATTGC
>CM032454.1:5128170-5171336 GCA_019049505.1 Pachyrhynchus sulphureomaculatus
TCCATCAAATAAACCATCTTGTGAAAGATATTCTTTTGAGCAATAATGTTGGACTTCACGAACGAAAAATCAAAATATGTGGAAAAGTATATGTAAAACTACAAGAGCTGGCAAATGTTAACGAACGTCTTGGAACTGAACTTCCAGAAAATGTATCAATCGAGACACTAAACAACGCTGTCTACCGCTTTGCCAAACCAACCAACTACATAGCGATGCGGATAATAGCATAAAGGAAAATGTAAAGCGTGTATAACAGGTCTCAAGAAAAATTCAGGAGGCTAGGAAACAAGCTTCTCGTATTCAGGATGGGATTGAGTATCACATAATCACTGGACGACCATTTACATCCAAGGTGAGGAAAATAGTACAGAAACTTCTTCATACCCATTATACATGTTCTAAAAGCTCATTGAACACTATCGAAAAACACTCTTTAAAATAAATACATAATTGGCATGACTCAACACTAATGTTTCAAACAGTTTTTTTTTCAAATCTCTGTTTAAATTATGTTTATTCCGTTACAAACTCTTCCAAGCCAAGAATGCTCTCTGAACTATAAGCTTTACGTGATTTCTGATAGATAGATAGATAGACAGATATTTAGAGTTTAGGGCGCGTCAACATCTTGGTTATTTAGCGCCCCAATGTGCTAATTAGTTGTGACTGATATTGAAGCTATACTATAAGATTGGCTTCTCTCAAAAATTTCCCGTTGTTATCTTTGTTGTTCTCATAAGTAAGTTGGGAAGGGACTCAATAAGGTATTTAATAAGGTAGGCCTCACCTTAGTCTATAAGTCATCAGACAATCTGAGGAATATCTTAGGAAATCCCAAAGATAAGATTCCCAATTGTGAGAAAAGTGGAATTTATGAAATTAGTTTGTAATGATTGTGACAAAAAGTATGTTGGGCAAACTAAAAGGTCAATTAAAACACGATTTAAAGAACATTTAGCACACTTAAGATACAATAGAACAGAAAAGTCTAGCATTGCCGAACATGCCCTTGAAGCTGATCATACTGTAACATTAGATAATCTAAGATTAATAAAAAATGTATCTGATAGGAGATTGTTGAACGCATACGAAAGTATGGAAATCATAAAATGTAAAAGTAGTTTAAATAAAGACAGAGGGCCTATTCCTTATAGTCCCCTCTACTGGTTACTAGACCGGAACTGATGGCCTTGCCTATGTCATTAGTTCCGCTTGAGTAATTCTAGGGTTAGGCTAAGTATAAATAGGGTAGATATGTAGTTTACCTTTAGTCAATCATCGCTCCTGATGAAGCTAACATGGTTAGCGAAACGCGCGTCGAGTGCAAAAATAAAGTGTTTGGTGTAGTGGTGATATATACTGAGTATTCTCATAAGAGTTAATTGGAAGATATGTTGAGTGAGGTTCTAAAGTTTTAAAAATGTGCTGCCTCGAAGATGTGTTTTACGGTGAAGGGGCTCATGCAGTTGGGGCATGTTGGCTGATGTTCACCTTTTAACAAATAAGCGTGGGTGATATAGGTATGTCCAATGGCTAATCTACATCTAGTAACGTTATCCCTTCTGTTCATGTTATAAGAGTGAAGGAGAGGGTAAACAATGGGTTTTATCGACCACAATTTATTGTGAGGGTCTTCGAGATCCCAATTCAATTGGAATGTATTATCCAAGATGGTTATAAGATAATTTTTGAAATCACTTGGATGATTTTCTCCGATGTAGGGAGTACCTCTTGTGATTGCATTTTTTGCTAAAAGGTCAGACCTATCATTGCCGTGATTATTAATATGACTAGGTAGCCATAAAAAACAGAATGTCTTGTGTCAAGGAGCTGCTATGTGGAGCAGATCATATATTTGTAGATTGTAATTGTAGTTCAGATTTTTTGACTGTACTGATCGGAGAGAGCACTTTGAGAGTCTGTAACTATGAGGAATTTATGGGAGGTTGGTACAGAAGGGGTAAAACGTATACTTTCCTTGATGGCCAGGAGTTCGGCTGTGAAGATGGACGAGTAGTGAGGTAATTTATACATCATGTTTGTATTTGACATGTGGAAGGCCGATCCCACACCAGCATGAGACTTGGAGCCATCTGTGTATATGAAGTCATATCGAGAGAAATTCCGTGATAATTTTTCCAAGAATGTTTTGTTGATGTAGGTGGTGGCGAATTCAAGTTTGTTGAAAGACATCATTGAAAAATCTATGGGGGGATATGGGGTTAGCCACGGAGGAAAAGTAGAATGTAATGGATAGTTAAATTTAGGTGGCAAGATATTGTGTAGGGTGAGTAAGGTGTTAATCCTGTTTGGGATGGAGCGAGAGGGAGAAATGTGATTAGATCGATGTATGTTGAAGAGGTTAAGGTGATCTTTGAAATGGGGACGGAAGAGACAGGATGAGTAGTATTTGAGTAGATAATAATGTCTTCTTTGTTGGAGGGGAGGAAGAGAGGCCACACATTGCATGCTGGATATAGGAGAGGTGCGGAAAGCGCCTATTGCATATCGGAGAGATCGATACTGATTTGTTTCTATAGATCTCTTAATGTACGGAGATGCGGCATCATAGATGAAGTCTCCATATCCCAGCTTCGATAAGATTAGGGATTTGTATATCTTAAGCAGGGTTGGGAGATCAGCACCCCACTTACTGTTGGCCAAGATACAAAGAAGATTAAGGTCTAGGGTGATTTATGGAACGCGGTATCTTGTATATTTCACAAGCACCCTTCAATATCAACATTAACACGTGACCTGGCCCTAATGATCTTAATTCTTGTCTGTAACAATATAAGAACATGGTAAACTTAGCCTTGATATTTGTAAACATTTTTTTATAAGAGCAGTAATAATTACAATACCTAATAGCAATTATTATTTGAGGACCAATATCTGATTCTTAAAATAAAGAAATTTTTTGCATCTGTCGAGTATAGATTACCCCTGTAACTATTAGTTTTTATAGCAATAAATATATCAACAATGGAAGGACATACATAGGAAAAGAATTAGTTACAGTTAACGGGCCATCGAATATTTGAGAGTTGTTTACCATAAATCAAATCGGAAAGAACTTGGAAAACGAAATAATATGACAGAAGAAGATTAATATACCTGATCGTGCGTTCAGCTTCTAGTAAACTGGCCTGTTTTCTTTCCATTTCTAATCGCATATCTTCAAGTTGTTGTTTGTACAACGTTTCTCTTCTTTCTGCCTCTTCTCTGGCTAGCCTTTCAGAGTTATATTTTTGCCTAAAAAAATACACAATAATAAAGTTATATTTAAACTTACTATATTGGAATTCTGAAAGGTTAGAGCCGTCCTAACGCTATAATACTCAAAAATGCTGACCAGGCGGGGATTTCTTAAAAAAAACAAATCTTTCATACAGTGGAACATTAAAACAGACACACCCGATTTCAAATCGATGACTGGGGATGGGCGAGAGATTTCTCACAAAAAAAAGCCTTTTTCTCTAATGAAACTTTAAAAGTTTAACCCTTTAACAAATTTTAATACTTCCCTCTTAGAAATAAGCTCTATTTCTAAGAGGTCTTTATTGTCTACATCCATAGGTGTGGGAGGTATATCTCCCAGAGCTTCTCAATAGCTACACCACAGCACCTAATATTGTTTTCTTTTATATATATATATATATATATATATATATATATATATATATATATGTATATCCCCCTAGCTTCTCCATAGCTATGCCACAGAACCTAATATCGTTTTCTTTTAATATATAGGGCTTTTCAAGATTTTAGTTGTACAAGAAGTTATAGAGTTTTCTCTATATTATTCTCATAACTATAAAAAAAACAAGTTAGTGGCACTGGCATTTCTAGTTTCAATAGAGTTACTGTTAAGTTTTTTTGCTAATAATAAGTCTTAAAATAGCTGAGCAATTTTTTACACTTCTTTTCAAGCAAAATCATGGAGGTACCTAAGCGAATTATATAAAGTCTGTTTACTCAGAATGATAGAACTACTGGAATACTAACAGGAATTATAAAGTTGCAAACCAGAATATTTGCTGAAGTACTCAACCTTACAAATCTTATTTGGGCTAATTTCATACTTTTAGAAATTGAATATCCTAAGCGTAAAGTTAGGGGGGGGGGGTGTAAAGTTATGAGGTATGCATGTTCGAGTACATCTGGCTTCGAATACAAAAGTTTCGGTTAGTATCCTCACAGTTCTATTATTCTGTGAAAACAGAATTTTTTGTATTTTGGCCCAACTTTAGATTTCCGATTTTAAAGGAATCCAATGTACGAGGCTGGTTTGAAAAGTCCGTGCAAAGTCCGAGAGATGGCACCACCGGCGCGTATCGAGGTCATGTTTAGTTAGTAGCATCTCTTGAATGAACGCACTCCAAGTTTCAGCCATATTGGTCTATTTCTTTGTGTTTGGCATTCGTGTGAATCAAGGAAGTCGAGTGATTTTCAAGAAATGGACGAAAAAGAATTTCGTGTGGTGATTAAACATTACTTTATGAAAGGCAAAACGCCTCAGGAGACTAAAGAGAAGCTTGATAAACATTATGGTGACTCTGCAACTTCGATTAGAACAATTTATAAGTGGTTTCAAAATTTTCGGACTGGCCATATGGGCACAAGTGACGCTGAACGTTCTGGACGGCCGGTGGAGGTTACGACTCCAGAAATCATTGATCAAATCCATGATATGGTGATGGATGACAGAAGAGTTAAGGTGCGTGAGATTGCTAGTGCTGTGGGCATCTTGACTGAACGGGTACATAATATTTTGCATAAACATTTGGACTTGAGAAAGCTATCCGCAAGATGGGTGCCGCGATTGCTCACGCTTGACCAAAAACGGAATCGTGTGAAGTGTTGCAAGGATGGTTTGCAGCTGTTCCAGAAGAATCCGGAGGACTTTAAGCGCCGTTTCGTCACTGTGGATGAAACATGGATACACTACTATACTCCTGAGACCAAACAACAATCTAAACAATGGGTTACCAAGGGGGAATCTGCACCAAAAAAGGCGAAGACCGTTCCTTCGGCCGGAAAGGTTATGGCGACTGTCTTTTGGGATTCGCAAGGGATAATCCTCATCGACTATCTGGAAAAGGGTAAAACTATTACAGGTGAATATTATTCATCGTTATTGGACCGTTTGAAAACCGTGCTGCAAGAAAAACGCCCGCGAATGACCCACAAGAAAGTCCTTTTCCATCACGACAACGCACCAGCACACACCTCAGCAGTTGTGGTCGCAAAATTAATGGAAATAGGATTCCAACTCGTTTCACATCCCCCCTATTCTCCAGACTTGGCTCCCTCGAACTACTATTTGTTCCCCAATTTGAAGAAATGGCTAGCGGGACAAAGATTTTATTCAAACGAGGAGGTGATTGCAGACACTAATGGATATTTTGCAGACTTGGACAAATCCTATTATTCGAAAGGGATCAACAAACTAGAACATCGTTGGACGAAGTGTATAAGCCTAAAAGGAGACTATGTCGAAAAATAAAAAAGGTTTACTCCAAACACATAAGTAGTTTTTATTTTTGCACGGACTTTTCAAACCAGCCTCGTAAGCCTCCCGTGAGGAGGAATACTAATAGGAATTATAAAGTTGCAAACCAGAATATTTGCTGAAGTACTCAACCTTACAAATCTTATTTGGGCTAATTTCATACTTTTAGAAATTGAATATCCTAAGCGTAAAGTTAGGGTGGCGTAAAGTTATGAGGTATGCATGTTCGAGTACATCTGGCTTCGAATACAAAAGATTCGGTTAGTATCCTCACAGTTCTATTATTCTGTGAAAACAGAATTTTTTGTATTTTGGCCCAACTTTAAATTTCCGATTTTAAAGGAATCCGATGTAAGCCTCCCGTGAGGTATTCAATTTTGATGCTCTGGCTAGTTTGAAACCAAAAAGATATCATTAGTTTTCTAACAGTTATCATACTAAAATCTACAGTATTAGACTCCAAAAAAGTCTCAACTTAGCTTCCTATAGGCTAGCTGGAGACCTACGGCAAAAGTTTTGGTTTAAAACTGAATAGTTCAAATTAATACTACGATAATTTTGCCAATCTGTGAAAACAAAGGACACATTCAATTTAAAATAACCCAACATGAATCTTCAAGTGTAGGTACTTCGAGAACAGTTTTATCTTGGAACTTTAGAGTATTCGTTATAGTTCTAATAGTTCTGTTATTGTGGACGATAGAATAGTTCTAAATATATAATAAAAGACTGTTTTTAGTCAATTTCCACTGGTTTATTTAAATTGCGATGACGCGTTTCGCTGTCGATGCAGCTTGTTCAGATCTACATTTTACACTGTCAAGTTAGGTTTAATGTTCACAATTTTATATAATTTCTTAATTATAATATTACACCTAATTAAATTACATTGATAGTATTGGAAAACCCACACAGACATGGAATTAGGAGAATAAATTCAATAATGGTGAATTGTTTAAATCTACCTGGTCGTTGAGTAAAGTACCTGTAGTCCTTAATCGATTTATTTGCATTGTCTCTAAAAGGTTTAGTTTTAAACCTTTTTGTTGGGTATGTAAAATTTTGAAATTCTTGTTAAATGTGTGATTTTCTGTTAAAAGATGATTAGCATATGTTGAATTAGATTTTCTATGTATGAAACTTTTTTCGTGTTCTACGTATCGATACCACGATATAATTGTATGCTTTACAGATACGGGCAGACAATTAACTCTCTTTTTACAGTATATTAATTCTTTACATAGAAATATCAGTTGGCAGCTAATGGAAGAAGAAGTCGAAGGGAAAAATCAACTTCCTAGACTTAACAATCAGTAAAACCATGAAAAAACATGAATTTGCAATATATCACAAACCTTGTCATACAGATACCACAATTCACAATAGTTCTCACTACCCTAACCATCATAAACTCGCAGCTAATCATAGTTTTATACATAGACTAACTAATATCCCCTTATCAGAGGAAAATTTTACTAAAGAATTAAACTTCATAAGTAGCCGTTAACAACGGTTATTCGGTTACTTTAATCAATAATATCGTTAGGAAAAAACTTAGAAACAAGGCAATCTCAGAAATATACCCACGTTTTAAGGACAGAAATACCACATTTAAATGCTTAACCTATTTCGGCAAACCAACGGAAAAACTGGAGAAATTTTTAAATCAAAAAAATATCAACATATGTAGCTTACAAGACTAACAATACTATAGGGAAATATCTTAAAAACTACAAACCACAAATCAATAAAGACAATAAATCAGGGGTTTATCAATTAACATGTGGGTCATGTCCTAAAACATACATAGGACAAACTGGACGTACATTTATACAAAGAATTACGGAACACGAAAAAAGTTTCATCCATAGAAAATCTAATTCAACATATGCTAATCATCTTTTAACAGAAAATCACACATTTAACAAGAATTATTATATATTTATAATGAATTTCCATCAAGTAGAAGCTACAACCATCCAGAATAGTTCTATGTTTAGTTCAACTTTGGGTAGTTGATACCTGTTAGAATGCTGTAGTTTTTTAAAATGGGTAATCCGTTTATATCAAGTGTGACACATGGCCTTTTTGAACATTTATAAAGCTTTTAAGAAAAGCAAATTTAACAATTTTGACCTGATGATGGTATCTAAATTACGAAACATCATAAGGTCTGTTAATCCTATAAACATTTCTGCAAAATATACTAATTATTTTCGACTAAGTTGGGTATGTGGAATCTTCAGCACAATGACACTACTCAGTATATATCACCACTACACCAAACACTTTATTTTTGCACTCGACGCGAGTTTCGCTAACCCTCTATTGGTTACTTGACCGGATCTGATGGCCTTGCATATGCCATTAGTTTTGCCTGAATAATTCAAGGGTTAGGCTAAGTATAAATAGGGTAGATTTGTAGTTTAGCTTTAGTCAGTCATGGCTCCTGATGAAGCTAACAAGGTTAGCGAAACGCGCGTCGAGTGCAAAAATAAAGTGTTTGGTGTAGTAGTGATATATACTGAGTAGTAATTATTTTCGAATTATAATTAAAAAATTTTAAACCAAAGTAACGGCAATAATTAATAAGGATTTTAAATTTTCTAAATTTAATTTTATTCAACACTATCAGCCTAAATAAGAATCTTACCTAATGGTAATTTTCGTTTTCCTAAACTCATTAGCCTTCTGTTTCATCTTAGCTATTTCCGGAGTATCAGGTTTCCTCCTCTTTACGTACAATTCATGATTGCCAATTCCTAAATTGAGAATATGCTTACTTATTTTTTCATTTTGTGTGATAATAATGAAATTCTTCGCAGTCTTGTCATTTGGTCTGATAATAAACTTTGTGCCCTTGTATTTGAGGTTTTTAATTTCGGACCATGGAAATGAAATTGTTGGGTTTAATCTAAGCAAAGAAAAAAAAAATAACATAAGTTTACTAACTAAGGAAATATTCAGTGCGCCGTAGCTCCATGAATCGTTAAGCAACCTACTCCTAGTATTACCAGAGATTTTAGGAAGACATTATTCGATTAAATTTTTAGTTCTTGCTTACTATTGCACAACGCACTGTGGTCCAGGAATTTAACTTTTCGTTTAAAATTATCTACAGGTCTTAATTTTGAATTTACAGAAGCTATATAAGAAAATTTGCCAGTAGCCTTAAAAGTGATACGGAAATCAAGTATAACAACTGTTTTGAAAATTGGGAAACACGTTGGTTTTATTGTGTTACAGTGCTAGCAAATTTCTTTCGAAAGAAACTAAAAGATTTGAATAAATAAATTAATAGTTTGTATTATTTAATCAGTTCCTCAATTTATAAACATAGATTTGGATATATATATTTTTAAAAATACCCGTAACTAAATTTTCAAAAAATCTCTCGCAGCAGTTTTTTAATTATAGCCCATTTTTGGTTATTTTTCTACCATTCTTGGATAATTTTTAGCAATTTTTTTTTTCGAAATTTGCAATATTTGAATGAACAAACCAAAGCATTTTATGTTTCTTGATCCACATAATCTGAAATTTGTTGTTTCAAGACCTAAAGGTCGCGAGGTGAATTAACATAGCCATTTTTCGGCCATTATTTGGACATATTTTGAACACATTTATCATTATTTTAGCCAGAAATGATAATAAATGTGGTCAAAATACGTCTATGTTGATTCACCTTGCGAGTTTTACACCTAGTCGCCATATTTGTTTCTGTTGTATCACAATACACTTCTTATCTAAAATTAGATTTTTACAACTTGGACAGTGGGGGTGGTCTTTTTGACTTTTTGACAAAGAACGCCCTATATATATATGTATATATATATACATATATATATATATATATATATATATATATATATATTTATATATATATATATATATATATATATATATATATATATATACATACATATATATATATATATATATATATATATATATATATATATATACATATATATATATATATATATATATATATATATATATATATATATATATATATATATATATATATATATATATACATATACAGAGTTTTTATGGGGTCATTTGAAAACCAAAGTTTACCGAAGTCGACCTGAAACTGTAGAAGATTTACAATAAATAATTCAATATGAAGTAGACCCAGATCACCCCGGATTCTCTGCAAAACTCTGTTGCAACACAAAGTCATTTTTCTTCATGACAATGCTCCATCATATACGGCAAAACCAGTTCGCGACACGTTGGAAGCACTCAGCTGGGAAGTCCTACCCCATGCGGCTTACTCACCAGACTTGGCTCCTTCCGATTACCACTTGTTTGCATCGATGGGTTACGCACTTGTTGAGCAGCGCTTTGGTTCGTACAAAGATGTGAAAAAATGGCTCCATGAATGGTTCGCAGCAAAAGGGGAAGATTTTTGCTGGCGTGGTATTCAGAAATTGCCCAAAAGATGGGATACATGTATAACAAGCGATGGAGCATACTTTGAATAAAGCACTTTTTATCATTCTTCCGAATTTAACATGTTTTTTAGAAAAAAAATCCGCATTTCATACTTGTATATATATATATATATATATATATATATATATATATATATATGTATATATATATATATATATATATATATATATATATATATATATATATATATATATATATATATATATATATATATATATATATATATATATATATATATACATATGTACATATATATATATATATATATATATATATATATATATATATATATATATATATATATATATATATACATATGTACATATGTACATATATATATATATATATATATATATATATATATATATATATATATATATATATTTTTTTTTTTTATTGGTCTAGCACACGTGCTGCAGGGAAGTCCCTAAAGCGCTCCAGGAGCGGCACGAGTGCGGAAAAAGCGATTCACGTTGTTCTTGAATCGCTGTAAATTGTACTCGGTCGGAAACACAGCGCTGGGCAAATTATTCCAAAGGGATGACGTTCTCCATATAAAAGATTGCTTGAAAAGCGTTGTACGCGGAGTAACAAGCTGAACCTCATACGGATGCGAAGCACCAGCGCGACGTGTATTTCTAACATGTACCGCTTTGGGAGGAATTAAGCGGGCTATATCCTTCGAACACTTTCCATGAAAATACTTGTAGAACAGATTCAAGTCGCCAACCGTTCTTCGATGTTCCAGCGAATCAAGGCCGCCGGTCAATTTCGGGTCCCCAATCAGACGGACCGCTCTTCTCTGAACAGAATCCAACAAATGCAGTGTATGTTTGGGAGCGGAGCCCCAAACGTGGGAGCAGTATTCCATAGTTGGTCGAATTTGGGCTTTGTAAAGAATTAACAGTTGTTGTGGGGTGTAAAGCTTTCTGGTTCTAAATAATATTCCCAACTTTTGAGAAGCTCTCCTTGCTATGCCTGCAACATGTTCATGCCAAGACATATTTGCTCCCAAACTAACGCCCAACAAATTGAGCGACGATGCTAGGGGAATGGAGTGCCCCGACATAACTATGTCGGGTTCAGCAACGTTAACTTTTTTTAGAAAAAAACTGCCGCTTGGGTTTTTGTAGCGTTAAATTCCACTTGATAGAATTTCTTCCAGGTCTTTGTTAAGTTGAACGACCTCCTGCTGTCTGCGGATATTCGCCTGAGCAGCCCATGTCCGAGCGTTCAAGGTGAATGAAGAGACAAGCGTACTGTCATCTGCAAAGCTATAGATTGGATTCCCGGTCTTTTCCAGCAGATCGTTAATGTAAATGAGAAAGAGAGTAGGAGACAGTATGGAGCCCTGGGGCACACCAGCGTTGATAGTGAGGGTGTTAGAAAGAAATCCGTCGACCGCCACTCGTAAAGAACGCTCTCTGAGGAAACATGAGAGCCACAAACAGAACCTTTCAGACATACCATAAGAGCGCAACTTAGCCAACAGTCCATCGTGCCAAACACGGTCGAATGCCTTGGATATGTCAAGAGCAACCGCTCGAGATTCTCCAAAGTGTTCAATTGCGTTGTTCCAAACATGTGTTACATAAGTCAGAAGATCTCCTGTTGATCTATGTTTACGAAAACCATATTGGTGATCGCTAATAATATTGAATCGTTCAAGATATTTTAGAAGATGCTCATTGATAACCTTTTCCATGACTTTCGATATTATTGAAAGCAGTGCAACTGGTCGGTAGTTATTTGGCAAGGTCTTCTTACCTTTTTTAGGTATCGGCTGAACCGTGGCACATTTCCAGCAGGACGGAAATATTCCCTTTCTGTAGGATAGGTTAAATAGTCTACAGAAACCTGGCGTTAGTTCCCTTGCACAGTTTTTGAGAACTATGGCAGGTATTCCGTCAGCGCCAGAAGCCCTCTTGGTGTCTAGCTTCATTAAAATACGCTTTATGATGCGCTGTCTGAAGACAACATCGGGCATCCTTGACTGCAATATGGGAATAGTAGGTGGTGTTTTCCCTTGGAAATCGACAGTAGAATGTGAAGCAAAGAGTTCAGCCAACAAGTTCGCTCTCTCAACAGGTGTGGTTGCAATGGAATTATCTGGCCGTGTGAGTGGTGGTATGGTGGATTTGGTAAAATTTTGACTAACTGCCTTAGCGACTGCCCAAAAGGACCTGGAATTGTTGGGACAAGCGAGAAGTTTGTTTCTAATTCGTTGATTGTGTGCCTCCTTGGTTTCGTCGATAATTCCCTTGCATCTGTTCCGGGCATGAACAAAGATGTTTCGATTTACGGTGTTAGGATTTTCACGCCATTGTCGGTAGGCAATATGTTTAGAAGCAACAGCTTCTTTGCATTTTCGGTCGAACCAAGGCTTGCTGTTGGAGGAGCATTTCTTCGAAAAAGGGATGTAAGCTTCCATACCAGCCAAAATAACATCGGAGACCTCCCTGGCGCAGTCAGATGGGTTATCGGATCGAAAACAAACGTCCATCCAAGGGAAAGTTCGAAAGTATTCCATGAGATTTTCCCATTTAGCAGATTTGTAGTGCCAAATCTTGCGCGGCCTAGGCGCCTCTCTGTCACTGATTGACAGGATACTCGATGTCGAAAGCAGTTTATGGTCGGAAGAACCTAACGGCGGATTTACGGTGACCGTGTAAATTTCCGGATTGGTGGTTAAAAACAGATCAAGAAGACTGGCGAACTCCCCGTCTCGATCAGGGATCCGTGTTGGTTCGTCAATAAGCTGAGTTAAGCCACAACTGATTGAGAATGATTCAGCTTCACGACCTTGTTCGTCGGTAGTATTTGAATATTTGAGCCAGTTGATATTGTGGACATTAAAGTCGCCCAGGATGGCAATTTCGGCACTGGATAGTTACTTTGTAAATGATCGATGGTGTCTGCAAGAGAAGCGAAAAGTGTTCGAAAATTGGTATCACTTGGTGGTCGATACAGGATACAGATAAACCTTGTGGTTTGTTGAGTCGTTATTTTTTAACCACATAACATCAAAGTTTGGGGGCTCCAGAGCTTCTTCTCGTTGACAAGAGAGGTCGCTTCTGACAAAAAGACGAAGTTACGCCTAAATCGGGAATAGAAGTCGTACCCAGAATAAAGATAGTTGACCGTGCTGGTCGATGGACTGACCTTGGTTTCACATAGAGCGAGTACATGAGGTTTATCTGATTGCAGGTGTTGATGCATATATATATATATATATATATATATATATATATATATATATATATATATATATATATATATATATTGTAACATTCATTTTTTCCTAGATTTTAAGACCATGTAATGTTACTGATTTTTCACTTCAAATTGTACTTATTTTCATTTTTGTATCGAACGGTATATTAACAAGAGATTCCAAGCCGTTCGGTATATTAGTGTGCTGTGCGGGTTTCTGACCGAATCTATCGGCACGCCGGGATTGGTTGAAAATGTGTATCCGGATTTTTGGTTCCGGCGTCGCGATATGACCGAGAGAAGGCCCACGGCTTATTTAAGGGTCCGGTAGGACAAGAATCGAGGCTGAGTACCATCAAGCCGCAGCCAGGCTAATTTTCATCGGAGCCGCCAAGTAGGCTTCCTTCGACAGAGCTGCAGTAAAGGCTCATAACAACAATCATGAGAGCTAAATAAAGCACAAGTTTTTTAACGAAAAGCCGTAGTGGGCTCTCTAAGTGTTTACTAGAAAAGTGTGAAATCAGTCGTGTTCCATCGAAGCCGAAATAAAAACAGTAAGTTACCAAAACATCCTTCCATAGACTTATCCCTGAGTAGTGCCTTAACAGCAATTTGAACTGACTAAAAAGTGAAGTGAAAAGCACTATTTTTCGTCTTCGGGAGTAGTCAGAGTTTAGAATTTAAATGTCATAACTACCTGTTAGACTAAAATTTTTTGGTAATCCTGTAAAACTGCAAAGGTTAGAACTTTTTATTTTTAAAAACATGAATAAAGTTTCTTTTTGTTGATTAAAGCTAGTGTCTCACTGAATACCTATCTTACTTTTCAGGATAAGAACGGCTGTACCAAACTGATTTTTTATTTACCAACAGTACACCCTTTCAGTATTTTTTCATTTTTTTAGCTGAAGTTAGATCCTTTCTATTTTAAAATGAATGGTGCCCAAAAAGTCGTACAGCTGAGGTTTCTTTAAAAATAGAAAATAATTCCAAAAAGACGTACAAAAATTATCTCTTACCCATATCTCTCTACCAAAGAAAACTGAGCTAGTGTGTGTTTTAATTTCTTTAGTTCTTTTAAAATCAGGATTCACTCAATTCATTATCAGAAATTAAAGCGGGGCTGCAAGAAAATTGTGCTCAAGCTTGGGGCATCCAAATTTCAAACGGTACAAAATTGCGCTCAAGCGTGGGACAAACAACTTCTCACAGGGTACAAAAAAAAAGATGCCTCAAACTGAGGACAGTTTCGCATGTTACAAAATGACGCAGTCTACGTGGGGCGCAAATAAACACTTTTCCATAGGCTACAAAATGACGCCTCAAAAAGCGGGCAAGTTCACACCTTACAATATATATATATATATATATATATATATATATATATATATATATATATATATATATATATATATATATAAGAAAAAAACAGAACAACTTTTTAGAGTACAACATAAGATTAATAAAGGAAATTTGCCTAGAGATCTAAAATTTCCAGCAGTCACTGGTGACTAAGTGCTTGAGGTTTCCTGAATGATGAATTGAATATCGGACATTGTATCTTTTTTCTTATGCAGTTGATTTAAAATAAAGCCTCGCCATCTTTATGATTCCTGTATATTTTCCAATTATCATCTCAACTTACCTATCTTCTAATTTATAAATATTAAGTCCCAGAGCAGTTACACCTAAATATAATTCAGTTCCTTTTGAGTTTCTAATATGGTAATATGCAACGCCGTACATTTCAAGATTTTGTACTAATTTGAGGTACTCTAACATGGCATCTTCTTTATCTAAACCTCTATGTTTGATCCACATGTTGATTATATTATTTTCCCACTCGGACATATCCATCTTGTGTTGTTTAACTACCCTGTAAAGTATAAAAAATGTAAAAGAAATAACCCTAACTAAATTATAATTAAAAATACAGTCTTGAGGCGTGCTATCATTGATCTATGGACAAGGAAAGATTTTTAGATAAACCATTTAATTTAATTTATTTTATAACAAACTGGACATTTTTATAATCAGGTCGGGTCCTACTATAACGATACTTTCCGGGAATGATTCACTTGAATGAATTAATATAAAATAATAAAGATATGTCGTAACCTTCTGAGAGTCGCGAATTATTTAGAAAGTAAATAATGTTCTAACATAGGTCCTCAACGGGGGGCGGTAGCTCCCTAGTGAGTGTGTCTGGATGGTATACGTCTATTAGAGTACTTCGCTCCGTAAAGCCTTACTGACAAAAGACAATTTTTTCCCACCTGGCCCAGTATATAAATCATATCAATTAATTCATTTTTAGGAAAATCCATAACTGTTACCTTTATACGTTACTTACCACAACAAATGAAAACTATTTTTACTTGCTTAATAGACATGTCAAAATTTGACAATGCCTAAATTTTTATTTTGTCTTGGTAACTATGATGTTATAGGGTAAGTGTTTTAAAAACAAGGGTAAAAGTTGAAAAATTCAAAATAAATCGAAAACTATTATAAATAGGTTTATGACATACTTAATAAAAGTTGGAGGGTTTCGTAAAATCTATCAGAAAAAATAATAATATACAGGGAGTGCCGTTAAAAAAATTTGGGTTTTTTCAATTTAAAATAGTCCAAATGCATAAATTTATTTTGAACACCCTGTAGCATCTAACTCAAATTTCTTTACATATATCTTTTTTTTCATCTCTATAGAACGCTCGTACTAATTATGAGTATTTCACCTTCAGAAACAATGGCGCTACAATATTTTACAATACTGAAAACTAGTATTTTTTTTTTTAAATTGAAATATTAGAAAAACTACTAGGTTTAGGTATATAACAACTATATAATCTATAATATATATAAAATGCAACGTCTCTCTGTCTGTCTGTCCGTTAGTGCGCTTATCACTGGAGAACCACTTATCCGATTTACATACTTTTTTTTTAAACATACATACGAGTATGTTCTCTGGCCAGGTTATAGGCTATATTTTATTACGATAGGTAGCATAAGGAATGAGCAGTGACGATAATAGAGAATGAAGTCGGAAAAAAGTTTGCCGCTAGCGCGTTCCCTTGCAATATACAGCCTAAACCATTAAATATGGACCAATATTATGTAGCAGAGAATATCTATAATCTATAATATATATAAAATGCAACGTCTCTCTGTCTGCCTGTCTGTCTGTCTGTCCGTTAGTGCGCTTATCACTGGAGAACCACTTATCCGATTTACGTACTTTTTTTTTAAAACAAATATGTTCTCTGGCCAGGTTATAGGCTATATTTTATTACGATAGGTAGCATAAGGAATGAGCAGTGACGATAATAGTGAAGGAAGTCGGAAAAAAGTTTGCCGCTAGCGCGTTCCCTTGCAATATACAGCCTAAACCATTAAATATGAAACAATATTATGTAGCAGTGAATATCTATAACCTATAATTTATAGTATATATAAAATGCAATGTCTCTCTGTCTGTCTGTCCAATAGTGCGTTTATCACGCGAGAACCACTTATCCGATTTATGTGTCTTTTTTTAAATTCATACATATATTCTTTGGCCACATTATATAATAATAATAATAATCTATATTTATAACATATATAAAATGCAACGTCTCTCTGTCTGTTTGTCTGTCCGTTATTGCGCTTATCCCTCGAGAACCACTTATCCGATTTACGTGATTTTTTAAATTCATACATATGTTCTCTGACCAGGTTATAGATATATATTTTATTACATCTATAATATATATATAAAATGCAACGTATCTCTATCTATCTGTCGGTTAGTGCACTTATCACTGTAGAACCACTTATCCGATTTACGTACTTTTTTTTTTAAACATATATATGTTCTCTGGCCAGGTTATAGGCTATATTTTATTATGTCAGGTGACATAAGGAATAAGCAGTGACGATAATAGTGAATCAAGTCGGAGAAAAGTTTGCCGCTAGCGCGTTCTCTTGCAGTACTCTGCCTAAAGCATTAAATATGAAACAATATCATTTAGCAAAGAATATAATATATATAAAGTGCAACGTCTCTCTGTCTGTCTGTCTGTCCGTTAGTGCATTTATCACTCGAGCACCACTTATTTGATTTACGTGTTTTTTTTTTAATTGATACATTTGTTCTCTAGTCAGATTATCTATAATTTTCTATCTATAATACATATAAAATGCAACGTCTCTCTGTCTGTCTGTCTGCCCGTTAGTGCGCTTATCACTGGAGAACCACTTACCCGATTTACGTGCTTTTTTTTAAAACATACATATGTTTTCTGGCCATGTTATAGGATATATTTTATTTCGTTAGGTAACATAAAGAATAAGCAGTGACGATAATAATGAATCAAGTCGGAAAAAAGGTTACCATTAGCGCGTTCTCTTGCAATACACTGCCTAAACCATCAAATATGGAACAATATCATGTTGCAAAGAATATAATATATATAAAATGCAACGTCTTTCTGTCTGTCTGTTAGTGCACTTATCACTGAGAACCACTTATCCGATTTACATGTTTTTATAAATTTATACATATGTTCTATATAATTCAATATAAGCCTAGATAATGGGAGATAATGTGAGATAATGGGAGATAAGTATAAATAATGGGAGATAAGGAGAAATAATGGGAGATAAGTAGAGATAAGTCTAGATAATGGGAATTATGGTGAGATAATGGGAGATAAGGAGAAATAATGGGAGATAAGGAGAAATATTGCGAGATAAGTCGAGATAAGCCTAGATAATGGAAGATAAGGTGAGATAATGGGAGATAAGGAGAAATAATGGGAGATAAGGAGAAATAATGAGAGATGAATAGGGATAAGCCTAAATAATGGAAATTATGTAGAGATAATGGGAGATAAGGAGAAATATAGGAGATAAGGGGAACTAATTGCAGATGTTTTATTACGTTAGGTAACATAAGGAATAAGCAGTGACGATAGTAGTGAATCAAGTCCACGCAAGCGGAGCTACGGGCACGGCTAGTTATTAATAAAAAGGTTAAAAATTTTATGCAGAATTTAAAAATAAATTAGAAAATAGGATGTTCTATTTAAAAAAAACATATGATATATCGTCCACACTTTTTTGAAGTACCCTGTATACTCAAAAATAATTTTAAACTGAGCGCCTTGGCATTCCCTAAAACTATTGTATTTAATATTTTTTCGTCATTCCCGAAACAAATGAGATAATGAACTTTACTCTATCGTTGACTCACCCTGTACATTGTGTTATTCATCGTCAGCATTTGTTTGAAAAACATGTGAATGAACGCCTGCGTACGACACTTTATAACGGTATTAGAGTAGTCAATGAGATTAGAAGTACGAGGCTGGCTTGAAAAGTCCGTGCAAAAATAAAAACTACTTATGTGTTTGGGGTAAACCTTTTTTATTTTTCGACATAGTCTCCTTTTAGGCTTATACACTTCGTCCAACGATGTTCTATTTTGTTGATCCCTTCCGAATAATAGGATTTGTCCAAGTCAGCAAAATATCCATTAGTGTCTGCAATCACCTCCTCGTTTGAATAAAATCTTTGTCCCGCCAGCCATTTCTTCAAATTGGGGAACAACTAGTAGTCCGAGGGAGCCAAATCTGGAGAATAGGGGGGATGTGAAACGAGTTGGAATCCTATTTCCATTAATTTTGCGACCACAACTGCTGAGGTGTGTGCTGGTGCGTTGTCCTGATGGAAAAGGACTTTCTTGTGGGCCAATCGCGGTGCGTTTTTTTTGCAGCTCGGTTTTCAAACGGTCCAATAACGATGAATAATATTCACCTGTAATAGTTTTTACCCTTTTTCAGATAGTCGATGAGGATTATCCCTTGCGAATCCCAAAAGACAGTCGCCATAACCTTTCCGGGCGAAGGAACGGTCTTCGCCTTTTTTGGTGCAGATTCCCCTTTGGCAACCCATTGTTTAGATTGTTGTTTGGTCTCAGGAGTATAGTAATGTATCCATGTTTCATCTACAGTGACGAAACGACGCTTAAAGTCCTCCGGATTCTTCTGGAACAGCTGCAAACCATCCTTGCAACACTTCACACGATTCCGTTTTTGGTCAAGCGTGACCAATCGTGGCACCCATCTTGCGGATAGCTTTCTCATGTCCAAATGTTTATGCAAAATATTATGTACCCGTTCAGTCGAGATGCCCACAGCACTAGCAATCTCACGCACCTTAACTCTTCTGTCATCCACCATATCATGGATTTGATCAATAATTTCTGGAGTCGTAACCTCCACAGGCCGTCCAGAACGTTCAGCGTCACTTGTGCCCATATGGCCAGTCCGAAAATTTTTAAACCACTTATAAACTGTTCTAATCGAAGGTGCAGAGTCACCATAATGTTTATCAAGCTTCTCTTTAGTCTCCTGAGGCGTTTTGCCTTTTATAAAGTAATGTTTAATCACCACACGAAATTTCTTTTTCGTCCATTTCTTGAAAATCACTCGACTTCCTTGATTCACACAAATGCCAAACCCAAAGAAATAGACCAATATGGCTGAAACTTGGTGTGCGTTCATTCAAGAGATGCTACTAACTAAACATGACCTCGATACGTGCCGGTGGTGCCATCTCTCGGACTTTGCACGGACTTTTCAAACCAGCCTCGTATTTCATTGCATGACAGATTATTTGGCTAACTTTGTAGTCAAAATGTTAAAGATTACAGTCGCTTGCTGATGCACACAGAAGTTCGTTGGCTCTCAAAAGATATTTTTCTGAATCGTTTTTTCATTCTATTTGACTTAGTACTGGACTTCCTTGAAAACAGAGACGAAAAACTGCGCGAAAACCTGATTACATCCACAAATGACATCATTTATTTGACAGACCTGTTTAAAGTATTTAATGAAGTCAATTTACAATTGCAAAGTGATGAGTTGAATTTAATTAAGACAAAAAAACGTCAAAGCTGCTTTTCAAACGAAATCTAGGTAGAGATTAATACAGCCACTTTCCCACATTATCAGCAGTCTCTGCAAAACAGGAAGATTTACTTACTTACTGCCAACAATTGGACGTTCTTCATGCTGATTTTACGGAGCGATTCCAGGATATTTTAAACATGCAGATACAGCAGAATCATCCAATTTAGAAGAGGAAGTCGTAGAATTCACAACTAACGAAGAACCAAAAGTAAAATTCAGAAATGGATACCAAGAGTTCTGGTTTCAAAAATCAATATCAGCTTTCTACCCTGGATTGTGGCCATGAGTATACAAATTTTTAATTGCTTTTCCTTCATCATATTTGGTTGAGCGTGGGTTCAGTGCAGTAGGCAATTTACTGTCTAAGAAAAGGAACAGTGAACGCGCGAATTTGCAACTGATGTTCACGAAATTGGAACCTGATATCAGTAAATTATTAAAACTCTACCAGCTTCAACCATCTCATTATTTTTTTATTTTTTATTGATGTTATGTTTATTCTTAAATTTTTAATAAACAATTTTTTACTACATTTGATGGTAGTTTTAATTAATTTCTGCTTTGTGATTCTTAATAGATAGATATGCAACTATATTTTAATATCTGGTATAATTAACTATTATGGAAGAAGGGAAGTTGGAAAATTTGTTCTTCTTGTAAAGAGGACGGTGGTCCAGAAAACCTCTGTTCTAGACAAACGCAGAAAAATATATAACTTTCGTGGAGTGGAATCTTTGATTGGATGCAAGGCAAAGTTTTATATTTATCAAACTTCTCGCGTTTCAGTTTAAAACAGACTTTAGTTCCAGGGAACTAACACCAGTTTTCTGTAGACTTTTCAACCTATCCTACAGAAAGGGAATATTTCCGTCCTGCTGGAAATGTGCCACGGTTCAGCCGATACCTAAAAAAGGCCAGAAGACCTTGCCAAATAACTACTGACCAGTCGCACTGCTTTCAATAATATCGAAAGTCATGGAAAAGGTTATCAATGAGCATCTTCTAAAATATCTTGAACGATTCAATATTATTAGCGATCACCAATATGGCTTTCGTAAACATAGATCAACAGGAGATCTTCTGACTTATGTAACACATGTTTGGAACACCGCAATTGAACACTTTGGAGAATCTCGAGCGGTTGCTCTTGACATATCCAAGGCATTCGACCGTGTTTGGCACGATGGACTGTTGGCTAAGCTACGCTCTTATGGTATGTCTGAAAAGTTCTGTTTGTGGCTCTCATGTTTCTTCAGAGAGCGTTCTTTACGAGTGGCGGTCGACGGATTTCTTTCTAACACCTTCACAATCAACGCCGGTGTGCCCAAGGCTCCATACTGTCTCCTACTCTCTTTCTCATTTACATTAACGATCTGCTGGAAAAGACCGGGAATCCAATTTACAGCTTTGCAGACGACACTACCCTTATCTCTTCATTCACTTTGAACGCTCGGACATCAGCTGCTCAGGCGAATATCCGCAGATAGCAGGAGGTCGTTCAACTCAACAGTAACCAAGTGGAATTTAACGCTGCAGAAACCCAGGCGGCAGTTTTTTCTAACAAAGTTAACGTTGCTGAACCCGACATAGTTATGTCGGAGCACTCCATTCCCCTAGCGTCGTCGCTCAATTTGTTGGGCATTAGTTTGGGAGCAAATATGTCCTGGCATGAACATGTTGCAGGCATAGCAAGGAGCGCTTCTCAAAAGTTAGGAATATTATTTCGAACCAGAAAGCTTTACACTCCACAACAACTGTTAATTCTTTACAAAGCTCAAATTCGACCAACTATGGAATACTGCTCCCATGTTTGGGGCTCCACTCCCAAACATACACGGCATTTGTTGGATTCTGTTCAGAGAAGAGGTGTTCGTCTGATTGGAGACCCGGAACTGACCGGTGGCCTTGATTCGCTGGAACATCGAAGACCGGTTGGCGACTTGAGTCTGTTCTACAAGTATTTTCATGGAAAGTATTCGAAGGATGTAGCCCGCTTAATTCCTCCCAAAGCGGTGCATGTTAGAAATACACGTCGCGCTGGTGCTTCACATCCGAATGAGGTTCAGCTTGTTACTCCGCGTACAACGCTTTTCAAGCAGTCTTTTATATGGAGAACATCATCCCTTTGGAATAATTTGCCCAGCGCTGTGTTTCCCAGCGAGTACAATTTACAGCGATTCAAGAACAACGTGAATCACTTTTTCCGTACACGTGCCGCTCCTGGAGCGCTTTAGGGACTTCCCTGCAGCACGTGTGCTAAACCCATAAAAAAAAATATTTCTAAGTCATGTGACGCACAGTTGGTAACAATCCTTCAGTTAACTTCAGTTCAGTTCAGTATCACTTAAGCTTGTCATATGGGTTGTGTAAATTATTTTATTTTATGAGGATTATCACAAGATTTTTAATACTGTGTTGCGCTTATTAAAATTAGATTTTATCAATATTTTGTTACATTTAAATTATACTAACACTTCATTTTTACTTAATAAAAGAATAAGATAACTGCTATATTCCCATTGAGATAACTATAGAATATCAATTACAATGCTAGTTCGTCCCACAGTATTCAGCAATATCTATGGAAAGTGTCTGGGTTGTATTTATGAGCCAGTATACAGTGTCTCTATTATTAAAATTGTGTGTGTCCACAATAATGTGCAAATATGTTCTTGCCGCTAAATTACTAAATAGGAATAAAGGATCCCTTTACATTTCATTTAGTAACTGAATTTGATATTAGTAACACTATATTAAACACTAAAACAAAAGCAGTAGAAATTTATGGATTAAATATAACTCTGATACATCTATGCCACCCTTTTATTGTTTCTTATACCAGGTGTACAAGTATGAAATGCAGTTTGTGCTATAAAGATTTGACACTGCGCCATTTTGTTGTGTCATCAACAAGTGTCAGACGCGCACGAGTGATAAATTGGAAAAGTGTGTGCATAGTGTTGTGTTCAATATGTCGAAATTTATACCGAACAAAGAGCATTCGCGGACAGCATTAATTTGTTGTTTTCACCGATTACTTCGAGAAGTTTATGGTGAACATGCTCCATCGTAAGATACGTGTGAATGATGGTTTCGGCGTTTCAAAAGTGTTGCAGACAAGGAACGTGGACAACCGCCAAAAAAATACGAAGATGTGGAATTGCAAGGATTGTTGGACGAAGATGATTCGCAAACACAAAAACAACTCGCCGAGCAATTGGGCGTTAGTCAAAAATCTGTTTCCAATCGGCTACGAGAGATGGGAAAGATTCAGAAGACCGGTAGATGGGTACCACATGAGTTCAACGACAGGCAAATAGAAAAGCGCAAAAATACGTGTGACATTTTGCTCGCCCGGTACAAAAGGAAGTCCTTTTTGCATCGTATAGTTACAGGGGATCAAAAGTGGATTTATTTTGAGAATCCCAAGCGCAAAAAATCATGGGTAGACCCAGGCGCACCATCCACATCGACCGCAAGACCGAATCGCTTTGGCAGAAAGACGATGCTCTGTGTTTGGTGGGACCAGAGAGGCGTGGTCTATTATGAGCTGTTAAAACCTAAGGAAACGGTTAATACTAAACGTTACCAACAACAATTGACCGATTTGAACCATTCGCTGCTTGAAAAAAGGCCAGAATACCGAAAGAGGCAACACAAAGTCATTTTTCTTCGTGACAATGCTCCATTACATACGGCAAAACCAGTTCGCGACACGTGAAAGCACTCAGCTGGGAAGTTCTACCCCATGCGGCTTACTCACCAGACTTGGCTCCTTCCGATTACCACTTGTTTGCATCGATGGGTCACGCACTTGCTGAGCAGCGCTTTGGTTCGTACGAAGATGTGAAAAAATGGCTCGATAAATGGTTCGCAGCAAAAGGGGAAGGTTTTTACTGGCGTGGTATTCACAAATTGCCCGAAAGATGGGAAAACTGTATAACGAGCGATGGAGCATACTTTGAATAAAGCACTTTTTATCATTCTTCCGAATTTAACATGTTTTTTTAGAAAAAAAATCCGTATTTCATACTTGTACACCTGGTATAACTCATGTAGTAAACGATTTCTTGGTCTATTTTAGTTTCACGGTCTTTTGGAAACAGACACAAGTTTTTCCTCTGTCCAGGTGAAAAATTCTACAAACTACAGTCAATTAAGATCAATCAGTATCTTTCTAGCACTTCCTGAAAAACTAATGGAGAAACAAACTAGATCTTAATTGGAAAATTATAATATCTTAATTCTCTAAGATATATATCGCATAATTTATGGAACGTTAAAAAACTTAGTATCTTACTGAGGTATTTATAACCTGAATTACTTGAAACATACGGTTTAAATTACGTAAACGTATATTATTCATTATTTTCATGGAAATGCAATTACGATCTTAGTACAAGGTTTTTAGTAATAGCCAAATAACACGTAGGCCCAAAACTTTTTAGTCTAGCTACTTAAAACACATTTTTTTGCACAATTCGACTTTATTCATCAACATAATCTCCTTTAAGAGCGATACAATTAGTCCAACGCTTTTTTAACATTTCTATACTTTTCTTGTAGAAGAATTTGTTTTTGCTTTCAAAATAGGCCTCATTTTCGACGATAACTTCTTCATTGGAGCCAAATCTCTTTCCCGCGAGCATTTTTTTGAGGTCTACGAATAGATAATAGTCGCTGGGGGCCAAATCTGGAGAACACGATGGATGAGGAAGCAATTCGAACTTCGATTCATGCAATTTTGCCATCGTAACCATTGACTTGTGACACGGTGCATTGTCTTGATGAAAGAGCACTTTTCCTTGTCCATTTGGGGCCGTTTCTTTGCGATTTCTGCCTTCAAACGTACCAGTAACTTTATATAATATTCGCCATTGATGGTTTTTTCCGTCTCAGCTTAGTCGATGAAAATTATTCCATACGCATTCCAAAATACAGAGGCAAAACCTTCCCAGCCGACTGTTGTGTCTTTGGTCGCTTCGGGCGGCTTTCACCGGCTGCTGTCTAGTCAGTTGACTGCTTATTTGATTCCGGTGTGTAGGGTGGATCCATGTTTCATCCATTGTCACATACCGCATGAAAAAAATCCTGTTTATTATGCTTAAACAGGTCCAAACAGCGCTCAGAATCATCAACACGTTGTTGTTTTTGGTCCACTGTGAGCAAACGCAATAACCATTTCGAACAGAACTTTTTCATGCCCAAATGTTCATGCAAAATATGACCAACACGTTCTTTTGATATCTTTAGGGTGTCAGCTATCTCACACAATTTCACTTTACGGTTATCCAAAACAATTTTGTGAATTTTTTTGATACTTTCCGGTGTAACTATCTCATCTGAGCGTCCAGAGCGTTCAGCTTCATTTGTATCTGTACGACCACGTTTAAATTCAGCAACACAGTAAATGAGTCCCCGTAACACTTATCAAGCCATTGCTTTGCTTGAACCGTATTTTTCCCCTTAAAAAACAGTGCTTAATTAACACATGAAATTCGATTTTTTCCATTGTTTTGAAAATATCAAAAGTAGCTTCACTAAAACCACTGTAACTTGTAAATTAATCTTCGAAATATCATGAAATTTTGTCATGTATCGTTTGAAGGTTGGTACTTCCTATGGATTTTTTGAAAAGGCCGACATCTATGTGCCAGACCAAAAACTTTTCAGCCTACGTGTTATTGCTTATTATTAAGAGTAGTGTGTTCATAAAATGTTTATTTTTTTACGTAATTTCAGCTTCAACAATCTTTTAATTTTCCGTGTTGGTTCGAACTTTCTAATTCCATATCGTAAAAGGTTCATGTTTGCTCTGAATTTTTACGGATTGCAATGCTTCTGAAAATTCTGTCATCAGTCCATTGACATCTTAATATTTCTAGCCGTCTGATAACGGTGGATCATCATCGCCAGCGTAAGCTTATACCTCCCGCTATCACTATCTCATCAGGCGTAGGGTAGGCGGTCTGCCAACTACCAGCAGCCCAGACAAGTCTGGAGAGGAATGAACCTGGAACTAGATCGTAGGTCAAACCGGAGACTGGACTGACCGTCAGGTCAAAAGGCCAGCCAGTCCACTAAGTCTTGGACCCAACCCTAGGCCGGCCACTTCGTGCCCGTGATGCCGAACTTATTAGCTTCATGTTTTTTTTTCTCGTATTATCGGCAATAAGTTGGAACTGGAACAAATCCCGTTTGTTATTCTTCCTTGAGAGCTACTTGTAGATATCAGAGCCGTATAGCGTTAGCGTTAAACATTTTTAGTTTGAGTTAATGTCTAACGTTAAGAATTACGTTCTCGTTTACCGGCACGAGCGAGTGTGACCGTCTACCGTAGTCAGTTAGCGACGCGTTACTATTTAATGTCGTTAATTATTGTTACCCTTGACCGTCGTTCGTTAGCGTCACCGTAACTGTGATTGACGGGATCGTTGCCGTTTTCCTTCGTTTCACTATCTATTGCATAAGTATTTGATTTATCCCTAAGTACACTTTTATGCATACTACCTCTCTCTTTATCCCTCCGCTTCCACTTTAAGGTTAGCGTTTTTAGCGCGAGTTGTGTATGTTCTTGAAGCTGTTGATACTAACAATACAGTTGTTACCTTCTTGGTTTCTCCTGTCCTGTGTACTTTTCTAGCAGCCTCTATAAGAAACCACGGACAGCTAGTAGCTGACATTTTGTACTAAACTGATTTTTTTTATGGGTCTAGCACACTTACTGCAGGGAAGTCCCAAAAGCGCTACAGGAGCGGCATGTGTGCGAAAAAACGCGATTCACGTTGTTCTTGAATTGCTGTAAATTGTACTCGGTGGAAAACACAGCGCTGGGCAAATTGTTGCAAAGGGATGATGTTCTCCATATAAGAGACTGCTTGAAAAAAGTTGTACGCAGAGGAACAAGCTGAACCTCATACGCATGTGAAGCACCAGCGCGATGTGTATTTCAAACATGCACCGCCTTGGGAGGAATTAAGCGGGCTACATCCTTCGAACACTTTCCATGAAAATACTTGTAGACCAGACTCAAGTCGCCAACCGTTCTTCGATGTTCCAGCGAATCAAGGCCGCCGGTCAATTCCGGGTCTCCAATCAAACGGACAGCTCTTCTCTGAACAGAATCCAACAAATGCAGTGTATGTTTGGGAGCGGAGCCCCAAACGTGGGAACAGTATTCCATAGTTAGTCGAATTTGAGCTTTGTAAAGAATTAACAGTTGTTGTGGGGTGTAAAGCTTTCTGGTTCGAAATAATATTCCCAACTTCTGAGAGGCTCTCCTTGCTATGCCTGCAACATGTTCATGCCAGGACATATTTGCTCCCAAACTAACGCCCAACAAATTGAGCGACGATGCTAGGGGAATGGATAGATAGAATTTCTTCCAGGTCTTTGTTAAGTTGAATGACCTCATGCTGTCTGCGGATATTCGCCTGAGCAGCCGATGTCCAAGCGTTCAAGGTGAATGAAGAGATAAGCGTACTGTCATCTGCAAAGCTGTAGATTGGATTGCCAGTCTTTTCCAGCAGATCGTTAATGTAAATAAGAAAGAGAGTAGGAGATAGTATGGAGCCCTGGGGCACACCGGCCTTGATAGTGAAGGTGTTAGAAAGAAATCCGTCGACCGCCACTCGTAAAGAACGCTCTCTGAGGAAACATGAGAGCCACAAACAGAACCTTTCAGACATACCATAAGAGCGTAAGAGCGTATTTGCCGTTTCTCTACTGTAAAAAGTTGCTCGGGGTTGGTGGTCCGAGATTTAACTGCTGATGCTGGATAACTTAATCAAATGTCAGCCAATCGCTAGAAAACCGTTGCTTATGGCGCCAACAGCGAAATACCGTTACAAGGATGGGAGGCACAAATTGCATCATTTTTAGTTGTCTACTGTAGATTAAAATTAAACTTTTATTTATATTTGCCCTACATTTGGTTCAATAACCTTTAATTTTTTTAGGTAATCTTTAAATATTTAATATTATTTATTTATTAAATACTTAATCTATTCTATTAAACAATGTGAATTGATAATTTTTAATGAACAAATAAATATTTGAAAGAAGCTAATCTTACCTCTCAGGTAACAACTTTTGTTTCTTGAAGAAATCTTCGTTTACTTCTTCCTTATTATAATCTCCTTGTTTCGCTTGTAGAGCATATGAAGCTAAGAGAACACTAGTATCTGCAGGACAGAATATTTCATCTTTGATAATAAGCGACTTAACTTGTAAGAAAAAGTATTCTATTGTAATGGTTTCAATAAGTTCTTCACCGACATCCTCAGGATAGTATTTTACTCTAAATTGAAAGTTAAGGTTCTTCGAAAGGTCTTTGAGGGTCTACAAGTAAAGATCTGAATTAATTTTATACAAATTTATCAAATGTGTTTTTCTATTATATATATATATATATATATATATATATATATATATATATATATATATATATATATATATGTATATATATTTATATATATATATATATATATATATATATATATATATATATATATATATATATATGTATATATATTTATATATATATATATATATATATATATATATATATATATATATATATATATATACATTATATATATATATATATATATATATATATATAATATATATATATATATATATATATGTATATATATATATATATATATATATATATATATATATAATATATTATATATATATATATATATATATATATATATATATATATATATATATATATATATATATTTTATATTTATATATATACGTATTTACCTGTATTAATTATCAGTTCAGTTCCTTATCAATAATCTTACATATTAGTTTTATAATTAGACGATGCCTCACTTTCTGTATCTTAAAATTTCGATTCGTTAATAATGTAATTAAAAAATGTCATATATACTAAACCTAACATTACGTCAGATTGGAAAAGCCGATATAAATTTCAAAATAATGATTAAGTTTTATTGTATTTTATAATATAATTTTAATTATGTGAAATAATTAAAAATTTATCTAGGCATTTGTTTGATAATAAATATTATCAGATAAAACAGGAGTGTCATTACTTTTTTTGGATCCTGACCTCACTATCGGCAGTTATTAAAAAAAAAACTAATACGAGAAATATATGATGCCAACTGAGAACGTTGGCAACCCTATTAATTAGTAATTCTCTTGCAAATACAAATTCTAGAACAATTAATTGGTACTTTATGCAGACATTAATCACAAACGGGAAAAGCTCCAGATATGTTTACAACTGAACATATTTATATTAAATATATAATAAAAGACTGTTTTTAGTCAATTTCCACTGGTTTATTTAAATTGCGAAGACGTGTTTCGCTGTCGATGCAGCTTCTTCAGATCTACATTTTATACTGCCAAGTTAAGTTTAATGTTCACAATTTTATATAATTTCTTAATTATAATATTACACCTAATTAAATTACATTGATAGTATTGGAAAACCCAAACAGATTTGGAATTAGGGAAATAAATTCAATAATGGTGAATTGCTTAAATCTACCTGGTCGTTGCTTTACAATAATTATGATTAGCATATGTTGAATTAGATTTTCTATGGATGAAACTTCTTTCGTGTTCTGTAACTCTTTGTATAAATGTACGTCCAGTTTGTCCTATGTATGTTTTAGGACATGACCTACATGTTAATTGATAAACCCCTGATTACTGTCTTTATTGATTTGTGGTTTGTAGTTTTTAAGATATTTCCCTATAATATTATTAGTCTTGTAAGCTATGTTGATATTTTTTTGATTTAAAAATTTCCCCAGTTTTTCCGATGGTTTGCCGAAATAGGGTAAGCATTTAAATGTGGTATTTCTGTCCTTAAAACGTGGGTATATTTCTGAGATTGTCTTATTTCTAAGTTTTTTCCTAACGATATTATTGATTAAAGTAACCGAATAACCGTTGTTAAAGGCTATTTGTTTTATGTAGTTTAATTCTTTAGTAAAATTTTCCTCTGATAAGGGGATATTAGTTAGTATAGGTATAAAACTATGATAAGCTGCGAGTTTATGATGGTTAGGGTGGTGTGAGAACTATTGTGAATTGTGGTATCTGTATGACAAGGCTTGTGATATATTGCAAATTCATGTTTTTTCATGGTTTTACTGATTGTTAAGTCTAGGAAGTTGATTATCCCTTCGACTTCTTCTTCCAATATAAAACTGATATTTCTATATAAAGAATTAATATATTGTAAAAAGTGAGTTAATTGTCTATCCGTACCTGTAAAGCATACAATTATATCGTCTACGTCTCGATAGCAGTATAGACAATTGTTAATATGGTTGTTAAATATCATTGTTTCAATACTGTCCATGAAAATTTCGGCAAGTATTGGACTTAATATTTATATTATACTGTTTTCTAATTTGTTAATCCATCTTCAGACGCGATTAGTCATATCATGGCTCATCAGCCGAACTAGTATTGACGAACCAGAGAACAAAATTCGAAGTACTCGTTGCCGTACCGGTGTAACATAGCAGTAAAATACAACAAATTGTATTTCTAGCTGCTGAAAGCCTAAAATTGAAAAGCATACTTGCATTCTGTTTAAGACCACAAACCGACAGAGGAACTGTCAAGTAAGTACTCGAGCACAACGATTCAATATGTTTAAATTTTAGTTTTATAGACTATATCCAAAAGGCTTAATTTTATGTTTAACTTCAACGGCGCACAGTGATTGGAAGATAGAAAATTATATTTTCGGTTAAATTAGTAGTGGTAATTTTTGAGTAAAGAATGAAAACTACAACAGTGTAAATAAGCAAAATGTAAAATTTTTGTGGAAAATATTAAAATATAGTTAAGTCCAAAGTTAAGTGGTGTATATTTAAAAGTGTTTCAAATGTACAATAAGGCATATTAAGTATATATTTTTATATATTTTTAAATTTCAGTGCGTAAAAATGCCATTGAGAGGTTCGTTTGTATTTCTTAGCATGTGATACCGCTAACGAATGGACGATTATATCAAAATTATCTGCATAAAGTTAGATGCATGTGACATCAAATTCATTCGACCATTTATTATTGCTTTGTTTGTTTATGTCATCTGAATTATCAATCTGAATTCAGTTTCTATCAAAGTGCATGTATTAGTCCTCGATATGTCTCTTAATTATACACACATTAAATACACAGAGTATAGATAACCTGGCCATAGAACAAAACAAAAGAATGTGTCAGATTCGTACTTTCCTCACAACTATCATCAGAAGTATCGACGACCATTTCGTCTTCCTCTTCTTCAGATTGTTCTTCTTCTTCCTCAGTTTGCTCACCTTCTTCTTTTTCAATATCCTCAGTTCCTACAATTTCCTCGTCCTGTTCAGTGTTTTCCGGAAACAAAACCAAATTCGATCATCATAATAACTTTTATCTCTATTGGTTTATGCATAAGTTTTTTACTAACAATTATAGAAATCAATAAATACCTGTAGTGATGACAACACCTGTCACGCTGGTAATACTTGGTGGAAGTTGATCACCGTCGAATCATTTAAAACTGTATTTATCGTCTTTTTCTTCATATCGATACTCTACTGGTGAAAATTTAGTTGAAACTGATAGATAAGCATGGCTCCAGAGGTCAGTTATAAATGCGGTTCGCAAAACTTGTTGATATAACTCCGACTTACAGGGCGGAAATGTCGCTCCATCGATTGTATTTTTTAAAATAAAAACACCTATTTTTATGTTCATTTTATATGCTTTTGTAAATGTAGCAACTCGTGCTACATTTACGTTACTGATACTTTTAAACCGATATACTCTTCAGATGAATTCTTCTATAGTCTTTTGGAGTCCATGTACATCACAATTATTAATGTTTAAAATGCCTGTAAAGGATTTTATATAGGATGTTGAATTTTTTAATATTTTATAAGGTATTTTGTCGCCTCATCTGTAGAATGTCGGATTAAAATTGCACCCTGTGAAAGCATGGCACCCTAGTCACGATGAGCATAAGTCTTGTCCGAGAGTTTTGTACAATCTATTCATATCTATGTATCGTTTGGCATTCCCAGTTCCAAACAGAATGCTAATTTGTAATTTTTTTCGAATATGCTGCATATTGCCCAACAATATAATCAAAACTTCCGTGTCCGAGCATCTTATAGTCACATGCGCGTTAAAATCCATGTGACAAATATGAAGGAGGACCATTCTTGTATCAGCTTCTTCGTGAGCTTTGCAGTCTAAATCTGGGGCTGTACTTTTTACTATTTTCTCATTTAAAATTTACATCATGTTAAATACAAATGTTATAATGTCACCATATAATATAAAAAATAGATTAAAATTACGGAATTTAACTCAAATTAATTTAAAGCCACTTGAAATTTATATATATATTATAAAAACTTCAAGTGGAGATGATATATTTAATAAAAATGATCGTCAGCTACCGACATGAAGGGGTAAAGATCGTCAGTTAGATCACTGACTGGATTGTACAATGCTTAGACTGAATGCCCGCTCAGCACCTATAACACAGGGCAACAAAAAAATATTTTTGTTTTGGTGCCTGGGATTTTAGAGCTGATTTTAACTATATTTGGGACGCTAAATTCGTTTTTTCTCTATCAGCTCTACTTTTTTAGATACATCAACTTATCTACCAATGTGGTTTTTATTCAGTATATTCATTTATGAGAGTTCTACAATTATTATATATTCATTAATGTAGGTACAATGGTTTTATTGTCAGTCTGTAATTGAGTAAATTCCAGGTAAATCTATAAATAGTGGAACCATTGCCTATCAGGTACCTGAACTGACCCTTTTAATCACCTAACTCGGGTAAGTCTCGTCAGTTTGTGCGTTCTTACTAATGAGAGTAGATCGAATTCGGCGTGTTATTTTATGTTAAGAAAAGAGTGTTTTTGTGTTATTGAACAGAATTAAAATAAGTTCAGGTTCCAGTTCAAGAAGAAGTTGTGTAAATCAACCTGATGTGTTTTGCTATATATGCGGAGAATACATGTTTCAACAAAACAGACAAACTATTACTGACTTTGTAAAGCGAGCGTATCTTGGATACTTGGAGTTAAGCTTGGTGATCAGGACAAAACGTGGGCCCCGCATCTCGTATGTAAAACTTGTACATAGCATTTACGGCAGTGGACTACCGGGAAAAGAAAATGTCTAAAATTCGGCGTACCAATGGTTTGGAGAGAACCAAAAAACCACTTCAATGATTGTTATTTCTGTTTAGTAAATACTAATGGAATCAATCGAAATAACCGCAGTAAGTGGACTTATCCCAATTTAGACTCGGCAATACGCCCTATCCCGTACTCAGATGAAATACCGACTCCAACATTTCATCAGCTACCACATATCTCTGATGACGAATATTTTCCCTCTGATCGCTCTTCTGATGCTAATAAAAGTTCTGATGCTAATGAAACTAACAGTGACTATGAGGGGACGTCATCAGTTCCTCAACGCTTCAATCAAAATGAATTAAATGATCTCACCAGGGATCTCAATTTATCGAAAAAAGCTTCTGAAGTACTGGCTTCTAGGTTGAACGACAAAAATTTACTGGAACAAGGAACCAAAATTACCTTTTACCGTACAAGAGAAAAAAATCTGCTACCATTCTTTTCTCAAGAAGACAATCTTGTATTTTGTCACGAAATTAGGGGACTCATGAAAGAAATGGGACTTTCTGAATATATTCCAGATGATTGGCGCCTATTTATTGACAGTTCAAAGCGAAGTTTAAAATGTGTCCTACATAATGGGAATAAATATGGTTCAATACCACTAGCTCACTCAACGAAACTGAAAGAAGAATATAATACCATAGCTTTGGTCTTGCAGAAGATAAAGTATTACGAACATCAATGGATGATTTGTGTAGACTTAAAAATGGTAAACTTTCTTCTTGGGCAGCAAAATGGTTACACGAAATATCCATGTTTCTTGTGCCTCTGGGATAGTAGGGACAAAACACACCACTGGGTTAGAAAAGATTGGCCTCAGAGAGAAAACATGGACGTTGGGGAAAAGAATGTCATTAACGACGCTTTGGTTGAAAGAGAAAAAAATCATACTTCCTCCGTTACATATAAAGTTGGGCTTAATGAAGCAATTTGTAAAGGCTCTTGATAAGAATGGGTCTTGTTTTGCATATATAGGGGTAAAAATGCATCAGTTGAGCACAGAAAAACTCAAAGCAGGGATATTTGACGGCCCACAAATAAGACAATTAATTAAGGATCCTGCCTTCATAAATTCAATGAATCAAGTTGAACGAGAAGCTTGGACATCATTTGTTGCAGTTGTAGAAAATTTTCTAGGCAAACATAAAGCTCAAAACTATGTTGAAATGGTTAACAAGATGCGTAATAGTTTCAAATCCTTAGGGTGCAATATGAGTATTAAAATACACTATTTACACAGCCACTTAGACCGTTTTCCAGAAAATTTAGGAGACACGAGTGAGGAACAAGGTGAAAGATTTCACCAAGATATTAAAGTTATGGAGGACCGCTACCAAGGAAGATGGGACATGCACATGATGGCAGATTACTGCTGGAGTTTAAAAAGGGACTGTTTAAAAAACATTCAAGAATGTCGCGGAAAAGAAGCTTTCCAAGTGTTGAGTGACTATTTCATTTCTTCAATGTTTTTTTTTTGTTTGTAAGTACGACATAATATTGTATTTTGTATAACTAAAATAAAAATTTCGTATCTACTTTTGTTTACTACACTTACGGATTTGAGTTACAATAATGTAACTTATATTTCTCTAAAATTGTATATCTTAAAAATTTGAGCTCCTAGGTACAAATGAATACGTTATTTGAATTCAGGACATCAAATTGATATAGAATCAGCTCAAAAAACCTCGACACCAAAACAGCTGTTCCCCTGTGTAATCCCTTACCCCCATTGTAAGAATAGCCGATTGTTGTTTTATCATTTTAATTATGAGTGAAATGTAAAAATTTCATTGGTTTTGAAATGACTTTACATCATTTTTTTTAATACAGGTTTATACAAGCGACTGACGTATAATCCCCCATTACACACGAAGCTGACAATTTTTTTTTATTATTGTTATCATTTAAACATCAATTGTGCAAATTTTTAAGTGAATTGAAATGAGTTTAGGGAAATTTTTTGTTACATGTTGTACATTTTCTCACGACCAGCTCCACCACTACTAGAGTAGCTGACGCTTAGATCATCAAATTACTACCCGAGAGGAACAATTTGCAATAGGAATCAAACGGGATGAAATGATTGTACATTTGCAACCCTACCTTCCGGACTAATACCTTTATTTGCAGATTGTGGTATTTAAAGTGTAGGTCTAAAAATAAATCGACAACAGCATCATTTGACGAAGATCAATTCATCAAAATGCTACTCAAATGAATCTAAGAAATACCAGTAAAATGATATTTCTGCAGTTTTAAAAGAATTAACCAAATTTTCGGGAAGATTATTTAATTTCAATATCAAAGTAAAAAGGTATTCAATAATTAACCCCAACAGAAGCTGGCGCAATGTGGTAAACAACAGTAAGAGCTTGAATTCGCATGTGTAAACAACACATTTGCATTCAACCAGCCAGTTGTGATTAGTGAGTGCTGAGTAGTAGACACGCCAACTGTATGTGTCGGAGTCGTGTCATAGAAGCATGATGGAATAGCGAGCAGTGATCAAATTTCATGTGAAAGTCGGCAAAATAGCTATGGAGATATTTGAATCTCTGAAGTCAAGCTCTTAAAGGAAGGACGGAAGTTGCTCGCCGATGATGTAAGGACAAGGCGTTACAGCACAAGTACGGGTGTCGCAAACGAGAGCAAAATTCGTTATCTTCTACAAACTGACAGTCATCTTTCATGCAGACTGATGGCATTGTTTAAGATATTTTCCGGAATATTTTTAAAAAGAGGAAAGTGTATGTGAAATCTGTTCCCCATAGCTTGGCACCCGAACAAAAACAGCAACGGGTGGACGGCAGCAGAAATGTAATGAAAATAAAAAAGGAAGACGATTTTTTCTGCAGAAAATAATTCACAAGACGTAGTGTTGCTAATACGAGCTTACCATAAAATTGCAAAGTGCGTAATCAGTAGTGGTTCGCCGAGATCGAACAAAATGCGACTGGCAAAGTCAAGAACAAAGACAATACTAGCCTCATTTTTTTTAACGCTCAAGCAATTATCCATAAAGAATATGTTCCAGATGGCGCTACACGTACTACTTGGGTGTCCTGGAGCGACTTTGCAAGAGGATTCAGTGGGATCGACCCAAACGATAGAACGCAAAGAATTTTTCCTTACTTTATGACAACGCGCCCGCTGATACGGATGGGATGGTGGTACTGCACCACGCGAAAATAAGTGTCCGTACTCCTCCTCCTCAGTTCGAACCTCTTAGCAGAGATGTGGTGACTGCCGATGACACTAATCAGCATGGCAGTGCTCATGGGATGTTAGAATGTAGTGGGCTCCCGGTTTCTTCTACATCGCAGTTCTACAGCCATTTTGGAAACATGTTCCTCATGCCCATAAAAACCTGGTTCTGAACCGGTTAGAAGGATATGTCCTCACCGCTTCAGGCTAATAATGATGGATACTGCTGCCCCTGCATCATGTCAGGATATGAGGGTGAGTGATAGATAGGTGTTTAGATGAGAATGAGGGTAGATACTGGGAGAGAATCAAGGCTCGCGTTGGCAGAGTCGCGTCCCTGAAGTAGATCTATCCTCCGCCGGGATCGTAAAGGAGTATCTCCCCGCTACCCTGTTTGTACTCCACCACCCTCCTTATTCACCTGATTTAGCTCCTAGCGCCTTTTTTTATTCCTAAAAATCAGGGTCCACATAAAGGACTAATGTATGACGATTTGGAGGCCATTAATGTCACTATGACGCGTGAGTTAAATATGATCGCAAAAGGTGGTTTTTTCAAACAGTTCCACATGGTTGTATGAACATTTTGAGCGTTGTACTGAGGTCGGAGATGATTGTGTGGAACAACTGATTGTTTATTTGTTTATTTTATTGATGAGGGCGCGTCGATAACTAGATCATTTGGCACCCAATGAATTTGAATTTAAATATTATTATTTTGGAGTATAGTTTCCTTCAGATAGTTTATTAGATTTTTGATTCCGTCATGGCTCGGTCTTAGAATTTGCGATAATGGCCCTCTGATGTTGTATTTTAATTTCTTGTCAAGGAAGTCGTTTGATTTCAAAATGTGCTTTATAGACAAAGGGCAATTGCACTTAGAACATACTGGGTGGGGTTCTCCTTTTAGTAGGTGGAAATGTGTGAGATAAGTGTGGACGATGGCAACTCTCCTCCACATAACATTTTCCTTGCGAGATAAGGAAGGAAGGTACGAAAAACGAGAGGTTTTACCTCCTATAGTTTGTTAGTACCCTCTTGCAAGTCCCAGTCTAATTGGAATAGATTTGCTATACTGGTTCTAAAATGGTTTGAAAGATCTTTAGAGGAGAAAATGAATCTTGTGGGGGTTCCAGTGGAAATGGCAGATTTTGCATTCAAGTCAGCCGACTCGTTTCCTTTTATTGTTTTGTGACTTGGGACCCACAAGAATACAAACGTTAAGCCTCTGTTATGTCCAATCGGAAGGAGGTCAATAATGTTTAGAACCAGAGAGTAAGGAATTTTGGAAGAGGAAATGGCCCGCAGCGAGGGCAAAGAGTCAGTGATAAGTATATATGTCTTACTTGATTTTGAAGAGATTGCACATCTTAGTGCTTCTTCGAGTCCTAATAGTTCCGCTGAGAATATCGAAGATATCAGCGATCACCGCAGAACCAGCACCTGAGGGAGACTTTGCCCCATCCAAGTAAATAAGGACAAAGTCTCTGTACTTTTCTTTTAGTATTGTGATAAAGGAGTTCCTTATGAGGCGGTTAGAGACTAGTTTTTTATCGTATTTGAGTAGAGAGAGGTCAATGGATGGAGGTGTAGAGGTCTAAGGGGGAAACATTAGAAATTTAGAAGCTTCGTGGAACTGAAAAGAAAGATTATGAATATCGAAGAATGATTTGATTTTGGCTGCTATGGAATCAGAAGGAAGAACAGAGTATGACCGATTTAAAAGTAATGAGCGCCCTAATAAAGGTCCTGAATGGAGACTTGGCATAGAAGAGTAAAAGGGAACGCAATCTAGAAAGGGAAAGAGGGGAGTAGATGAAATACACTAGAGGCTCGAAATAGGGGAGGTACGGAAGGCAGCGGTAGCAAGTCTAAGCGCGTGAAGTAATAAAATGTTCACTTTTAATTTGTTTATTTTGTTATTAAAATAGTCAGGGAAATTTTTGTATAGGCGGTGTAGGTAATTCCGCCAGTGGTCGTATAGACATCTTTTATCATCACAAAATTTCAAAAATTTTCCTACTTATGATTAACGAATAGTTTTGTTGCATTAAAAGGTTCTGGCTAAGTGTTACCGAATAGGTTATTTTACAGTTGAAATCATTCTTTTCCTAATATGACTGCAAAATGTTGGTAGTAAGGAACAGGAAAAATTTTCAAGTAAAATACACTCCTGGACAACATACTAAATCATACAAATCTCTATAATGAATTAATTTTAATAATTTTTTATGAACATTGGTTACACTAAAAGTTAGAAAAAACTTATTCGGATACTTTAAAAGTGAATTAGCTACCAAATTTCTCTATAAGATTCGAATTAAAAATTCTTCTTAAGACCTAATAACAAAATCATTGAAATTATGTAATAATGAAAAAAATTAACTGGAACACTAGTAGCAAAATTAATGGCGTAACTGGGACACTAGTAGCGTGTGTTGCCTCCTCTACTTCGGATGACAGCGTTTATTGCGCCTAGGCATGCTTCTAATTAAATTTTGGATAAGATCTTGAGCAATTTGCTCCCATTCTGTGATAACTGCATTTTCAAGTTCCCTCAGGTTTCTAGGTGCAGGTATATGACGTTTCACATTTTTCTTAAGGTGATCCCATACATGTTCTATCGGATTCAGATCCGGGCTTTTTGGTGGCCATTGCATATTCGGTATATCAACTTGATGAAGATAATCGAGTACCTCCTTAGCCACGCGAGGTCGAGCGTTGTCTTGCATAAACAGGAAATTGGGCCCCACAAAATGACCGAAAGGCATCACATGTTCTATTACAATATTCTCAAGATAGTAGTCAGCATTCATGGATCTCGTACGGACAGGAATTAACTCTGTACGGGCATCAAAGCAGATGCCATCCCAGAACATAACAGAGCCACCGCCGAATGGAATCCTTGCAGAGATATTGCAAGGAGCAGACCTCTCTCCTGGTCTTCGCCATACTCGCTCACGACCATCTGGATGTTTTAGACTAACCCTAGTTTCATCTGTGAAGAAAAACTTGTTTCCAATCATCCACAGACTAGTTTTTCGTGATTTCGAGCAAAACATAACCTGACAACTCTGTTCTCTCTAGTAAGCAAGGGCGCAGTGGCTGGTCTCCTACTGTTTAATCCAGCTTCATTTAACCGTCTTCTAACTCTTTTAGAAGAAATTGTAACATTGCGAACAGCTTCGAGTTCGTTTCTTATTAAAGAACTAGTGACAGTCCTGTTTTCTTACAGCATATTGTCTTATAAAACGTTCATCTAGGTCGCTAGTTGCATCGTTTTTCGCCCTTGCCCCAGTCTTCTAGAAATAAGTTCCTACTTCATTCAAGCGTCTTACCATATTACTTATTGTGGAACGATGTTTGCCTAACAAATTGGCAACATAACTCTGACAATATCCCTCGTCCAATAAAACTGAGGCTCGCACTACCTCGTGTTCAGTTAAATTCCTTGTTCGATTCATTTTTTTCTAATTCTTCGGGGTCAAAAATAAAACAATCTACCACAAAAACGTATTACCTTGAAAAAGGGAACAATTTATAAGCTTACTTTTAAAGATTATTACAGAAAAATTATTATCTTCTAAAAAATTCTTTAAAAAACTGTAAATCTAAACGAATTGTTTTGATTTCTGTCATGAACAACGAAACAAAATATGCATAGCCTACTTTCAAATTCTCGATAAACTTTAAAACTGACATAAGAAAAAGATAAATTAATTTTCAGATTATTGCGTTAATTTTGTCCAGGAGTTTTATATGAAGATATTTTTTGACGATCCAAAAGCAAGTGACTGGACCAAAGAAAATGCAACATAAGCACAGCACGTATTTGAGGTAATTCCTGTAATCAGAACTAAATCTCTCACATGTTCCCTTAGCTGACAATAAATAAAACCTATATAGCATAATTAAAATTTTTACGGCAAGGTGCGTCTAGAGAAGAACTGTTAGTTTTATGATTACATTCTACTTTATAGTTTAGGAATGGTAACAGTAATTTGTTTTTAACAAATATGTAGATCACGTATCTTTATCTCAGTAAATACGGCCTTGGTCTTAATTGTCATAAAATAAACAATATTTATAAATGAATCTACAACCATTTTCTCATTCTCAAAATTTTATCTTGGAAAAGTTAGGTAAGTATGTCAATAATGAGATAATTCATTTAATATAATAAATTTTTGTAAAAAAGAGGAAAAATTTTGTTTTTCTTGACTTAAATTGTAGGAAAAAATATTAGGATATATAATATCTTTATGTATAGTGCAGTAAAAAAAGGTCAAAATAATGATGAGATAGGCATAGTTTAGATACAGCAATATTATGATTTTATCCTCTCTGGAGTATCACCAGGAGTAATGTCCTGAGTTTTGGACCTCGAAAAACTCTTTTTGTTTATAAACAGTTTTCAAAAAACGCGTTTTTAGTGTTCCGTATGGAGCACTTATAAGATCACTTCGCTGCGCATCCGTCCGTCTATCTGTCTGTCTGTCTGGCTGTCCGTCTGTCACATCCGATTTTCTCTGAAACTATTTGACACAGAAAGGTGAAATTTGGCCCTAATATAGGAATTGATGGCCTCGTCAGAGCTGTGTAGTTTTGGAAGTTAAAATTTTAACTTAAGGAGGGCGAAATTGGAAGTGAAATTTTTTTTTATCAGGTCATCTAGTGGGTGTCAAATGAAAGCTTGTAAAAATACGAATTCAAAATTATATAGAATGTAATACTTGCGCACAATTCTCTTTACATTATTTTTAAGAAAGTGCGAAAAATCGCTGTCCCCTCACCTTATTTCGAAAAGTCTGATTAAAAAATTCTGGAATATTCTCTACAGCAGAGGTGTCAAACTCAATTTTGCAGAGGGCCATATATTAAATTTAGAATGTGTAGGCGGGCCAGATTCAAATAAAAAAAATGTACTGAATTATTATAACATTTTATTTATTTAATTAATATAGTATATAATATTCTTCTTTCTGTGTGACACATTGCGATCGCGGGCATTATTGATACGTCCGGGGGGCCGGATGCGGCCCGCGGGCCGTATCTTTGACATCCCTGCTCTACAGGGTATAGATTAAACGAAAATTATCACGAGTGCATTACCTTTTATAACCCATCTGGTATATAAAAAAAAACAAAAATTTCAAGGTCATCAGTTTTCACTGAAGATCGGAAAAAACTTTGTTGAAAACTCATTTGGGATATGTTTTGTGAAGTCACTGATCATTTCATACTTCCGTAACGAAAATTTTTCAACAATCAACGTACGGAACACTAATTGCTCAAGTCCAACTTGCACTTATTTGAGCTTAAAATGTGAGTAACTCCGGTTACGTAAGTCGAAGTTTTATGTCGCTCAAGTGCGTACATAATCTACAAAATTATGACAAATAGATGCTTATACTGCACTCTGTCGGTGACTTACAAAATCTTTTCAAGCAGAGCGGCACAGCACGGCTGGCACTTATTGCAGAAACGCACCTTCCTCGAGCTTACCGCTCGAAGGCATAGATGGCATTGGTATTAACAACTAAAGACGAATTGAAAGATTCGCATTTTTAGAAGTCACCAAAAGTATTCATCCCAAGACGCGTTTCGCCGTATTACGGCTCCTCAGTTGGGCACTTTTGGTGACTTTTAAAAATGCGAATCTTTCAATTCGTCTTTAGTTGTTAATACCAATGCCATTTACAAAACCGAAAAAACGGGCAAAAAACTGTTTTTTTTTTTCATTTTATTGTACAGGTCGACTAAGCAAGATCGGCTTGAAACTTTCAAAATCTCAGGGTATTATAGCAAAAATACCCTGAAATTTTGGTACAAAAATATTGAACCCAGTGGACACAATTGAATTTGTCATTTAAAATTTGAATTGCCCGCCATTTTATGTCATTTGATCCAGAATGCATCTTTACCCTTTTTCAAAAATTTTTAGATATCGATGCCAGCTCTCCGGTGCTATTAAAAAAAATTTTTTTGAAGTTATTTTAACTGTTTTTTTTTTTTATAAAACAAATAATAACAATTGCGTTTTTCGGCTATTTTGAAAAAAAAAATTGCTAACAGTAATGAATGAATGAATTTTTTTCTAATAAAGGTTTCGCGATTCTCTACCAGATGTGATAAAAAATTTTCAATATTTTTTTCAAAATGATCGAAAACCGCATTTGTTTTTTATTTGATTAAAAACAAATATAAAAAAAAAAACGTTAAAATGACTCCAAAAAACATTTTTTTTAATGGCATCGTAAAGCTGACATCAAGACCTAAATTTGTAACAAAAAGATCCATTTTGGACCAATGGGCATAAAATAGCGGGAAATTCAAATTTTAAATAACAAATTCAATTGTGCCTATTGGGTTCAATATTTTTGTACCAAAAAAGGGTATTTTTGCTATGACAAAATGAATATTTTCTGAAAGTTTCAAGCCCATTGGTTCACTTAGTCGCCTGTACAATAAAATGAAAAAAAAAACCACCGCTTTTACCGATTGCAGGTTATAGGCGAGACGGGTTCTTACTTGACCGACTGAACATACTCGTACAAACTGTGCAGCAATAATGCAA
>CM032454.1:5171436-5223096 GCA_019049505.1 Pachyrhynchus sulphureomaculatus
AGCCATGCTCTGTTCTGTTTAGTATATTTGAGAGTGGATTGAGACAGAGGCAAAACCATAGAGCACTGAGCGAGTCTCCCTGAAATATACCCCGTCTGATGTACAGCTTTTCTGTTTGGATCCGTTCGGTTTGTGTTTCTAGGCGTATTTTGGTTTTCCATGTTTTCATAATTTGCGCGAGAAACTGTCTGAGGTGTTGGTTGATTTTATAGATTTCTAGGGCCCTGGATTAACCAGCTGTTGGGTATGGAGTCGAAGGCTTTTTTATAGTCTATGTAACCGATGTGAAGGTTTCTGTGTTCTTTTCTGGTTTGTCCCATAATCACGCTATCTATAATCAGCTGCTCTTTGCATCCTCGACTATTTTTCCTGCATCCCTTCTGCTCTTCTGTGAGAATATTGTTGTCTGTTAGGTGTTGTTCTATTTTCTTCGAAATTGTGGCTGTGATGATCTTGTATAGGGTTGGAAGACAGGTGATAGGTCGGTAGTTTGACGGGTTTGTGGTGTCTGAGCTTTTGGGTTTAACGTATGTTATTCCTTGTGTGAGGAAAGTGGGAAATGTGTGTGGTTGCAGAATGGCTTTGTTAATTTGGTGTGTGAGTGCCTCATGTGTGGTGGTAAACTGTTTGTACCAGAAGTTTTATATATTGTCTATTCCAGGACATTTCCAGTTGTGTGTGTGTTTGATAGTTTCTGTAATTTCTTGTGTATTTAATGTGGTATTTTCTTGTTCTGTCACATGTTTATGTTTGTCTTCTTGGGCTTTGATCCAGGGGGTGTTATTATTGTGTAGTTTGGTTCTGACCAGATACTTTTCCAATAATCTGTGAGTTCTTGTTTGTTTGGTGGTTCAGTCACTGCTATCTGTTTGTTGTTCATAGTTTTTCCGGTAGAACTGTTTTTCGCTTCTTCGGAAGAGTTTGTTGGTGTCTTTCCTCTCATTTGATTCTTTGTATCTACGGTGTCTTGAGGCATATACAGATAGTTTTTGTTTCAAGGTATCGAGGATTTCTGGCAGTGTTCTGTTGGAGACTTAGATTTGATCTTGTTTGCCCCCTGTGTGACACGTTTTGGACGCGTTCCCCGCTTATAAACTAGGTAAGATGTCCTAGATCTCTCCTGATTATTTTATATTATTATTATTAATACAAAAAGTTCTTCTTTCTCACATTTGATCAATGTGGTTCCATGTTTGGCTGACGGGCCAAAACCAAGTCAGCACAAACTCTATTTCCATTCCGTATTAAGGAATGACCTGACAATGTTACATGTTTTCAAAATCACTGACTTCTGAATGTTTCTGTGTATGTCCGTGTTGAGTCCCAATTGCACTAAATGTGGTGTGAATGTTATTGGTGTAAGGCCTGACGGGGGAGCGTGGCTGATATAATGAGGGGGACAATGATGACTTTTTCCTGTCTCCATAGGCTTTTTTATTTCCGTTGCAAGGTCTGTGTATTTGGAAATTTTTTCTGTGTATTTCGCTTGGATGTTTGTGTCGTTGGGGACAGCTATGTCAATCAGATAGGTGACTTTTCCTTTTTTGCACTGAAAAGTAATATCGGGTCTATTGGCGGAGACTGTTTTTATCTGTATGGATACCGATATCCCAGTAGAGCTTGTAATCTTCATTTTCAAGTATGGATGTTGGCGTGTATTTGTAGTAGGGATCTGTGTTTTCTATGAGTCTGTATGTTGTGGCCAGTACTTGGTGAACCACTTTGGCAGCTGAATCATGCCTGGCTGTATACTCCCGTTCCGGCCAATATTTTACATCCGCTCGTTATGTGTTCGATCGTTTCTTTCTGCTGGTGGCATTTCCTACATCTGTCCTCTGCAATAGTCGGGTCTTTGATGATATGCTTTTGGTAGTTTCTGGTTAATATGACTTTATCCTGGATGGCAAGTAAGAAGCCTTCAGTCTCAGGGAATAGCTGCCCATCCCGTAACCAGGTGTATGATTGTTTTTTATTTACGTGGCCTTGTTCTATGTGGTATCTGTGTTTTCCGTGGAGTGTTTTCTCTGACCACGTTTTCATCTTTTCCTGTTGTAATTGGGTGTGACTGTGTGTGTCTGCTGAGTGGTCTGCCCGGGCTAAGTCGAGAGGTGTGTAGTTTTTGTCTGCTTTCACTGTCGCTGTGTGGAGGCTGGTTTGCTTGCTGTGAAAGAATTTCCTAAGTGTTTGTATTAGTTTTGTGTGTAATGATCTGATGTCTATAATTCCTCTTCCTCCTGCCTTCCTCTCGATGGTAAGTCTTTCTTTGCATGCGTTGGGGTGTAATTTCCTGTATTTGGTGAATTGAGATCGTATAAGGATGTGAATATTTTCTATGTCTGTTTGTGACCATTTGATGATACCGAATGAATATGTGAGTATAGGTATAGCGAACGTGTTGATGGCTTTAGTGAGATTCTTAGAGTTCAATTTTGTTTGCAAAAGTTTCGTCAGTCTGTTTTTGAATTCGGTTCTGAGCTCTGTTTTGATGTGAGTGTGGTTGAGTTTGGTGCTTTGTTGGAAGCCTAGATATTTGTATGTTTCTTTATCGAACATGTTATCGAGCGTCTCATTGTTGATGGTTTCTGTCTCATGGTGGCACTTCCATTGGCCTTTGTTGATGTGGAGCACTTTGCATTTACTTATACCAAATTCCATATTGACATCTAAGGTGAATATTTCTGTGATTTTGAGGAGTTCTTTCAGCTGTGTTTGTGTGGCAGCGTAGAGTTTTATGTCGTCCATATATAGGAGGTGGTTTATTTTATGTTGATTCACTTTTGGTGTCTGATGTTGAAGCCATGCTCTGTTCTGTTTAGTATATTTATTTTATTTAGTATATATATTATTATTATTATTATTATTTTCTTTTCTCTATAATGATGTAATGTTATTGTATGTATTTTTATTTAGTATTTAGGCATTACTTGGATGTTGTATTATTGAATTTGTATTTTTATATTTGTTTTTGTATTTTTTTGTATCTTGTATGCTTAGCTACTGGCTCGGTTGAGATGAGCAGTTCTTAACTGGACTTCGCCGAGTTAAAAATAAAGACCTTTTATTATTACAAAAAAGTTCTTCTTTCTCACATTTGGTCAATGTGGTTCCATGTTTGGCTGACGGGCGCAAACCAAGTCAGCACAAACGCATTACCATTGTGTATTAAGGAATGACCTGACAATGTTACATGTTTTCAAAATCACTGACTTCTGAATGTTTTTGTGTATGTTTGTGTTGAGTCCTAATTGTACTAAGTGTGGTGTGAATGTTGTTGGTGTAAGGCCTGTGGCTGATATAATGAGGGGGACAATGATGACTTTTTCTTGTTTCCATAGCCTTTTTATCTCCGTTGCAAGGTCTGTGTATTTGGAAATTTTTTCTGTGTATTTCGTTTGGATGTTTGTGTCGTTGGGGACAGCTATGTCAATTAGATAGGTGACTTTTTCTTTTTTGCACTGAAAAGTAATATCGGGTCTATTGGCGGAGACTGTTTTATCTGTATGGATACTGATGTCCCAGTAGAGTTTGTAATCTTTATTTTCAAGTACGGTTGTTGGTGTGTATTTGTAGTAGGGATCTGTGTTTTCTATGAGCTTGTATGTGGTGGCTAGTGCTTGGTGAACTACTTTTGCCGCTGAGTCATGTCTGGCTGTGTATTCCGTTCCGGCTAATATTTTACATCCGCTTGTTATGTGTTCGATCGTTTCTTTCTGCTGGTGGCATTTTCTGCATCTGTCTTCTGTAATAGTTGGGTCTTTGATGATATGCTTTTGGTAGTTTCTGGTTAATATGACTTTATCCTGGATGGCAAGTAAGAAGCCTTCTGTTTCCGGGAATAGCTGCCCATCCCGTAACCAGGTGTATGATTGTTTTTTATTTACGTGGTCTTGTTCTATGTGGTATCTGTGTTTTCCGTGGAGTGTTTTTTCTGACCACGTTTTCATCTTTTCCTGTTGTAATTGGATGTGACTGTGTGTATCTGCTGGGTGGTCTACCCGGGATAAGTCAAGTGGGGTATAGTTTTTTGTCTGCTTTGACTGTTGCTGTGTGGAGGCTGGTTTGCTTGGTGTGAAAGAATTTCCTAAGTGCTTGTATTTGTTTTGTGTGTAATGATCTGATGTCTATAATTCCTCTTCCTCCTGCCTTCCTCTCGATGGTAAGTCTTTCTTTGCATGCGTTGGGTGTGTAGTTTCCTGTATTTGGTGAATTGAGACCGTATAAGGATGTGAATATTTTCTAAGTCTGTTTGTGACCATTTGATGATACCAAATGAATATGTGAGTATAGGTATAGCGAACGTGTTGATGGCTTTAGTGAGATATTTGGAGTTGAGTTTTGTTTGTAAAAGTTTCGTCAGTCTGTTCTTGAATTCGGCTCTGAGCTCTGTTTTGATGTGAGTATGGTTGAGTTTGGTGCTTTGTTGGAAGCCTAGATATTTGTATGTTTCTTTGTCAAACATGTTATCGAGTGTTTCATTGTTGATGGTTTCTGTCTCATGGTGGTACTTCCATTGGCCTTTGTTGATGTGGAGCACTTTGCATTTACTTATACCAAATTCCATATTGACATCTAAGGTGAATATTTCTGTGATTTTGAGCAGTTCTTTCAGCTGTGTTTTTGTGGCAGCGTAGAGTTTTACGTCATCCATATATAGGAGGTGGTTTATTTTATGTTGATTCACTCTTTGGTGTCTGATATTGAATCCATGCTCTGTTCTGTTTAGTATATTTGAGAGTGGATTGAGACAGAGGCAAAACCATAGAGCGCTGAGCGAGTCTCCCTGAAATATACCCCGTCTGATGTACAGCTCTTCTGTTTGGATGCGTTCGGTTTGTGTTTCTAGGCGTATTTTGGTTTTCCATGTTTTCATAATTTGCGCTAGAAATTGCCTGAGGTGTTGGTTGATTTTATAGATTTCTAGGGCTCTGATTAACCAGCTGTGGGGTATGGAGTCGAAGGCTTTTTTGTAGTCTATGTAACCGATGTGAAGGTTTCTGTGTTCCTTTCTGGTTTGTCCCATAATCACGCTATCTATGATCAGCTGTTCTTTGCATCCTCGACTATTTTTCCTGCATCCCTTCTGCTCTTCTGTGATAATATTGTTGTCTGTTAGGTGTTGTTCTATTTTCTTGGAAATTGCGGCTGTGATGATCTTGTATAGGGTTGGAAGACAGGTGATAGGTCGGTAGTTTGACGGGTTTGTGGTGTCTGAGCTTTTGGGTTTAACGTATGTTATTCCTTGTGTAAGGAAAGTGGGAAATGTGTGTGGTTGTAGAATGGCTTTGTTGATTTGGTGTGTGAGTGCTTCGTGTGTGGTGGTAAACCGTTTGTACCAGAAGTTTTGTATGTTGTCTATTCCAGGACATTTCCAGTTGTGTGTGTGTTTGATTGCTTCTGTAATTTCTTCTGTAGTTAGTGTGAAATTTTCTTGTTCTGTCACACGTTTGTGTTTATCTTCTTCGGCTTTGATCCAGGGGGTGTTATTATTATGTAGTTTGGGTTCTGACCAGACAGTTTTCCAATAATCTGCGAGTTCTTGTTTGTTTGGTGGTTCAGTTACTACTGTCTGCTCGTTGTACATAGTTTTTCGGTAGAACTGTTTTTCGCTTCTTCGGAAGAGGTTGTTGGTGTCTTTCCTCTCGTTTGATTCTTTGTATCTACGGAGTCTTGCAGCATATACGGATAGTTTTTGTTTCAAAGTATCAACGATTTCTGGCAGTGTTCGGTTGAGAGATTTAGATTTGATCTTGTCTACACCCTGTGTGACACGTTTGGATGCGTTCCCGTTCATAAACTGGGTAAGATGTCCCAGATCTCTTCTGATGTTGTTGATTTTATTTTCTATTCTTATTTGCCATTTAAATTTAGGTTTTCTGCTGTTGGGGTCTCTTTGTCGTTGCGGGAGTTTTTGATTATTTTGTGTTATAGTGGTGATTGCTGCTGCATATATTATTGTGTGAATGTCTTCGATCGTGCTTAAGTCTGTTATGTACTGTGGTATTATGTGCTTGTTTATTGTGTTGAGGATCATTTGAGTGCTCTGTTTGAAAATTAAACGAGGGATGGGACTTCTTGTTGCAGGGCCGATGCCTGACCATCGAGCTAGATGTGACTGCATTTCTGCTTTGAGTGTCTGTATGAGAGGTGATTCGGAGTGATGTTGTATAGATGTTGTTGAGTATCGTGTGGTGCTTGCTATTTGCTTTGAAATATTAGTTTGAGTTATGCTCCTGCTGGTGGTGGGTCTTGTTGTTTTCGACTGGGTGGTTGTGTGTGTGAGATTGGTTCGGTATCCGCTCCACTGCTTCTATTGTTTGGCTGGTCCGTGTTCAGTTCAGCAGCCACTTGGTCTGCGTTCAGTCCAGCAGCTACTGCATCTTTGATGGTTTGCAATTCGGAAGGTGTGAGGCGATTGTTCTTGGTAATAACTCTTTTTTGGTCTATTACTCTCTGTTCTGTAACAAGTAATTGCAGATGTGGATATTCGGTCAAGAAAAGTCTGTGTAGTTCCAGTCTGTAGCCTGATGTCACTGTTTCTAGTTTGGTGGCGGTGTAGTAACAGCGCATCACTGTTCTATTCATTTCATCTGTCCACTTTAACCGCTGTCTTGGTTTGCCAGCCTTGGTAGTTGCATGTTGTCCTTGCAAAACATACGCGGTTTGGCCTGGCTTTGGTGGTTGTATTTGTCCCGCATCTACGTCGGTTGCGCTTGGGATGGTGGTGGTGGTGTGTCCAAGCGGCGAGTGATTCTCTTGTCAGTGATTTTTTGTCAGGTGTGATTTCATTACAGCAACGCATGGCGTGTTCATTGATTCCTGTGGTGCAACTCATGCGTTGCTGTGACTTTCCCGCCTTGGTGGGTGTCGGCTTACTCGCCGGCACAACACTTTGGGCAGGTCCATTTTCGGTTGCCCGGTCTTCATCGTTTTGGTCGAGCTGCCATTTCCCGCGACGTCCTCGACCGTTACGTCGCTCGCCCGATGCTTCTTTTATTGGTCTGCTGTTGTCTGGAATGTTCTCAATGTTTTGTGGTGTCAGAAGCTCAAAGTGTCCCGATATTGGATTGCCTGTTAGTAGAAGGTAGATAGTTTTGTTGTATTTTCTCGTGCTTATTATTGTTGGCCTGTCCGTAAAAGTTATTTTTGTATGTCTCGTTCTTCGTTGTTTTGAGAAGATATGAAAATTGCTATTTTGTGTTTCCGAGAGGGCAAGTATCTCTAGGCTCGTTCCATAGGTGCCATTTTTTCTCATATAATTATAGTAGTTATTGAAGTCTTTTATATCGTCGACTTCAATTAATGAAAATGCGTGAAGTTCCGACCAGTTTTGTTGTAAATAACTTAGAGCAACCTCTCGGAGTTTCTCATGATGATTTTGGTGGCCATACAAGTGTAAGCTAACTGCACGAAAAAGGCAATTTCCATCACCTACAATGTCGGATCTGGTAAAACTATCGGGAGTAGTTTCGGCTGAGGCGGTTGTTTGGGTCGTCTGTGGTTGTTGTTGTTGTGGTGTTGCTATAGCTGTTTGTACGACCGGGGTCCGCCTCCGCAACACCCTTCCATTATCATTACTATAATTATTATTCTTTGGCATACAATTCCCACGAGTATCCTAGGAAAGAGGGGTCGACTGCGGCAGAGCCTGGATGCCACAGCAAGGCTACTTACTCCCGGAGGGCGCCCGGTATCCGGGGGAACCGTTCGCGACTCATAAACGCTGAGCCATTCATCTTCTCGGCACGGTAAACACCTTAAGATTGCGTTTTTGTTACACATAATCTGGACAACACAAGACAGCACAACATGACTCAGGTACCTCGGGATCGTCAATGCCCGTACTAGGAGAATCCTGGGATTCCCCTAGCCCCTGAGGGGGAGCTACTGGCTCGGTTGAGATGAGCAGTTCTTAACTGGACTTCGCCGAGTTAAAAATAAAGACCCTTTTATTATTATTATTATTGTTATTTTCCATCTTTCCACAAATCAATTCGAATTTGAAATGGAATTTCACAAATTCTTCCGCTCATTTGTAATAATACTGCAAAATTACTAGCAACAAGTGACAGATTATAAAGTATGGCCGAAAGTTATTCATGCGTTTTCAATTTAGCGAGCAATAGATAGCTTGATAAAATGCGGCTGATTATAACGTGTTTCTTTCAATGCAGTTTTTGAGTGTATGGAGATTTTTTTGACATTAATTTTGTTCACATTTCTATAATAATGATGTAACTTCTAATTAAAATTTTCCGTAGTTGTTTTTAATACTAATTCTCGTTGGTTAATTTTTAAATATTAATTTAAACATGTTTTCTCATAGTTCCAATTAATTAGTTAAACATAACAAAAAAATAGTATAGAAAGCAGGTGGTGTATGGAGACTTTTTGGACTGACTGTATTTATTTTAAACAGCATTTTGCTACATAGCTTAGTTAAAGGCGGTCTATGCGTGTTTTTGGTTAAACATGAACGCTAAAACCTAATACTTTTAAGTTTTTATGATAAATGTGGATTTAGAACATTTAAAGATGTCCGAAATAATAGTTTTATTCCATAATTTTAATGATTATACTGTTTTACATTATTTATTAAAATGTATTTTTTCAATTTAATAGTTTTTTGGCAACCTTAAGTGTGTTTTCTGAAAAAACTTCACGATGGATGTTTCTTTTTATGATTTTTTTTTCAATTCAGCATAAAAAATACTTAAGAAAACACGTGTCTTACTTAAAAGACAGAGATTTTTTTGTATACCAGTGTAATCGGGAGCTCACAGTTAAAAATAAACACACAAATTTATTCTAAAAATTCGCCGTCTGTTATTAGTTCAATCATTATTTAAAGATCAATAAGTATTTGCATTAATATTTATTATCTTATCTTTATGGCACCGCCCTGTTGTAATGCAGCTTTCCAGGATTACAAAAATAATGGATTAAACCTTAAACAAGCATTGTTAAAGAAATATTTTATTATTTGCGACACATTTTTTAATCTCTATATTAACCGGCAATGTATTTTTACCGTTTTATCGAAAACTAAAAATGAATTACTGCACAACAATTATCGATACTCCATCAAGCATTTTATTTTTGCATTAGGCTAACGGATGATGGTTAGCGAAACGCGGGTGCAGGGCAAAAATAAAGTGATTAGTGTAGTGGTGATAGTAAGGGACGGGCGATAATGGATTTTACCTATTGATAGTTAACGGCAATTTTAATATGCGCTATATCGATAGGTATCGATAACTAATGATATATCGGCAACTATCTATATATTAATAGATTTTACTAAAAAACCGACAAATTCAAAAAAAGACCGGTCTTTTCTACAAAATTTTTGATTATCTTTGAAAATTGATCGCTGCGGTCCAGATAAAATGATTGTGATATAGTTATTCATATATCGAAAATTTTTACAATTACCTCTTTTTATAGGTATAATTTTTTTGGATTTCTCCTGTATCGATTGACATTTAGCCGATCATCCTGCCGGCTTCTTGATAGCTTGTTCTGAGAACTGATATGTTCTCAGTCTAACACGAAACTAATTTAATTCCGCTTGCACATGCCTTTTATAGTAGCGAAGGAGGTAGGGGGGAGCTTCATGGATGAACAGTTCCCAGATCTGTGAGAGGTAAAGACCAGTTTCACAATTAAGGTGGTTGGAATGTTTAAATATTTCGATCGTCTGACGAATTTTTCTACGATAGAAAAAAGAAATTGGTTGCAACCATTTTTGATTCGTCAAGGAGAATCTCGTGTTTTGTTTCATGCTGGTGTTCTGTAAGTACTGAAGGGAAAAGAAAAATAAGACAAACAGCCCTTTATTGTCTGCTGTTTAATTTTAGTTCATATTTTTCTGCTTGTTTCGCCGATATCGGTTTTACCACAGCTACATCTCTCAGAAAATTTCGATATAAACAGTGGGTGAAAATAGGCAGATGCCTTGTTACCTCTGTTCTTTAATATCGCCCTAGAAACAGCTATAAGATCAGCAGACGAATGTAGACGACATTGACATTATAGGAGACTTCACAACGACAGTAAAAGGCATTTTTAATGATATAGAAATGGCTATAAAAGGAGTAGGATTTAATATCATCGAAGAAATGACAAAAAATATTTGTGCAACAGATGGGGACGCGGTGATAGAGTAGGGCAAAACATAACAAATAACACATATAATTTTGAAAGAGTGGAGCGATTCAAATATCTAGAAGCTCCAATTACAGTTAATAATGACATCATAGAGGAAATAAAGGGCAAAATTCATTCCTGCTCATTAAGCAACTATTTTACTGGAAAAGAAAAAAGGGACGCCCACCAACCCGTTGGATAAATGACCTGAAACTGATTGCGGCGCTGAACTGGAAGAGAGCAGCAGAGGATAGACACAGTTGAGGAACAATGAGAGAAGCCTATGTTTATAAATGGACGGTGGATATGGGCTTTTGAGAGACTGATATGTTGAAAAAATTTCCAATCCCTAGTTATCACTGTTCTGTAATATTATTGTGTCGAATATTCGAAAATCCTAACGAAGTTAAAAAAGAAATTTTTTTCTGTTAATTTCCAACGTCTTTCTACCAGATAATTCAAAACTAGTATCATTTGACGTCCAAAACCTTTTCCCTAGCATACCCCCGGATGAAACAGTAAAAATCATAAAAACATTTCTAATCAAAAATAAAGTTAAAATCGTTATACTAAATTTATTAAACACGAGCCTCAATCAAAATTATTTTTACTTTAATAATACGTTTTATAATAGTTCTGAGGGTCTCATAATGGGTAGTCAACTTAGCCTGCTTTTTAGCAGAAATATTTATGGATAACCTAGAAAAACAAATACATCGACAAGAATTTAGCAAATCATTTTTGTACTGGTACCGATATGTAGACGACGTCTTTGCTTGTTTTAATGGTACAGAGCGTCAACTTGACAATGTTTTTAACTATATAAATTCAATACATAAAAATATTAAATTCACTATGGAACTAGAAGTCGACAATAAAATTAATTTTCTTGACTTAACGATAACCAGACATTACAACAAACACAAATTCTCTATTTTTTACAAACCCTCACATACAGATACTACAATAAACATAAAATCAGCTCACCCCCTACAACACAAATTGGCAGCTTAGCACAGTATGTTGCATAGACTTGTAAGTGTCCCCTTATCTGTAGATGATTTTAATAAAGAATTAAATCTAATAAAACAAATTGCTGTTAACAACGGATATTCTCCTGACACCATAGACTCAATTCTAAACAAAAAATTAAAAAATAAAGCTATTTCTTTAGTATACCCCAAGAAAGAACACAGGGAAAAAATTTAATGTTTTAACCTATTTTGGTAACACGTCAGAGAAAATTAAAAACCACTTAAACGAATATAATATTAACATAGCTTTTAGAACAAATAACTCGTTAGGAAAATTCATTAAAAACGCAAAGGGAAAAGAAAATAGATCAAACAAATCAGGAGTCTATCAGTTAAATTGTGGTTCTTGTCATAAAAGTTACATAGGTCAAACAGGTCGCTCATTCGAAACTCGGATTTTAGAACATAAAAGAGGCTATTTAAAAAACAAAACTGACTCAGCGTACAGTAATCATTTAACAGAATCAAATCATCTTTTTGACGATAAATTTAAAATTTTACACAAACAAAATAAAGGCGTAAAATTAAACTTATTAGAAAATTTAGAAATAAATAAAATTAAAAATTCAGACATCATCTTAAACGAACAAAAAGATACTTGTCTGGCTCATGGTAACTCCCCTTTACTCAATTTATACAATTAATATTCAGAATGGATTTCCCAGCAATATTCATTAGCATATAGTATTAATTTTATTACCTATCTACCTTAGAGTATTTATATAAATGTAACAACACTAATACTCAAATATCATTTTGTATCAGACGAAGCTATAGTATAGCGAAACGCGACATACAGTTTCAGTGAAACTAAATAAAGTGGAAATTTGACAATATTAGTCTTTGATTACTTCCCTTGGAAATTATTTAGGAATTTAATTCAGGCAAATGAAAAGTAATCAGGGTGCAAAAACCACAGCCTCAATTATTTGCCTACGATACCAGGCTTACCTAATGCAATGAGTAATATTCATAAGACAAAAAGTTTTTCGAAGTGTTTTCAAGTTTTTTTTACTATGTATTTTAATAATAATCACCTAATAAATGGAAACAAATTAAATTAATAATGTCATTAGTTTTTATTATGGTTCTGTAAAAGAGCGACTGTATTATATTGACCTCATATACAGGTTGATGCAAATTTGCTTTTCGTAAAGATGGGTTTTTCTTATATCCAACCAAGGATCTGATGCAGTGACGAAATACTATATATTTTCTCTATATTTTTGTGGTAATTAGAGACCCAGTAAATAACGCCACACAATAACTAATTTTTTTAAAGATGGTCAAAATATCATCTTTAAATTACAAAAGTCCGGAACGAAAACTTGAGTTCCGACTGTCTCCTGGAATATCGGGAACTATTTATAATAATGACAAAATTAATCAAAACATGAAATGGTGAATGCAACACTGTAATGGGTGCTAAAACTTATATTTTGTTAAAATTATTTCATATTTTGATATTATTTTTGCGTATTCAATGTTTTTATTACCTTTTTTGATTTGTCAATCCATACATCCTCATTATCAGCACCTTTATACATCAAACCAAACCACCATTGCTCTTGGATACCCAGTGACCTGCACATAGTCTGAAATACCTCTCGACCTGCTGTCTTGGGCACGGCTTCGAGCTCCGATTCATGGTGGGGAGTTCTGACAACTACTTTCATTTTTTATCCTGTAAAAAAACAAGTAATCTAGAGGCCATGCGATCGATATGTATCTGGAGAAAAATTTTATTTAAAAAAAAATGTATAATTATATATATCATAACAATAATTTTTAAAAATATATACAGTTTATGGAACAGCAGAACATAGTGGCCAGTCAATAAGTTTTCAAAGCGGAAATAAAACAAGATGAATTAATGAGTCCAAACATATTTGTTCTTTAGTATAATCTCCCTTAAGCTCAATACATTTTTTCCATCGATTTTCCAATTCATTTACTCCATCTCTAAAGTGGTTTTCCGGACGATCTTCAAAATACCCATTTACGAATGCTCTCCTCACCTAGAAATCTTTTAAGGTTTTGGAGCAGATGGAAATCTGACGGAGCTAGATCTGGCGAATAGGATGGATGTTCCAACAATTCGTACTGTACTCCGAGCCGTTTTGCCGTTTTTTTTTTATGGGTCTAGCACACGTGCTGCAGGGAAGTCCCTAAAGCGCTCCAGGAGCGGCATGTGTGCGGAAAAAGCGATTCACGTTGTCTTGAATCGCTGTAAATTGTACTCGGTGGGAAACACAGCGCTGGGCAAATTATTTCAAAGGGATGATGTTCTCCATATAAAAGACTGCTTGAAAAGCGTTGTACGCGGAGTAACAAGCTGAACCTCATACGGATGCGAAGCACCAGCGCGACGTGTATTTATAACATGCACCCTTTTGGGAGGAATTAAGCGGGCAACATCCTACGAACACTTTCCATGAAAATACTTGTAGAATAGACTCAAGTCGCCAACCGTTCTTCGATGTTCCAGCGAATCAAGGCCGCCGGTCAGTTCCGGGTCTCCAATCAGACGAACAGTTCTTCTCTGAACAGAATCCAACAAATGCAGTGTATATTTGGGTGCGGAGCCCCAAACATGGGGAGCAGTATTCCATAGTTGGTCGAATTTGAGCTTTGTAAAGAATTAACAGTTGTTGTGGAGTGTAAAGCTTTCTGGTTCGAAATAATATTCCTAACTTTTGAGAAGATCTCCTTGCTATGCCTGCAATATGTTCATGCCAGGACATATCTGCTCCCAAACTAACGCCCAACAAATTGAGCGACGATGTGGGGGAATGGAATGCCCCGACATAACTATCTCGGGTTCAGCAACGTTAACTTTTTTAGAAAAAACTGCTGCCTGGGTTTTTGTGGCGTTAAATTCCACTTAGTTACTGTCACCCCAAGATAGAATGTCTTCCAGGTCCTTGTTAAGTTGAACGACCTCCTACTGTCTGCGGATATTCGCCTGAGCAGTCGATGTACGAGTGTTCAAAGTGAATGAAGAGATAAGCGTACTGTCATCTGCAAAGCTGTAGATTGGATTCCCGGTCTTTTCCAGCAGATCGTTAATGTAAAGGAGAAAGAGAGTAGGAGACAGTATGAAGCCTTGGGGCACACCGGCGTTGATAGTGAAGGTGTTAGAAAGAAATCCGTCGACCGCCACTCGTAAAGAACGCTCTTTGAGGAAAGATGAGAGCCACAAACAGAACTTTTCAGACATACCACAAGAGCGTAGCTTAGCCAACAGTCCATCGTGCCAAACACGGTCGAATGCCTTGGATATGTCAAGAGCAACCGCTCGAGATTCTCCAAAGTATTCAATTGCGTTGTTCCAAACATGTGTTACATAAGTCAGAAGATCTCCTGTTGATCTATTTTTACGAAAGCCATATTGGTGATCACTAATAATATTGAACCGTTCAAGATATTTTAGAAGATGCTGATTGATAACCTTTTCCATTACTTTCGATATTATTAAAAGCAGTGCGACTGGTCGGTAGTTATTTGGTAAGGTCTTCTTGTCTTTTTTAGGTATCGGCTGAACCGTGGCACATTTCCAGCAAGACGGAAATATTCCCTTTCTGTAGGATGGGTTGAAAAGTCTACAGAAACAGATTAACTCTTTTAAGTAAAATTTGAATACAAAATCCAGAGTATTAGAGGAGGTATTTGTTAAAATATACCTGGCAGCTATTGCCTTTAAATTTATAAGAAGTAGGATATTAAGGATGTTTTAGAATCTACAAATTCGGAGATCCCTTACGACCAGCAGCGGTACCATCTATTACCAATGTCGAAATAGCGTGCAGATGGATGCAATTTAACCTCTTTTTAGTGGACTATTTACTATCTAAGGCAATCTCTTAAGTTAATAAAGGTAACGTATGCCACAAATAATAAGATTCAAAATTGATACAATTTGTAACTTCTGTAGGGTAATTACTCTCTAATTATTTTTATAAAACCAGCAGATTTTCCTGTAAACTGCTCATAAACTCATTAGTAACGAATCAAGCAATTCAAAGTTAAAGCTGCAAAACGCTTAAATTTTCTCAATAAATTACTTTTACATACGCAAAAATATCTCTTAAAATCCATTTACATATAAAAAGCCAAAACTGTACTCAATTATAACAAAGTTTTCCGAATGAACCAAACATTTTACCGAAATTATAAAGTACGAATTAATTTCACTAAAACAAGTTTACCAGTTGGAAGAAGCTAATTAAAATTTGAAGGTCTGGTGATTTTAAGCCATTTGCTAATAATTGTGCTGAAATGTTCATTACGAAAAAGTTCAACTTTAATTGAACATCACAGGACTTACTAATTAAGATACATATAAATTAATATTTTTTTCATGATACGAGGATAGATTGAAAAGTTCGTGGCCTCACCAAAAAATAATTATAATATTTTTATTTTATATGTATATATTATGGCTTAACTCAGCTTATTGACGAACCAACACGGATCCCTGATCGAGACGGGGAGTTCGCCAGTCTTCTTGATCTGTTTTTAACCACCAATCCGGAGATTTACACGGTCACCGTAAATCCGCCGTTAGGTTCTTCCGACCATAAACTGCTTTCGACATCGAGTATCCTGCCAATCAGTGGCAGAGAGGCGCCTAGGCCGCGCAAGATTTGGCACTACAAATCTGCTAAATGGGAAGATCTCATGGAATACTTTCGAACTTTCCCTTGGATGGACATTTGTTTTCGATCCTATAACCCATCTGACTGCGCCAGGGAGGTCTCCGATGTTATTTTGGCTGGTATGGAAGCTTACATCCCTTATTCGAAGAAATGCTCCTCCAACGGCAAGCCTTGGTTCGACCGAAAATGCAAAGAAGCTGTTGTTTCTAAACATATTGCCTACCGACAATGGCGTGAAAATCCTAAACACCGTAAATCGTAACATCTTTGTTCATGCCCGGAACAGATGCAAGGGAATTATCGACGAAACCAAGGAGGCACACAATCAACGAATTAGAAACAAACTTCTCGCTTGTCCCAACAATTCCAGGTCCTTTTCGGCAGTCGCTAAGGCAGTTAGTCAAAATTTTACCAAATCCACCATACCACCACTCACACGGCCAGATAATTCCATTGCAACCACACCTGTTGAGAGAGCGAACTTGTTGGCTGAACTCTTTGCTTCACATTCTACTGTCGATTTCCAAGGAAAAACACCACCTACTATTCCCATATTGCAGTCAACGATGCCCGATGTTGTCTTCAGACAGCGCATCATAAAGCGTATTTTAATGAAGCTAGACACCAAGAAGGCTTCTGGCGCTGACGGAATACCTGCCATAGTTCTCAAAAACTGTGCAAGGGAACTAACACCAGTTTTCTGTAGATTTTTTAACCTATCCTACAGAAAGGGAATATTTCCGTCCTGCTGGAAATGTGCCACGGTTCAGCCGATACCTAAAAAAGGTAAAGAAGACCTTGCCAAATAACTACCGACCAGTTGCACTGCTTTCAATAATATCGAAAGTCATGGAAAAGGTTATCAATGAGCATCTTCTAAAATATCTTGAACGATTCAATATTATTAGCGATCACCAATATGGTTTTCGTAAACATAGATCAACAGGAGATCTTCTGACTTATGTAACACATGTTTGGAACAACGCAATTGAACACTTTGGAAAATCTCGAGCGGTTGCTCTTGACATATCCAAGGCATTCGACCGTGTTTGGCACGATGGACTGTTGGCTAAGTTGCGCTCTTATGGTATGTCTGAAAGGTTTTGTTTGTGGCTCTCATGTTTCCTCAGAGAGCGTTCTTTACGAGTGCCGGGTTTCTTTCTAACACCGTCACTATCAACGCCGGTGTGCCCCAGGGCTCCATACTGTCTCCTACTCTCTTTCTCATTTACATTAACGATCTGCTGGAAAAGACGGGAATCCAATCTATAGCTTTGCAGATGACAGTACGCTTGTCTCTTCATTCACCTTGAACGCTCGGACATCGGCTGCTCAGGCGAATATCCGCAGACAGCAGGAGGTCGTTCAACTTAACAAAGACCTGGAAGAAATTCTATCTTGGGGTGATGGTAACCAAGTGGGATTTAACGCTACAAAAACCCAAGCGGCAGTTTTTTCTAAAAAAGTTAACGTTGCTGAACCCGACATAGTTATGTCGGGGCACTCCATTCCCCTAGCATCGTCGCTCAATTTGTTGGGCGTTATTTTGGGAGCAAATATGTCTTGGCATGAACATGTTGCAGGCATAGCAAGGAGAGCTTCTCAAAAGTTGGGAATATTATTTAGAACCAGAAAGCTTTACACCCCACAACAACTGTTAATTCTTTACAAAGCCCAAATTCGACCAACTATGGAATACTGCTCCCACGTTTGGGGCTCCGCTCCTAAACATATACTGCATTTGTTAGATTCTGTTCAGAGAAGAGCGGTCCGTCTGATTGGGGACCCGGAATTGACCGGCGGCCTTGATTCGCTGGAACATCGAAGAACGGTTGGCGACTTGAGTCTGTTCTACAAAATATTTTCATGGAAAGTGTTCGAAGGATGTAGCCCGCTTAATTCCTCCCAAAGCGGTGCATGTTAGAAATACACGTCGCGCTGGTGCTTCGCATCCGTATGAGGTTCAGCTTGTTACTCCGCGTACAACGCTTTTCAAGCAATCTTTTACATGGAGAACGTCATCCCTTTGGAATAATTTGCCCAGCGCTGTGTTTCCCACCGAGTACAATTTACAGCGATTCAAGAACAATGTGAATCGCTTTTTCCGCACTCGTGCCGCTCCTGGAGCGCTTTAGGGACTTCCCTGCAGCACGTGTGTGCTAGACAAATAAAAAAAAAAAAAAAAAAATATAGTACCCTCATTAGTTCATACTTTCCTTCGTTGTCACAGTGTAAAATTTTGTTGCTGTAGAATTTGTGATTTTTAGGTTAGAACGAGTTTGGTGAGACAAAGTGCAGCGTTTTTGGAAAAATGAAAAAATTTGAACAAGGTGCGTCATCAAGTTCCTGTTTAAAAAAAGATTAATACCAAAGGAGATCTACGATGATATGAAAACAACACTAGGGGAATCTGCTCCGTCATATACCAGAGTTTAAACGTGGACGAGAAAGCATCGAAGATGACCCTCGCTCCGGCCAGCCCACGATGTGTACGATTGAAGAAAACATCGGAAAAGTGTGTGATCTCATATTGAAAAACCGTAAATTAACTATCAAGGGTATTTCAGACATTATAGGCATCACGTGTGAACGAACACAAAACATCATTGCCAACGAACTTGGATTTTCTAAGGTTTCCGCTAGGTAGGTCCCCAGATTGCTTTCAGTTGAACAAAAACGAATTCGACTCACGATTTCTCGCGACTGTTTGTTGTTTGACGCTGATCCGCAAGATTTACTTAACAGGTTTGTGACAATGGACGAAACCTGAATTCACCACTATACTCCAGAGTCAAAACAACAATCCAAGCAGTAGAAAAAATCTGGTGAACCGACCCCAAAGAAAGCGAAGGGAATTCGGTCGGCTGGAAAAGTGATGGCGTCAATTTTTTGGAATGCTAAGGATATTATTGTGGTGGGCGAAACAATAAACTCGACTTACTATTGTACCCTTTTGCGTCGTTTACGTCAAGAAATTAAAAAGAAACGACCAAGATTACTGAGAAAGAAAGTTTTGTTTCATCAGTGCAACGCTCGCGTTCACACGTCTGTTGAGTCTATGGTTCAAATTCGAGATTGTGGTTTCGAATTGCTGCCCCACCAGGATTATTCTCCTGATTTGGCACCTTCGGACTTTCATCTGTTTCCAAACCTAAAAAAACACCTCGGTGGCCAGAAATTTTTTTCAAATGAAGAAATCAAAGTTGCAGTTAACCAGTATTTTGAAGACCTTGAGGAATCTTTTTTTTAAACAGGTGTGGAAGCTTTGGAAAGCAGATGGAAGAAGTGTATATAGCTAGGTGGAGATTACGTCGAAAAATAAAAATATTTTTGTACGTATTTTATTTTGTTTTCTTGACTAGGCCGCGAACTTTTCAATCCATCCTCGTATTACAGTATTATAGTCATATTAAGCCATTATTTTAATATCTTACTAACGTCTTCACTACCCATCTAGCGGGTGTAATGCAGTCTAATCTCTTCTTTATTATAGCTATAGCAGAAGAAAACTCAGTAAAGTAGTTTTTTCCAATATTTCCTTTAAAAATACACAGTTCCAACATAAATATTGAACATGACTTTCTTATACTAAGGAGTAACTTCAATCTAATCTAGGAATTACAATTCGATATTTTATATGATTTATCATATAATATTTGATACGATTATTCATAAAGATTGGGCGGAGAAAGGGCTTCCAAGACATTTATAACTGAAACATGTCATTTTCCTCCTTATACTATTTCAGTTAAAATTAAAGATAATAAAAAAGAAAAATATAGTCTTCAGATTCTAAGAACTCTAAAAATGACATATAATCTATTCTATACGAAGCATCCCCTTTAGCCCCCCGTTTATTTGACTCTAAATAAGTTGATTAAAAATTTGTTCTAGTTCTTAACCAAAAAAAAAACTGGCCAAGTGTAAGTCGGACTTGCACAATTAGTATTTCGTACCGTAATTACTTTTGAAATAAAAATTTTTGTTACGGGGGTATAAAATGATCAGTAACTTCACAAAACGCATCCCAAATGACTTTTCAACAAAGTTTGTTTGCGATCTTTGTTTTTATATGTATACCAGATAAATTATCAACGGTCCTTATGGAACATATTCCAGAATTTATTCGAAAGTTTTTAATTACTACTCTTAGCGATAGGGTGGGGGGACAGAAGTTTCTGGCAATAATATAAAAAAAAATTTGTACGGATATAATAATTATAATAATCATTTATTAGTTAAAAGAATAACAATAGTTATAAACACAAAATGGTATGGAACATTGTACAAAGAACAAAAAGATAAAAGGACCTTCACAAAACACATACATATGTTTATGACAAAAACAAAAGGCTCAGAAGACATCATTAAAGACAGTCAAGGGAAGATGAAAAGCATCCTTAACAAGTAGCAATAAAATTAACATTTTTATTCATAAGTTAAGTCTGTCTGAATCACTAAAGAAACTGTCTATAGCATAATAAGCTTTTGATAATAAAAACTTCCGTATCTTTATTTTGGCTCTTACTTGCGGTAATTTTCGAACGCTCTCTGGAAAACTATTAAATATTTTAACGGAAAGATATTATACACCTCTTTGGATGTAACTAAAATTACACTTCTCAATTACAAGATCTGTTTTATATCTAGTTTTTATAATTATGTCTGTTTTGTGCATTTTCAAAGAGATCCTTGTTTATACGAACAAACATAAAGGAGTCCAATATATACATACTAGTTAAAGTTAAAAGGGATTTACTGACAAAGACATTCCTACAGCTGTCACGATAATGCATCTTAAAAGTAGCTCTGATACATTTTTTTTGTAATTTAAAAATTTTGTCTACTTGGGGAGAATTTCCCCAAAAAATCAAACCATACCTGAACCTGGACTGCACGTAAGCATAATAGGCCGTCAAGGCAGCATCAACGCCCACATTATTTGATAAGATTCTAGGTGCATAATAATATTTGGAGAGACCAGCCGCGACATTCTCTACATGCTGTCTCCAATCAAGTTTAGCATCAATATAGACAGATGCTGAGATGAATATCGCTACCCTTGTAAGGAAACGTGAGAAAATGATCAACCCTTCTGCCAAAAATCAGACACTGTGTTTTTGAAACATTCAGTAGAAGGTCATGGGTTGTAAAATAACGATTTAGAATTTCACAGGCTCTCCCCACATCAGCGACTATCTCCTGTGGAGTGTCACCACTAAAGATCAGGGTTGTGTCGCCGCATATAGAACTGTAAACTTTCCTGTAATGTTAGGCAATTCATTTGTATAAAGTATATAAAGCAGCGGGCCTAAAATAGATCCCTGAGGTACACTCCTCGTAACAGCGACCCTGTCTGAAAGAAAAGACCTGCCATAATTATCAGTCTCCATCACTTGCTGAGTGCGATTATTCAAGTAGGAGGCGATTAACTTTAATGCATTTCCCCTAATACCCAGGTGTTCCAATTTTATGCATAAAGTCTTATGATTGACACTATCAAAGGCTTTTGACAGATCAATACACATTGCCATAGTTATCGTTCCGCTATTTAGTGACTCCAGAACATTTGACAATGCTTGATAAATGGCTCTTATGGTGAACTTTCCCTTTATAAAACCGTTTTGATTGGATGCAATCATCTAGTGCCTCTCCAAGAATTTAAGAAATCTCTCATTGATAATCCTCTCAAAGATCTTTCCAACATTAGACAGAAGAGATATCGGTCTGTAGTTTTTCTCATTATTTACTGCTCCTTTCTTATGGATTGACTTTACAATGGCATTTTTTAGGAGATCAGGATATATACCCTGCTCAAGACACAAATTAATGATAAACGACAGTGGCTCAGATATTATTTCTGCAGTTTCTTTAAGTATATTTACTGGTAAATTATATCATCTCCAACTGATTTTTTATTTTTTAAAGATTTGATTACAGAAAAGACCTCGGGAACCGTCGTTGGCATTAGAAATATAGTATTGAAATTTTTATTTTCAGATGACGATAACTGAAATCCACGGACATCCAGATCATCATTTATTCTGGGACACGCGTTTATAAAGTATTTGTTCAGATGATTTACAATTTTAAAAGGATCGTTAAACCTTTGTGAAAAATTATCAAGAATTGTCTTTGGTGGATGATCGGTTTTTGTTATATGTTTAACCAAATGCCAAGTCGCTCCAATCTTATTTTCGGCATTATTTATAATATTAGTTTGTATATAGATATTACATCATATATATGTTTAAACTAATGTTTTATACAGGTTTTCATTTGACGACCCACTCGAAACTTAAGTCAAAATTTAATTTTCAAAGCTACACGGCTGTGATTGGGCCATCAATCGCTATAGTCAAAACTTATAAAACTATGTTATTCCTTAAAGAGTTGATTGATTGGTCCGTTATGTTGTGACAGTACATTTTAACAATAAAACTGCTTAATTACTTTGTTAACTGTCACTAAATATTTTTGTGAAGATTTTACTAAGATTAGTCTTAGTTAAGCGTTTGAGAATGTAGTTGTACTACGAAGTCACGATAACGCAATTGTAAAATCATTACAAATATATTTGGTGACAGTTAACAAAGTACTTAAGTAGTTTTATGTTATTCCTTATTTTCAATATTATATGTGTTCTAAATTTGAAATCTTTATTGCATTTATTTGAGAGTTATCTAATTTCTATGGGTCATTTTTTTTGGAAACCTTTCATTTGCGGACATCAAGTGGTAACATGTGTATTATGGTGATAAATTATATTATAAAGGAAGGTTCTTTTTTATTAATTATTAAAGTCTGCGCTCTCCCTTTGGAAATGTGGTAAAATTTTAATGCGGGGAGGGTTCCTTTTACCACAAGAGAGGGTTATTTTTGGAAATCTCGCCAGCTGCCGTCCCTTAGTTTTTGAAGAATGTACAGTTGAAAATACAGGAGAAGCTGTTTTAAGAAGAGCTCACTCTTTTTTACGGAACACTTATGAAATCACTTCGGTGTTCGTCCGTCTGTCCGTTTATCTGTCACACTCGATTTTCTCCGGAACTATTTGACATAGAAGGTTGAAATTTGGTACTAATATAGGAATTGATGGTCTCACCAGAGCCGTGTAGTTTTCACAGTTAAATTTTGACTTAAAGGCTTAGTCTTGGGGGGTAAAATCAGAAGTGAAAAAAAATTACTAAGTCATCGAGCGGGGTGCCAAATGAAAGTTTGTAAAAACAGGAGTTCAAAAATATATGTAATGTAATACTTGCGCACATTTTTCTTTGTATTATTTTTAAAGAATTGCGAAAAATCGCTGGTCCCTCCTTATCTCGAAAAGTACTGATCTAAAAATATTGAAAAAATTCTAGAATATTCTCCACAGGGTTAGATTGAACAAAAATTAATATTAATTTATCTGGTATATAAAAAAAAATTCAAGGTCATTAGTTTTCAGTAAAGATCAGAAAAAAAATTGTTGAAAATTCATTTGGGGTGTGTTTTGTGAAGTCATTGATCATTTTATACCTCCTTAACAAAAAATTTTTATTTCAAAAGCAGTCAACGTACGGAACACTAATTGCGAAAGTCTAACTTGCACTTGACTGGTTATTTCTAAATGTCTTTTCCCAGTCATCTTTTCCGACTTCCACTATAAAAGAAAGGATTATAAATTGAATACCTCCGCACCTGGATTTTATCTTCGCAGTCCTGGTCATCCACTTAATATATAGGCAGACAAACTGACAAGCTGATCAACAGGCAGGCAGAGAGACTGACAGACTGACGAAAATTAGAAAATATGTTTTCCACCACTAGAACATGGCAACTTTAAGTGTGTTTTCTTAAAAATCTCACCGTAGATGTCTTTTTTTATGATTTTTTTTGGATTCAGCATAAAAAAATACTTAAACAAACACGCGTCTCACTTAAAAGACAGAGAATTTTTTTTGTATACCTGTGTAATTGAAGTATACGTTTTTAAAAATATATTATTTTTGTTTGCTCCAAGTATATAAAAAAGTTTAGAATTAATTTTAGATATATACGAGTAGTAGCGAAGAAAATATCTTGTTGCATAAAATGTATTGCTCATAGATTCTGGAGTTCTAAATAAAGGGTCTTCCATTTGGGACTTGACAACTTTGAAATTTCACTGTGAACGCACGCTTAAGCCAATCACTGAACTGTCAACGTCAAAACATTCAGTAAAGTCAACATTTTCATCATGGTAAAGTACACGAACGAGCAACGTTTACAAATAATTAAAATTTACTACCAAAATTTGGAGTCGGTGACTGCAACTTTAAGAGCGTTAACGCCAATTTTTGGTCGTAATTCTCGTCCCAGTAGACAAGCAATTCATAGTCTAGTGAAAAAATTTGAGTTAACATATTCGCTGCTGGATGTTCCCGTGCCAGTGAGACAACGGGTTGGTCGAAGTGGCCAGAATATTGCTGCCGTTCAAGCGTCCATCTCAAACGAACCAAAACAGTCGATTTCACGACGTTCTCAAGAATTGGGCATCGCTCAGACCACACTATGGCGAATTTTGTGAAAGGATCTTGGCCTCCACCCTTATAAGTTAAAGTTAACTCAAGAACTAAAGCCACTCGATCATATGAAGCGACGTACGTTCTCGAATTGGGCTCTAGAAATGTTGGAAGAAGATGACCAATTTCATCGCAAAATCATGTTTAGTGATGAAGCGCATTTTTGGATAAACGGCTTCGTCAACAAAAAATTACTGTTTGGTGCGGTTTTCATGCCGGTGGTGTCATTGGGCCGTTCTTTTTCGTTGATGAAAATAACCGTCACGTTACAGTCAATGGAGATCGCTACAGAGGCATGTTGCAACGTTATTTCTTTGATCAGTTGCATGGGCTAGACATTAATGATATGTGGTTTCAACAAGACGGCGCCACAAGCCACACAGCGGGTGTAACAATCGACTTACTGCAATCTAAATTCGGTGAACGTGTTATATCGAGAAATGGTCCCGTCGAATGGCCGCCTAGATCGTATGATTTAACACCTCTAGACTTCTTTTTATGGGGTACGTTAAATCATTGGTCTATGCTAACAAGCCTGCGTCGTTAGAGGAGCTCAGAGCCAATATTGAAAGAGAGATAGCGGCCGTTTCCGTCGAAATGTGTGACCGAGTAATCGAAAATTGGGTTCAACGAATCGACCGCTGCAGACGTGCCCGTGGTGGATATATGAATGAAGTCGAATTTCATTACATAAATGTTTTGATTGTACTTTAAGCCGATAGTAAAATTTTCGAGATGTCTCAAATGGGTTGCGTTTTATTTCAAAAAAAAGTTGTCAAGTCCTTAATGGAAGACCCGATACCGTATGTAACATACTCTTCAACCAAAAAATACCGGAAACTATTAGGGTGGGGGATAATGATTACCAGGTCCTTAAAATTTTTAAATTTTGTGATATTATCAAAGGAAATATTATAAAATAAAGTTTTATGTGCAAAAAATGTCTGAAACTATTAGGATGAGGGATAATGATTACCAGGTCCTTAAAATGTTTATTTTGGGATATTATTAAAGGAATAAAATTTTATGTGCTAAATTTATTTAGGGAAAAAGGTGAATATATTATTTTGTTCTTTAATCAAGTTAGGAATAATTCAGGTCAAGAACTAAAAATAATATTACATCACCTATACATTATAAATAATTAAATATTATAAAAGAGTATTTATCTAATTTAATTAAACCACTATTTTAATTCAAAGGTACTTTTAGGACCTATAAAAGCAAACAAACAATTTACACTACATATATGTTAAATATGTGTTGAGTTTCCACGATCAAATAGCTGAACGTATCGAAATTTATCAGGACAAATAGGTCTCAAGTTAACTTAGAGGGTACTTTTTTGTTGAAAATCTCTATTCCCGAAGGAAGAAAGAATATTACCATGTCAGCATGAAGGCGTATAAAATATGCAGATGGATGAAAGATCTGAAAAAGTTGGACGTAATACATTCACGTCGAAGAAGCCGCGGGAAATTCTTTTTCGCAAGTAAAATAAAAAAAACGATTAACATATAGGATAATAAAACTACTTAATTACTTTGTTAACTGTCACTAAATATATTTGTAAAGATTTTACAATTGCGTTATCGCGATTTCGTAGTACAACTACATTGTCAAATGCTTAACTAAGACTAAAACAGATTTTTGGTATTTTATGTTTATATGATGAACAGATGTGGGTCTATTATATGTTAAAACAGTTGGAACAGAACAGAATTTGCTACGTCTAATTGACTATTCAGTAAATTTATATTATGGTCCTTTGAATGTCTGTAAATTTCTATAGATTCTAAGAAGTTGAGTTTTGACCCTTTAGGTGCCATATAGAGTATTTGTAAACAATCGATATTGGGAAAAGTATGGCCTGTTTCTAAGAAATGTTTAGCAAAGTGTGATTTTTCATTTTTTAGCCTATAAGAGGCATTGTGTTCTGCGAATCTTGTCTTGAAATTCCGTCCCGTTTGGCCTACGTAACAGCTATTACACTCTTGACAATTAAGTTTATAAACTCCTGATTTATTGTATTTATTAGTTTTATCTTTGGCATTAAAAAATATATTGGATAATTTTTGAGCGGGTTTTAAAGCTATTCTTGTTTTTTTTCGGTCGTGAGAACTTGGGATATTTTATCCGAGATGGGACCAAAATATGTCAGAGGTATGAATGTTTTCTTTTGTTGGTATTCTTTTACGGGGTAGACTAAGCTGAAAGTGGTTTGTTTTCGTTTACGGTTTATTAAGGTATTAATTATTTTAGGTTGGAAGCCGTTATTGAGTGCTATATTTTTAATTGTGTCCAGTTCTTTTTTTAAATTATTTTTACTAAGAGGGTTATTGAAGGCCCTATGGATCATAGATCTATAGGCTGCCAGTTTATGGGAGTTAGGGTGTATTGAGTCAGCTGGGATGGTGACATCTGAAAAGGTTGGTTTGCGGAAGATATCGAATTCTAGTCTATTTCTCTTTTTCAAAATTGTAATATCTAAGAAATTTATTTTATTATCGGTTTCCTTTTCAAGTGTGAATTTTATGTTGGGGTGTAAATTATTTAGCTGATTTAAAGTGGAATTTAGTTCAGTATCATTTCCAAGGAAACATATTAAGATGTCGTCCACATATCTAAACCAAAAGAGAATATTTTTCGCGTGTTGAGTTTTTAGAAAACTGTTTTCCAATTCTGACATAAAGATTTCGGCTAGCAAAGGACTAAGTGGAGACCCCATGGCAAGTCCATCTCTATGTTTGAAAAATTGATAATTGAACTGAAAATAATTTCCGGATATACAAAATTCGAACAGTTTCAATATATCTTGTATTATTATATTGACCTAAACAATCTTTATTTGGGATATTGGAGAACATATTTGTTACATCGAATGAAACTAGAAGGGCGTTATTTGGGATGGAGATATTTTTAAGTTTATTTGTTCAACCAAGAATGTCTAAGAAACAACGTCTTCCCAAAATACACACACGTAAAATGCAACTCATCATCAACCTTGGCCCGGAAAGCTATCCATTCCTGCAAGATCACATGGCTGAAGGAAGAAGCTAAGAAATGGTTCCGCAACAGGGACAACCTCTTACTCCATATCAAGGTATTGCACTCTGAATTAGCTTATAAACTCCACCCAATAGAATTCGATATCTTTGATGATAATACTAGATTAAAAATTAGCCAAATTATTCCCAAAATTTATTTAACTCAATCAAAAAAACTTAAAAAAACTAATAGAGAATAAAAAATATACCGAAACTTCAGATAATACTCAACAAAAAACCTTCTATAATAGATTTATCAATATCTCTAATACAAATTTCACAGAAAGTGAGAAAAAACTGCTTGAAAAAGGACCAAAATATAACCCTAACTTTAATATAAAAAATACTACCGAAACCCTAATATCCGAAATTGAATCAGCCACAAAAAATATAGGTGACCCAAATATTAAAAAAGAAAAAATAAAACATATAATGATAAACACAAAAAACACTACTTGCAGTAACCAAGAACAATTAACGATAGCGTCCATTCAGTCTAAAATAAAAGAGAATAACTTACTAATAACAAAAGCAGACAAAGGCAACTCCATCATAGCTCTTGATAAAAACCATTACATTCAAAAAGTAAATGATTTTTTGGAAAAAGAAAATCCAGTAAAACTAAAAAAAGATCCAAAGGATAAAATTCAAAAACAACTCAAGACCCTGCTAAATGAAACCCTGAGCATTGTGGATGAAAGAGAAAAGTTTAAAATAATAAACCAAAATCCTACATCACCAAAACTTTATGGCCTGATAAAAATACATAAAGAACATTCGCCAATAAGACCAGTAGTATCGTACAGCAACACCCCCCTAAAAAATTTGGCAACACATCTCAACACCATCTTTAAAGAAATTACACAATTCAATCCAAAATACAACACAAAAAACTCTATAGACCTTACAAATAAACTTAAAAATATCTCCATCCCAAATAACGCCCTTCTAGTTTCATTCGATGTAACAAATATGTTCTCCAATATCCCAAATAAACATTGTTTAGAAATTATAAAAAACTATGTTACAAAAAAACAACGTCAATATAATAATACAAGATATATTGAAACTGTTCGAATTTTGTATATCCGGAAATTAATTTCAGTTCAATAATCAATTTTTCAAACAAACAGATGGACTTGCCATGGGGTCTCCACTTAGTCCTTTGCTAGCCGAAATCTTTATGTCAGAATTGGAAAACAGTTTTCTAAAAACTCAAACACGCGAAAAATATTCTCTTTTGGTTTAGATATGTGGACGACATCTTAGTATGTTTCCTTGGAAATGATACTGAACTAAATTCCACTTTAAATCAGCTAAATAATTTACACCCCAACATAAAATTCACACTTGAAAAGGAAACCGATAATAAAATAAATTTCTTAGATATTACAATTTTGAAAAACAGAAAAAGACTAGAATTCGATATCTTCCGCAAACCAACCTTTTCAGATGTCACCATCCCAGCTGACTCAATACACCCTAACTCCCATAAACTGGCAGCCTATAGATCTATGATCCATAGAGCCTTCAATATCCCTCTTAGTAAAAATAATTTAAAAAAAGAACTGGACACAATCAAAAATATAGCACTCAATAATGGCTTCCAACCTAAAATAATTAATACCTTAATAAACCGTAAACGAAAACAAATCACTCTCAGCTTAATCTACCCCGTAAAAGAATACCGAGAAAAGAAAACATTCATACCTCTGACATATTTTGGCCCCATCTCGGATAAAATATCCCAAGTTCTCACTACCGAAAAAACAAGAATAGCTTTAAAACCCGCTCAAAAATTATCCAATATATTTTTTTAATGCCAAAGATAAAACTAATAAATACAGTAAATCAGGAGTTTATAAACTTAATTGTCAAGAGTGCAATAGCTGTTACGTAGGCCAAACGGGACGGAATTTCAAGACAAGATTCGCAGAACACAATGCCTCTTATAGGCTAAAAAATGAAAAATCACACTTTGCTAAACATTTCTTAGAAACAGGCCATACTTTTCCCAATATTGATTGTTTACAAATTCTCCATATGGCACCTAAAGGGTCAAAACTCAACTTCTTAGAATCTATAGAAATTTACAGACATTCAAAGGACCATAATATAAATTTACTGAATAGTCAGTTAGACGTAGCAAATTCTCTTTTGTTCAAACTTTTTTAACATGTAATAGACCCACATCTGTTCATCATATAAACATAAAATACCAAAAATCTGTTTTAGTCTTAGTTAAGCGTTTGACAATGTAGTTGTACTACGAAATCGCGATAACGCAATTGTAAAATCTTTACAAATATATTTAGTGACAGTTAACAAAGTAATTAAGTAGTTTTATTGTTAAAATGTACTGTCACAAAGTAACGGACCACTCAATCAACACATATAGGATACTTTTGCATTTTTTAAACAGGTTATAGTTGAGTAATAAATGAGCTAATTGTAGTATTTTTTTTTTTAAATATTTGTGCTGAAATACTTAGAATTTTATTTTTAGTTAATAATAATAATAATACAGGCTAAATACAATATTTATTATTTATAAATTTGATGTTCGTGAGTATTCAACGGTTACTTGTTAGGTTTATATAGTACTACCCGCGCCCGCGGCTCCGCTCGCGTGGACTTGATTCATTATTACCGTCAGTGCTTATTCCTTATGTTGCCTAATGTAATAAAATATATCCTATAACCTGACCAGAGAACATGTGTATGAATTAAAAAAAAAACATGTAAATCGGATAAGTGGCTCTCGAGTCATAAGCGGACTAACGGACAGACAGAGAGACGTTACATTTTATATATATATCATATTCTTTGCTACATGATATTGTTCCATATTTAATGGTTTCGGCAGAGTATTGCAAGAGAACGCGCTAGCGGCAAACTTTTTTTCGATTTGATTCACTATTATCGTCACTGCTTATTCTTTATATTACCTAACGTAATAAAATATATCCTTTAACCTGACCAGAGAACAAAAAAAGCACGTAAATCAGATAAGTGGTTCTCGAGTGATAAGCGCACTAACGGACAGACAGAGAGACGTTGTATTTTATATATATTATAGATAACCTGGCCAGAGAACATATGTATGAATTAAAAAAAAACCACATGTAAATCGGATAAGTGGTTCTCGAGTCATAAGCGCACTAACGAACAGACAGAGAGACGTTACGTTTTATATATATATTATATAGATTATTATTATTATTGTTATATAACTTGGCCAGAGAACATATGTATGAATTAAAAAAAAAAAAAAAACGTAAATCGGAAAAGTAGTTCTTGAATAACAAGCCCACTAACGGAAGGTGCAGATAGATAGAGAGAAGTTGCATTTTCTATGCTACATGATATTATTCCATATTTAATGGTTAAGGCAGCGTATTGCAAGAGAACGCGCTAGCGGCAAACTTTTTTCCGACTTGATTCACTATTATCGTCACTGCTTGTTCCTTAAGTTACCGAATGTAATAAAATATATCCTCTAACGTGGCCAGAGAACGTATGTATGTTTTTTTAAAAAAAGAACGTAAATCGGATAAGTGGTTCTCGAGTGATCAGCGCACTAACGGACAAACAGACAGACAAAGAGATGATGCATTTTATATATATTATAGATATAGGTTTGCTCGTGGCTATTTACGTAGATTTTTAGTGTTCCATACGGAACACTTATAAGATCACTTCGGTGTCTGTCCGTCTGTCCGTCTGTCCGTCCGCCCGTCTATCCGTCTGTCTGTCACACCCGATTTTTTCCGAAACTATTTGTCACAGAATATTTTTTCATCAATTTTAATTCGCTTTGAAATTCTCTTTCCAACGATGTATCACACGTTGACATTTGTTTGACAGGTGACCACCAAAATCTGATTTAAACTCTTAGACTTAGGCGGCTATGGCGGATATACTAGCAATTGTTTTTATTCATTTTATCTCACTTTGGAAAGAATTTAAGACTATTCATTTATCGTGCCATTTTCGCGAGTTTAAGTGGCTCCTACAAAATTTTGTGCCTTACATTCAGTTTCTCTTTAAATAATGATCAATATCACCGAAATTAAGATAGGAACACATATTAGTGTTCCGTACGGAACACTTATTAGATCACTTCGGTGTCTGTCTGTCTGTCCGTCCGCCCGTCTGTCTGTCACACCCGATTTTTTTTTCCGAAACTATTTGTCACAGAAAGTTGAAATTTGGTAATAATATAGGAATTGATGGCCTCATCAGAGCTGTGTAGTTTTGAAAGTTAAATTTTGACTTATGGGGTTAGTTTTAAGGGATGAAATCGGAAGCTCATCGAGGGTGGTGTCAAATGAAAACTTCTAAAAAGACGAGTTTAAAAATATATATAATGTAATTCTTGCGCACACTTTTCTTTGTATTATTTTTAAAAAATCGCGAAAAATCGCTATCCCCCACCTTATCTCGAAAAGTACTGATCAAAAAATTTTGAAAAAATTCTGGAATATTCTCCACAGAGTGTAGATTGAACCTTTAATAATTTATCTGGTATATAAAAAAAAACAAAAATTTCAAGGTCATCAGTTTTCAGTAAAGATTGGAAACAAACTTTGTTAAAAACTCATTTGGGGTGTGTTTTGTGAAGTCACTGGATCATTTTATACTACCGTAACAAAATTTTTTATTTTAAAAGCAATCAACGTACGGAACACTAATTGTGCAAGTTCAACTTGCACTTGACCGGTTATTTTTTATTTAACCTAGTTACACATTACAGGTTTTTTTAACAACAAACATCTAACAGAACTATCTAACGCCAATTGGATTTAATATTATTTTCAGAAAATAAACCGTTTTATGAAGCAATAATGTGATATCAACAAGTTCCATTGCGGACTTAGTAGGCTATGATAAAACAGAGAAACCGAAAGTCATGGTTGCTGCGTATTACCAAAATGGCCAGTATTATTGTTTACTTTGCGTCAAAAATAATTTTTCGTTAACAAAAATGTATTCAACGGATGAAAAAGTAGACACGTACAGTCCCTGGCCAAATTATTAGACGCACTGCAAGATTTCATGTAAAATATTAATTACCGAGTGATATTGTACCGTTTTATTATTTTAAATTGATTTGTTTTTTATTTTTATATTATCCAATCAATTACCTATTTATTTGACATAAATAAAACAGCATTAATTTAGAAAAGCATAAGTTTATTAAGTTTTAAAGAAAAGTGAAATTAATGTTAGTAAAAGTCAATATTTAGTTGAGCCACCTTTAGCCGCTATCAAAGCTTTAATTCTGCGCGGCATGCTATCAATGCAAGATTGTACTATCTCCTGCATTTGAGGATGATGATTCCACACATGAATAATCTTTTCTAGGAGCTGGTTTTGTTGGTAATCACATCTTTAGCCACTTCTCTTTTCATCAGCTCCCACACATTTTCAATGGGGTTCATATCAGGGCTATTACCCGGCCAATCCAACAGAGGGATATTTTTTTCTGCCAAAAAAGCTTTAACAGACCGAGCAGTGTAGCAGGGAGCTCCATCTTGCATGAAAGTGAATGGTTCCCCATTTGAAAACCATTCTCTGAGCTGCGGAATCAACCGATTTTGTAATACTTCTTTGTACTGATCTTGCCTCATTATTCCTTTGACGACGTACAGACGTCCAGTGCCCTTGCCGCTGATGACTGACCAAATCATCACTTTGGTGGGATGTTTAACCGTCGGGACGACACAATCAGGATGAAACTTTTCTCCATGACGACGACGCACATACTGAGCTTTATTCTGCAAAATTTCGAATGTGCTTTCGTCACTGAAGCAGACCTGTCAAAAACAGGAAAAATATATAAACTTCCATGTTTAATTGCTTTATTTAACTGAAAATGATAATAATGTATCAATTATTGATTAAATTGCTGTATCTTACCGATCTCCAGAAGTCCACATCTTTGTCTTGCCATTGTTTGGCCCACTTCAGGCGCTTTGCTTTCATTGCAGCTGTTAACTTGGGCTTCCTGGCGAGGCGACAGGCCTTAAAATCTAATTCTTTCAATTTTCTTCGAACAGTGCGCTCAGAAGCATTTACGCTAGCATCCTGGAGTTGTGATTTTATTACCTTTGTGGTAGCAAATCTGTTTTCTACACAAATTTTCTTCAAACATCTCTCTGACCGTGGAGTGAAAATTGGTTTTCTACCGCATCTTTTCTTTCTTTTCGGGCTTAATTCCTTCCCTGACTCAATTTTCTTTTTTATGCGTCGTACACTAGCTTCAGAAATCTCCAATCTTCGTGATATTTCTCGGTTTGTAAATGTTTTCGCAATCACTTCAGCTTTTTTACGTGGTGAAAGATCGCCTTTTCTACCCATAATGAAAATAGTCCAATTAATTTTTTAAAACACTGCATATAAAATAAACTAATAACTGAGTAGTATAAAACTGTTAAACAATCACAGTCCATAAAGCCACAGTAACACGTCCGTACCTGACTCGATTCCGATCGCGACTGATACAGGTTTGTACTTATTTACGTTCATGTATCACTTTGTCAACACAGTGTTGCCATATGTTAAAAATAAATACAAATATGTAGTCTACAACAATTCTTTTAAATAAAAATCAATAATATTGTAGTTTAAATATACCATTATTGCATAAAAACTCTTAAGAAACATAAAATTACTAAAAAAAATACAGTGCGTCTAATAATTTGGCCAGGGACTGTAATTGATTTATGGAGAGTGCAGAAAGAATAGCCGACAAGCCGTCGAGTTGTACATGGCAAGATATCCCGATAAGAGGCACCCATCCAACAATTATTTTTTAAGGGTAGAGCAGCAGTTTAGAAGGCAACCGATTGAACCTGCTGATGTATTTATTGGTGACGAAGAGTCAGAAATCAATGTATTGGCCATTATTCAGGTAGATTCTACAATTTTTATAAGACTTGTTGAAGAACAAACTGTTTGGAGTTGATAGCGCACAATATGGGTTATAAACATTAAAATGTCATAAACCATAAGCGTCCGAAATTTCTCTACTAATTATTTACATTTTTAGTTTTAACTACCTTTATTTTCTATCTATATACAACAGTGCGACTTTTTTCTAAAAAATATTTTATTACATGCCTTCTAAACTTTACAATAAGCTATATACGAGGCTGGGTTGAAAAGTCCGTGCAAAGTCCGAGAGATGGCACCACCGGCGCGTATCGAGGTCATGTTTAGTTAGTAGCATCTCTTGAATGAACGCACACCAAGTTTCAGCCATATTGGTCTATTTCTTTGTGTTTGGCATTCGTGTGAATCAAGGAAGTCGAGTGATTTTCAAGAAATAGACGAAAAAGAATTTCGTGTGGTGATTAAACATTACTTTATGAAAGGCAAAACGCCTCAGGAGACTAAAGAGAAGCTTGATAAACATTATGGTGACTGCACCTTCGATTAGAACAGTTTATAAGTGGTTTTAAAATTTTCGGACTGGCCATATGGGCACAAGTGACGCTGAACGTTCTGGACGGCCTGTGGAGATTACGACTCCAGAAATCACTGATCAAATCCATGATATGGTAATGGATGACAGAAGAGTTAAGGTGCGCGAGATTGCTAGTGCTGTGGGCATCTCGACTGAACGGGTACATAATATTTTGCATAAACATTTGGACATGAGAAAGCTATCCGTAAGATGGGTGCCGCGATTGCTCACGCTTGACCAAAAACGGAATCGTGTGAAGTGTTGGTTTGCAGCTGTTCCAGAAGAATCCGGAGGACTTTAAGCGTCGTTTCGTCACTGTGGATGAAACATGGATACATTACTATACTCTTGAGACCAAACAACAATCTAAACAATGGGTTACCAAGGGGGAATCTGAACCAAAAAAGGCGAAGACCGTTCCTTCGGCCGGAAAGGTTATGGCGACTGTCTTTTGGGATTCGCAAGGGATAATCCTCATCGACTATCTGGAAAAGGGTAAAACTATTACAGGTGAATATTATTCATCGTTATTGGACCGTTTGAAAACCGAGCTGCAAGAAAAACGTCCGCGATTGGCCCACAAGAAAGTCCTTTTCCATCACGATAACGCACCAGCACACACCTCAGCAGTTGTGGTCGCAAAATTAATGGAAATAGGATTCCAACTCGTTTCACATCCCCCTATTCTCCAGACTTGGCTCCCTCGGACTACTATTTGTTCCCCAATTTGAAGAAATGGCTGGCGGGACAAAGATTTTATTCAAACGAGGAGGTGATTGCAGACACTAATGGATATTTTGCAGACTTGGACAAATCCTATTATTCGGAAGGGATCAACAAACTAGAACATCGTTGGACGAAGTGTACAAGCCTAAAAGGAGACTATGTCGAAAAATAAAAAAGGTTTACCACAAAGACATAAGTAGTTTTTATTTTTGCACGGACTTTTCAAACCAGCCTCGTAAATCAACGCATTTCAAAGTTTATTTTAATAAGTAAATGATGAAACTAAAAATCTTATTTGTATGATAAAGGCCTAAACGAGTTCAATTAATAATTCTTAAGAACTAGAAATCTACAGTGTTATAAAGCTTAATGAAAATAGGTACAATAAAATTATTTGGGATATTAGCAGTTATTGGAATATAATTAACCAAAGTACTTATCGGTAGGTAGGTGCCTAAGTACCTAAGCAAAAACCTATAATATGCTTAGTTTAAATCAGAACAGCGATGGCTTCAACTCTCAGTTTTGCTCCTGTAAAAATTCGCCGAGTCCGTAAATTTGCATTTTCTCCGCGAGAAAAAACAATGATACTTAATGTCCACGACGCCCTACTGCATCAACAGCCAACAAGCCAAGTCCGTGAAATTGTGGAAACCTGTGCCAACATGACGGGAGTTGGATCAGCAACTATATATAGATTTCTAAATGAAAGAAAACGCGGTTCTTGCAACGAACCTCAGAATCAAAAAGGAAAGGAGCCCTTAGAGGTTGTCGAAGACTTTAAAAACGCAATAAGAAGAAAAGTACACCATTTTTTTTATTGACAAAGAAATACCTACACTATATAAAGTTTTGCAAGAAATCAGAGAAGACCAGGACTTAGCAAATTTAAAAAAATGGAAATTATGGAAAATTCTTCATAACCTGAATTTTCGTTGGGAAAAACACAATGGAAAACTTGTTCTTATCGACAAAACAGAAATAATTTGTTGGAGAAGAGAATATCTACGAGCAATCAGAAAATCTCGAGCCGAAGAAACAAATATTCTTTATTTAGATGAGACTTGGGTTAATGAGGGACAAACAGTGAAAAAATTCTGGATTGACAAAAACATTAAGAGTGCCAAACAAGCTTTTATGGAAGGTTGGTCCACTGGATTACAACACCCTTCAGGAAAAGGTCGCTGGCTGATTATAGCACATATTGGTAGTGAAAACGGATTTTTCAACAATGGCTTGTTGGAATTCGGATCAAAGTCAACTAAAGATTACTAAGAAGAGATGACGGCCGATGTTTTTGAGGACATGATTGAAATGTGTACCAGTAGAATTAGTTATGGTATTAGACAGTGCCCCAGATCATTCTCGATTATTAGAACGACTCCCAACAAATTCATGGAAGAACGCGGATATTCTTTAACAGATAAGAGACAAAAATCTTAAACATAAAGATGGTATGTTAAAAGCGAAACTTCTTAAAATTGCGAAACAAAATAAGGCACAGTTCAAGAAATACGCAGTCGATGAGATGGCACAGGACCGGAATAACACAGTGCTTAGATTACCTCCATATTCTTCGACATGTTATAGAAGAAGAAAATAAAATGTGGAAACTTGACGAATACATAGAAGAAACTGTGGAAATAGAACCCTTAACAATTTAAGAGATGTCGAGTTTTCAGATTTTGAAGATGATGATTATTTTTGATTGTAATTAAAGTACTTATATATCGTGAATTGTGAATTTGTGTATATATATATATATATATATATATATATATATATATATATATATATATATATATATATATATATATATATATATGGGACGTTTTTTGTCAAACGGAACAAGGCTCTGCCCAAAATTCATGTTGATGGATTTTAGTGATCTTGGGCTTAAAATGTTCGTTATTGATCCCGCTTTATGGGCTACTGTGACCTTTTGGAAAATTTCAAAATGGCGGCACAGTGGACAGAAATCAGAGAAAAATCAAGATTTTGGAGTAAAAAAATTAGCAAAAAAAAAATTTACTGCCGATTCGATTGGTTTTGGGTGCAACTTGTTTGTAATTGACAGCCCTAAAACGTTGGATAGGTAGGTTCCCGAAATCCAACATGGCGAATCGAAGATGGCGGTTGAAACCTCAAAAATCGTCGAAAAATTAAAAGAATCAAGACTCTGACTACAGTTTTTCACACTTAACCTGAATATATTGGCCTCCAATGTTGAGTGTTAATCACTCATTACTTATACAGGTTATTATCAATCCAAAATTCAAAACGGCGGCTCCGATTAACTTCAAATTGTAAGAGAGAGTTTTGACACTTAACCTGATTATGTTGGCCTCAAATGTTGAGTTTCAATCACTCATTATATATACAGGTTATTATGAATCCAAAATTCAAAATGGCGACTCCGATTAACCTCAAAATGTAATAAAATCGGTAAAAAATGGTGAAATTTAGTGGAAACAGTCCCAAACGAGTATATTGATGGCCACCTAACGGTGAAATAGAGAACTTTTCACTTTCGCGACTACTTATATAACCCGCTTCGATAAATATGAATACAAAATTTATTGTAATAAAATATTCGATGACGATGAGATTTTCCGTTCTGACTCTTAAAGATATAGAATTCTGAATATTCTCCAAAAACAGTGAAAATCATGTAACGGCTCCTTAAAAATAAAATATTCTTCAACTGTTTGCTCTGAAAATACCTTTTCTCTACTCATTATAGCATTTTTTCCTAATTAAAAATGAATTATTGAGACCAAAATTTTAAGCAGATTTTAAAGAGGGTTTTAGAGACTAAAATTCGGTTCAATAGACTTTTAGAGTAAACTTAATAGAGAGGTTAAGACATTTTAGTATAGTGTTTCGTCTCTTAATTAGCACCATAAAATATTCTTTTTTCTGTTATTCCGAATGCGGATTCGTATTCAGAATGCACAAAGCCACGAAATAACACGTTTCGCTTAAGAATTTCAAGTAAATGGGGTGTGCGAATTTATCCGACAGTGGGTTTTTCCTTATATATGGCATTGCTTGACGCCATTTTGACTCCGCCATATTTGATTTATGAAGTGTGACTTCATGATACAAAAAGCAATCATTTGACGATTTATGAACCATCAATATACTCGTTCGGGACTGTTTCCACCTATATTTCACCGTTTTCTACCGATTTTATTACAATTTGAAGTTAATCGGAGCCGCCATTTTGAATTTTGGATTCATAATAATCTGTATAAGTAATGAGTGATTAACACTCAACATTGGAGGCCAATATAATTAGGTTAAGTAAAAAAAATTCTAGTCAGAGTCTTGATTATTTTCATTTTTCGACAATTTTGAGGTTTCAGCCGCCATCTTGGATTCGCCATGTTGAATTTCGCCAAGCTACCTATTCAACTTTTTAGGGCTGTCAATTACAAACAATTTGCACCCAAAACCAATTGAATCGGCAGTAAATTTTTTTTTTTGCTAATTTTTTACTCCAAAATATTGATTTTTCTCTGATTTCTGTCCGCCATATTGAGCCGCCATTTAGAAAATTTTCCAAAAGGCCACACTAGTCCATAAAGAGGGATCAATAACGAACATTTTAAGCCCAAGATTAGTCAAATCCATCAACATGAATTTTGGGCAGAGCCTTGTTCCGTTTGACAAAGAACGTCCCATATATATATATATATATATATATATATATATATATATATATATATATATATATATATATATATATATACATATATATATATATATATATATATATATATATATATATATATATATACATATATATATATATATATATATATATATATATATATATATATATATATATATATATATATATATATATATACATATAAGTTGGATTGAATTCTTTCTTGAACCTTGAACGACAAAAGCGACGTTAGGGGTCTGAGTCATATTTATTTCGGACTCTTCTCATAGTAACTCAATAGCAGATAATAAATAAAAAACACATAAACAAACCAAAGGATGACTTTCGTTCCCTATACAAATTTAAAGTTATTTTAAAAAATGTGACCGTCTTAGTAACACCTTTTAAAGAATGTTAAGTGTGTCTTCGTTTCAACCCACACATGTAAGTTTTTATATATATTTTGTGTGTAATTTTTATTATTTTCACCTTCTACATTGTATTATAAGTTTAAGAATTTTATATATTCATAATTAAAAAAAAAAAAAAAATTTGTGCGTCCTATTGAATATCCAAAACAGAAATTTTCAATTTTTAGATGAACTGAAGAAGCCTGAAAATCGGGCGAAACGTTTTCAATAAATTCTAACTAGAACATGATGTAATTTCTCTATCCTTAAAACAAAAGAACCATAAAGCCCAAGAAATTGAAAAAATATATATTCAATATATATATATATATATATATATATATATATATATATATATATATATATATTATATATATATATATATATATAGATCTATTGATTAAAAAAATTTTAGGAATAAATCTTATATTTCTATAAGTTTATTTTTTAGATAATTTTATTTATTAAACACTAAAAGCAGATTACGCTCGGACGGCTATGCTACCGATGAACCCTCATTTGCATTTTATGACTCTATTGTATAGCAGAGGTTTACTGCCTAAAATAGGGTGGACCTTAAAAATAATTCAAACCAGGTAGCAAAATCCAGTAAAATGCCTAAGAAATCTCTTTTTTTTGGGCGCACCTAACATGTGCATCTACAATGAGAGAATTCTCCTATCTTTTTTTTTTATGAGTCTAGCACACGTGCTGCAGGGAAGTCCCTAAAGCCCTCCAGGAGCAGCATGTGTGCGGAAAAAGCGATTCACGCTGTTCTTGAACAACAAACAACACACTTTCCCCAAACAAATACACTTTAAAGTTGTAAATAAGGGCAAAAAGTTTATAAGAGAATGAGAGAGAACTTATACCATATTTTGGTCACATCTCTAAGCGTTTTGCAGGTAAAATTGGCATGTAAATCATAAGTTAAATTTCACTTGTCTAATTTTTGTTTTCAGCATCTTACGCACTAAAACATATGCTTACTTTTTGAACACACAATAACGAAGATAGCACGTCTAATTAGTTTATTTTTGACTTTTCTTTAAATCAGTACCACCACTATTTAACGACTTAACTTAGACTATTTTACTAGTTTAGTTTAGTAATATGAAAAATCTTTCCTCATCAGTATGCACAATATAAAAAACCCTACTACATTTTAGGTGAATCATTTCATATCTGCATAGAATTCCGTTCATTTCCTATAATATCACGCAGATGATGTCAACAGTAAAAATAATATTAACAAAACAACATTATATTAGAAAAATATAGAGAAGGTTAGTTTATAATCAATAACGAGTATTCTCGTGCCTCCATTACATATTTAAGTTATGAAAGATTTACCGCAATCTAACCTGGATTAACTTTAGTTAATGACACGCTGAACGACAATTCTTTCTGGCTGTATCTGCCTTTTTCACTATATACGTGTAGAAATTTAATACACGGAGCCTGTTTTATAATTTATCTTCCTTCTGGAAATCCAGCTTAAATATCGATGACTGGGGGGAAGAGGATTTCCACAAATAAGATCCCATTCTTACAACAGAACTTTAAAAAATTCCCATAATTAAAAAGCCCTGTTTTTCTAAGGGGGTTGTGCTATTTTGTACATCGAGAAAGGATACATACAAGTATCTCTATATATCTCCAAAATATTTGATCGAAATGAAGAAGTAATAATTGTTGTCGAAGACCGGTTTACGAACCAAGTTAAAGCATTTGTTTTGAAAAGCTCTAGAATTACCTTATAACCGTCACACTGAGAGTACAAAGTTAAAAGGAGATTAGGTTAAATAAACAAGTTTTGATATTTGTTTGTTTTCTCTAAGCTAGGCTAGAAACTTATCAGTACGCCGTCATATATATATATATATATATATATATATATATATATATATATATATATATATATATATATATATATATATATACATAGTCAGTCCAAAAAGTTCCCATACACCACCTGCTTTCTATACTATTTTTCTGTTAAGTTTAACTAATTGATTGGAACTATGAGAAAACATGTTCAAATTAATATTTGAAACTTAACCAACGAGGATTAGTATTAAAAACAACTACGGAACATTTTATTTGGAAGTTACATCATTGCTATAAAATTGTAAACAAAATTAATATCAAAAAAGTCTCCATACACTCAAGAATTGGATTGAAAAAAATACGTTATAATCAGCCGCATTTTATCAAGCTATCTATTACTTGCTAAACTGAAAACAAATGGGCATACTTTATAATCTGTCACTTGTTGCTAGCAATTTTTTTGGAGTGGGAAAAAATTGTGAAATTACATTTCAAGTTCGAAAGATCATAATTGGTTTGTGGAAAGATGGAAATTCGTACAAAAATATAGGAAAAATTGTCAAAAAATCGCATGCTACTGTTCAGTACATTGTAAACGAGTATAAATCAACGGGTTCCTATAAATTTCGACCACGTTCCAGTTGTCCCAAGACACTGACTCCACGTGAAGAGACCAGTATTGTTAGACAAATAATTACAGATCCCAAGAAAAGTGCACCAAAATTAAAAGAAGTACGGGAACTATTTTCGAAAAATGTTTGTTCACCAATAGTGAGAAATTGTTTTCCAGGGCAGACTATAAGGGGTGTGCAGCCAGGAAGAAGGCGTTAATTTCGGAAAGTAATCGCAAAAAGCGGTTAGCTTTTGCTAGAGAATACGTTACTAAACCTCCTGAATTTTGGAAATCCGTAATCTTTAGCGATGAAACTAAAATTGACCTTTTTTGGTCTGATGGCAGAACTAAAGTTTGGAGAAAGAAGAATACCGCATTCGATATTAAAAACATTTGTCCCACGGTGAGACAAGGGGGTGGTAGTGTTCTGCTTTGGGGATGCATGTCCACTGTAGGGGTTGAAAATTTACATTTTATTAATGGTACCATGGATCAGCATATTTATCTGAACATTTTGAGAGACAATTTAAGAGAAGTTCTTCAAAAATTAGCACTCGAAAAAAGATACATTTTCCAACAGAACAATGATCTGAAACATATCCCAAACTTAGTGCGAGAATGGATGATCCATAATGTGCGACAGCAGCTTCATACACCTCCGCAATCATCCGATGTTAACCCCGTCGAGCATTTATGGGAGGAACTTAAACGGCGTGTTTGCAAATATAATGTTTCAAATAGAGAAGAATTAAAAAATAGAATATTGCACGAATGGGACAGCATGCCAGCAGAAGTCACTAGAAAGCTGGTTGACAAAAAGGTTACAGGAGAATATTAAGGCCAACGATGATCCCATTAAATATCAGTTTAAACGAAGTTACTTAGTATATATCACCACTACACCAAACACTTTATTTTTGCACTCGACGCGAGTCGTCGTTAATCATCGCTCCTGATGAAGCTAACATGGTTAGCGAAACGCGCGTCGAGTGCAAATATAAAGTGTTTGGTGTAGTGATGATATATTCTAAGTAGAGTCATTGTGCCAAAGATTCCACATTCCCAACTTAGTTAAACGAAGTTGTTATTTTCCGTTAAACTCCGTCAAACTATTATTGGTGACTGTTAAGTGTATGGAGACTTTTTTGACATTAATGTATACATTTTTATAATAATGATTTAACTTCTAAATAAAATGTTCCGTAGTTATTTTTAATACTAATATATAATATATATATATATATATATATATATATATATATATATATATATATATATATATATATATATATATATATATATATATATATATATATATATATATATATATATATATATATATATATATATATATATATATATATATATATATATATATATATATATATAATATATATATATTATACTACATATATATACATATATATATATATATATATATATATATATATATATATATATATATATATATATAATATCAAAGATCTCCAGCAACTGATCAATTGAGTCGTAACAGTCAGCGAAAGATTTGGATCAATTATGAATATAAGACACTAACAGAAATAATAAAATAAAACATAGAGGAATAACGACAAGCATTGGAAAATCATATAAAACACATAAACTACCAAAGAGAACTTGAACTAAAGGCACAAATAACCAACAGCCTACTCATGACTACTAAACAAATAGCAACATCAAAAAAAGAGAAAACACAAAAAAATTAAGAAACAGAGAAGACTATTAAGAAATGATCCTACACATGGCAGATTAGAATTGGCAGAAATAGACAAAAAAATGAAGAACAAGATCAGAGAAGAAGTCAGACAGTGCAGAAACTCGAAAACAGAATAAACTTTGAAAGAGGGAAAAGTTTGAAATATCTAAACAAACAAATGAATGAAGGGAGACATCAAATAATAAAACTTATAAATAACGATAACTGAGAGATCGCACAAATCAAAAAGATAAAGGAAGCTACAGAGAAATATTATCAAATACTATATGACACGAAAATATCGCCACCGCCCGGAAAAGAAGAAGGAAATAGAGTGATAGTAAGAAATGTGAGATATAGATACTAGAGCCTTTAGATCTTTGATTGCTCATCTCTTCTCCTTATAAGGGCGTTTTCCCAGCAGTTAAACTTAGGATTGTTTGTTGCCAGTGCCCTGTTACTGTCCTTCCTCTTTCTTATATATATATATATATATATATATATATATATATATATATATATATATATATATATATATATATACAGTCCCTGGCCAAATTATTAGACGCACTGCAAGATTTCATGTAAAATATTAATTACCGAGTGATATTGTACCGTTTTATTATTTTAAATTGATTTGTTTTTTATTTTTATATTATCCAATCAATTACCTATTTCTTTGACATAAATAAAACAGCATTAATTTAGAAAAGCATAAGTTTATTAAGTTTTAAAGAAAAGTGAAATTAATGTTAGTAAAAGTCAATATTTAGTTGAGCCACCTTTAGCCGCTATCAAAGCTTTAATTCTGCGCGGCATGCTATCAATGCAAGATTGTACTGTCTCCTGCATTTGAGGATGATGATTCCACACATGAATAATCTTTTCTAGGAGCTGGGTTTTGTTGGTAATCACATCTTTAGCCACTTCTCTTTTCATCAGCTCCAACACATTTTCAATGGGGTTCATATCAGGGTTATTACCCGGCCAATCCAACAGAGGGATATTTTTTTCTGCCAAAAAAGCTTTAACAGACCGAGCAGTGTGGCAGGGAGCTCCATCTTGCATGAAAGTGAATGGTTTCCCCATTTGGAAACCATTCTCTAAGCTGCGGAATCAACCGATTTTGTAATACTTCTTTGTACTGATCTTGCTTCATTATTCCTTTGACGACGTACAGACGTCCAGTGCTCTTGCCGCTGATGACTGACCAAATCATCACTTTGGTGGGATGTTTAACCGTCGGGACGACACAATCAGGATGAAACTTTTCTCTATGACGACGACGCACATACTGAGCTTTATTCTGCAAAATTTCGAATGTGCTTTCGTCACTGAAGCAGACCTGTCAAAAATAGGAAAAATATATAAACTTCCATGTTTATTTGCTTTATTTAACTGAAAATGATAATAATGTATCAATTATTGATTAAATTGCTGTATCTTACCGATCTCCAGAAGTCCACATCTTTGTCTTGCCATTGTTTGGCCCACTTCAGGCGCTTTGCTTTCATTGCAGCTGTTAACTTGGGCTTCCTGGCAGGGCGACAGGCCTTAAAATCTAATTCTTTCAATTTTCTTCGAACAGTGCGCTCAGAAGCATTTACGCTAGCATCCTGGAGTTGTGATTTTATTACCTTTGTGGTAGCAAATCTATTTTCTACACAAATTTTCTTCAAACACCTCTCTGACTGTGGAGTGAAAATTGGTTTTCTACCGCATCTTTTCTTTCTTTTCGGGCTTAATTCCTTCCCTGACTCAATTTTCTTTTTTATGCGTCGTACACTAGCTTCAGAAAACCTCCAATCTTCGTGATATTTCTCGGTTTGTAAATGTTTTCGCAATCACAAGGGCCTTCACTTCAGCTTTTTTACGTGGTGAAAGATCGCCTTTTCTACCCATAATGAAAATAGTCCAATTACTTTTTTAAAACACTGCATACAAAATAAACTAATAACTGAGTAGTATAAAACTGTTAAACAAACAATCACAGTCCATAAAGCCACAGAAACACGTCCGTACCTGACTCGATTCCGATCGCGACTGATACAGGTTTGTACTTGTTTATGTTCATGTATCACTTTGTCAACACAGTGTTGCCATATGTTAAAAATAAATACAAATATGTAGTCTACAACAATTCTTTCAAATAAAAATCAATAATATTGTAGTTTAAATATACCATTATTGCATAAAAACTCTTAAGAAACATAAAATTTCTAAAAAAAATACAGTGCGTCTAATAATTTGGCCAGGGACTGTAGATATATATATTTATATATATATATATATATATATATATATATATATATATATATATATATATATATATATATATATATATATATATATATATATATATATATATATATATATATATATATATATATACATATATATATATATATATATATATATATATATATATATATATATATATATATATATATATATATATATATATATACAGCCCCTATAAATGTAGAAAGTAGTGTTCCCTTAGAAAAAGAGTAGTTTCTATTATAGGTTTTGTGAACAAATCTTCGGCTATGGTCATTGATTTTTAAATCGTTCTAAGTTTCTTTGTATGAAATAGTTCTTTTTTATGAAAAATTTCCCCTCACTCTTCTGGTTATCGTTTTCTAAATTTGGTGTATGTTTTTATAGCTTCACCGTAGAATTAAATAACCGGTCAAGTGCAAGATGAACTTGCGCAATTAGTGTTCCGTACGTTGATTGCTTTTAAAATAAAAAATGTTTGTAACGGAAGTATAAAATGATCAGTGACTTCACAAAACACACCCCAAATGAGTTTTTTCAACAAAGTTTATTTCCAATCTTTACTGAAAATTGATGACCTTGAAATTTCTGTTTTTTTTATATACCAGATAAATTATTACAGGTAATCCACTCGTGATAATTTTCGTTCGATCTACATCCCGTGGAGAATATTTCAGAATTTTTTCAAAATTTTTTGATAAGTACTTTTCGAGATACGGCGGATGGACAGCGATTTTTCGCGATTTTTTAATAATACAAAGAAAAGTGCGCGCAAGTATTACATTATATATATATTTTTTACTCGTGTTTTCACAAGCTTTCATTTGACACCACACTCGAAAAATTTTTTTTTCACTTCCGATTTCACCCCCCAAAACTAACCCCTTAAGTCAAAATTTAACTTTTAAAACTACATGGCTCTGATGAGGCCATCAATTCCTATATTATTACCAAATTACAACTTTCTATGACAAATAGTTTTCGGAGAAAATCGGGGTGTGACAGACGGACAGACAGACACCGAAGTGATCTTATAAGTGTTCCGTACGGAACACTAAAAATGATATAACAGGATATTTCATAACAAGTAAAGAAGATCGTTTTGTTTCTGGCTAAACTGGAAGTTAGTGTTCCATACGGAACACTTATAAGATCACTTTAGTGTCCGTCTGTTTGTCTGTCCGCCTGTCTCTCCGAAACTATCTGACAGAGAAAGTTGAAAAATTGGCACTAATATAGAAATTGATGGCCTCTTTATTTTTGCACTCGACGCGCGTTTCGCTAACCATATTAGCTTCATCAGGAGCGATGATTGACTAAAGCTAAACTACAAATCTACCCTATTTATATATAAATATATATATATATATATATATATATATATATATATATATATATATATATATATATATATATATATATATATATATATACGAAGCTGGTTTGAAAAGTCCGTGCAAAGTCCGAGAGATGGCACCACCGGCGCGTATCGAGGTCATGTTTAGTTAGTAGCATCTCTTGAATGAACGCACACCAAGTTTCAGCCATATTGGTCCTATTTCTTTGTGTTTGGCATTCGTGTGAATCAAGGAAGTCGAGTGATTTTCAAGAAATGGACGAAAAAGAATTTCGTGTGGTGATTAAACATTACTTTTATGAAAGGCAAAACGCCTCAGGAGACTAAAGAGAGAAGCTTGATAAACATTATGGTGACTCTGCACCTTCGATTAGAACAGTTTATAAGTGGTTTCAAAATTTTCGGACTGGCCATATGGGCACAAGTGACGCTGAACGTTCTGGACGGCCTGTGGAGGTTACGACTCCAGAAATCATTGATCAAATCCATGATATGGTGATGGATGACAGAAGAGTTAAGGTGCGTGAGATTGCTAGTGCTGTGGGCATCTCGACTGAACGGGTACATAATATTTTGCATAAATATTTGGACATGAGAAAGCTATCCGCAAGATGGGTGCCGCGATTGCTCAGGCTTGACCAAAAACGGAATCGTGTGAAGTGTTGCAAGGATGGTTTGCAGCTGTTCCAGAAGAATCCGGAGGACTTTAAGCGTCGTTTCATCACTGTGGATGAAACATGGATACATTACTATACTCCTGAGACCAAACAACAATCTAAACAATGGGTTACCAAGGGGGAATCAGCACCAAAAAAGGCGAAGACCGTTCCTTCGCCGGAAAGGTTATGGCGACTGTCTTTTGGGATTCGCAAGGGATAATCCTCATCGACTATCTGGAAAAGGGTAAAACTATTACAGGTAAATATTATTCATCGTTATGGGACCGTTTGAAAACCGAGCTGCAAGAAAAACGCCCGCGATTGGCCCACAAGAAAGTCCTTTTCCATTACGACAACGCACCAGCACACGCCTCAGCAGTTGTGGTCGCAAAATTAATGGAAATAGGATTCCAACTCGTTTCACATCCCCCCTATTCTCCAGACTTGGCTCCCTCGGACTACTATTTGTTCCCCGATTTGAAGAAATGGCTGGCGGACAAAGATTTTATTCAAACGAGGAGGTGATTGCAGACACTAATGGATATTTTGCAGACTTGGACAAATCCTATTATTCGGAAGGGATCAACAAACTAGAACAATCGTTGGACGAAGTGTATAAGCCTAAAAGGAGACTATGTCGAAAAATAAAAAAGGTTTACCCCAAACACATAAGTAGTTTTTATTTTTGCACGGACTTTTCAAACCAGCCTCGTGATATATATAAATAGGGTAGATTTGTAGTTTAGCTTTAGTCAATCATCGCTCCTGATGAAGCTCACATGGTTAGCGAAACGTGCGTCGAGTGCAAAAATAAAGTGTTTGGTGTAGTGGTGATATATACTGAGTAGTTGGCTTAAGGGGTTTTTGGGGATGAAATCGGAATTGAAATTTTTTTTTACCAGATTATCGAGTTCAAAAATATATATGTATAATGTAATACTTGTGCAGACTTTTCTTTGAATTATTTTTAAAAAATTGAGAAAAATCGCTGTCCCCCTCCCTTATCTCGAAAAGAACTGATTAAAAAATTTTGAAAAAATTCTGGAATATTCTCCACAGGTGTAAATTGAACGAAAGTATTCAGGAGTGCATTATCTTTAATAATATATTTATATATATATTTATATATATTACAAATTAATTTCTGTTTCGATGGAATTTAGGTCAATTGATAATTCCTGCCTCCCAAACTGAAATCTAGGGCGAATTTTAATTGTAAAAGTGTGGTATGTCATAAAATTTAAGATAGTAAATATTTTATCTCAAGTTTTTCCAGTGTACAGTAAGAGTTGTTGTTAACAACAGTGGTACTTGTGTTGATTATTACGAAAAATTATTGTTATACCACTCTAATATATAAAACTTTATAAGACGACACGTAGATAAATGTGCATTTCGATTGATCTAATAGACATAAGTTTTAAACAATGTTAAGATTATAACAAGCTAGCTAAAACAATAAAGATAAGTACTCACCAAAATTTGATGTGAAAAGTCCAATATCAAAAAACCGCTTAATCCTGTGGTCGTTATCACCACACACTAGAAGTTACACTGGTGAATGATCATTACAGTAAACCAGGATTCCGACTTGTTATCAGCAAAGTAATACAAAACTGATAACATTTTGACGCAGGTGAAAATAATAACGAATTACTCTACTACGTGTATATACCTATAGTATGTGGTAGCGTAGTGGTATTATTTTTAATAGGAAAAACAATATAAAAATCTGAGCAATGGACTGATTTATATGAAAATATAATTAAAAAACTCTCGTTTAACTTGTAAAATTTAAATAGAAAATATTTAGCCAATTGTATTACTCCAGGTTAGAGTTAAAATTCCTTTGTAAACAAATAAAAAATAGAAGTAAAGCAACTTTTTACGGTATTTCAAACTTTTGCCTTTGTGTTTTTTAGATACTGTGTCCTAATCTTATTAAGTACATACAACTTTGTACGATGCATTATAGGATTATGAAGATACGGTACAACTGTCATAAGTGTGACAGTTGTCAAAATGTAATATCATTCATTTAATTTGTATAACGATCTCCAAAATGACGCATACTTAAGGTCACGGTCTTATGTAACATTTAGTCCATAATTTATTTATTTATTTATTTATATTAACGGACAAGCCAATTACAATAGTAATATATAAAAACAAAATACGATAGTAAATATAAAAACAAAATAATGTTAAAACACAATGCACATATACAATTCATAACGTGAAAAAAAGGAAAAAGTTTAACATCTCAGATCCCGATCGCGCTTACAAGCGTTTTAAATTCGCTAACACTACAACTGAAGGGATGAAGGCTGTATGTATTAAATAATCGGCATATTCTCGTGAGAGGGCTGTAATAGCCATAATTAGCACTGTGAAACGGAATACTGAGCAGTACACTGCTACGAGTCCTATGAATAGTATTAAGTTGGACGCTCTCCAAAAGTGGTGGACAGGGAACAAAGCCATTCAGGAGTTTATATAAGAGTAAAACATCAGCAAGATCCCTACGCTTCTCCAAAGTAGCCACACCAAAAGCCTTCATAATCACCCCATACTCAATATGAAAACTTGCTTCCTTATAAATATTTATTCCAGCTTTAAATGCTAAGGTTCGTAGAAATCTACTCTGCACTGACTCAATCTCGGCAATATGGCACTGGTAAGCATACTTCAAACCAGAGCGGACCATTGAAAAATACAACACTCTAAACGTGCTTAGCCGACAATTGCTTACTATATCTGGTAACAAAACCAAGATTTCTGAGACCCAGTCTCAGAATATTATTAATATGGCCACGAAAATTAAATTGACTGTCCAAAAGCACACAAATCACGAATCTCCGACACCGACTCAAGCAGGGCGCCGTTCAAACTATATATTCCGCTTCCTACCAAAGGAAATGCAGAAACATTTTTAACATTTAGACTCTGACCATTTCTTTCTGACCAGTGATAGAGTCGATTCAGATCTTCCTGCAGACGCGTAAAATCGTTTACACTTTCTATTCCTCTGTACAATTTGAGGTCATCCGCAAATAAAAGATATTCAGGATGGTTGAACATCTCACCAATATCATTAATGAACAAATTAAAAAGGAGAGGCCCACAGTGTGAACCCTGCGGGACACCTGAACATACCGATATGTTTCTTGAAAATATGATTTAATATACGTATACACTGGCTACGTTCTGTCAAAAAACTCTTGATCCACGCTCGTGCCGAATCCTAGGGCTCGAAGCTTTCCCACGAAAGTTCATGATTAACCCTGTCAAACGCTTGCGAGAAATCAGTGTATACAGCATCAACCTGCATACCTCTCCCAAACGCGCCCAACAGATACTGCTCGTAACTTAGTAATTTGTGACTGTGGATCTTCCCCGAGAAAAGCCTTGCTGCTCGTATCTAACAAAGTTCCTACAAATCCATGAAAGTTGATCCGCGACAAGCTTATCAAACAGCTTCGGTATAGCCGACTGA
>CM032454.1:5223196-5233196 GCA_019049505.1 Pachyrhynchus sulphureomaculatus
CCATCTTCTTCATAATAAACACCGAAACTCTTGGATCATCTACACCGATGGCTCCAAAAATTCAAATGGTGTGGGAGCTGCCTTCTATGACTCTAAAACCCAAGTTTCTAAATCTTTTAAACTCCCAAACCATTCCACAATCTTTACAGCTGAACTCCTCGCCATTAAGGAAGCTATCAGATACATCTTGACGATATCATCTTCGCTTCATTTTCTTATAGTATCGGATTCGCTCAGTGCTCTTCATTCCATAAAGTCCAGAAACTTAGAATTCGCGTTCATCCGCCAAATCCTGGACTTGTCCTACATCGCCCATCTCAGAAAGAAGTCCTTCTCACTTATGTGGCTTCCCAGTCACATAGGAAACACAGGGAATGATTTAGCTGACAAAAAAGCTAAACAAGCGGTCTTAACGGGTTCCCTTTCTTCTGGCGAAAATCACCAACAGGATTATAAAAGATTCCTAAATACCCTATTCCAAAATCTATTTCAACTCCAATGGGACCTTGAGGAATCTAACAACAAACTATGGAATATAAAGCCATATACCCACCCCATGCTCCATCTTGCAAATATGAACAGAAAAGCCAATGTCACTCTAAGACGACTTGCAATAGGCCACTTGTTTCATACACATTCCCACCTATTGTAAAGCGAAAGAGCTCCCACCTGCCCTAACTGCAATAACCCTCTCTCCGTTAAACACCTATTTGAATCTCCCCACTTTCTTCGCATCAGATCAAAGCATAACCTCCCTCATTCTCTCAAATTAACTCTAAAATCATTCAAAGTAAATTATATCAACATTACAAACTTCCTAAAGGAATTAAACATAATTATATATAAAAAAAAACAAATGAATAAATAAATAAATAAAATTTCAATAACCCAATCCTCGTCTCTACCATACTTTCATGGGCGCCAAATAACCTTGTAGTTGACGCGCCCTTAAATCAAAAATCTATCTATCTATCTACAATAATAATATAAAGACAAAATTACAATAGTAATATAAAAACAAAATAATGTTAAAACGCAATGCATATATACAATTCATAACGTTAAAAAGGAGAAAAAAAAACAAGTATTACAACAGTTTAACACCTCAGATCCCGATCGCGCTTACAAGCGTTTTAAATTCGCTAACACTACAACTGAAGGGATCAAGGATGTATGTAGTAAATAATCGGCACATTCTCATAAGAGGACTGTAATAGCCATAATTAGCACTGCGAAACGGAATACTGAATAGTACACTGCCACGAGTCTTATGAACAGTATTAAGTTGGACGCTCTCCAAAAGTGGTGGACAGGAAACAAAGCCATTCAGGAGTTTATATAGAAATAAAACATCTGCAAGATCCCTACGTTTCTCCAAAGTAGCCACACCAAAAGCGTTCATAATCACCCCATAGTCAATATGAAAACTTGCATCCTTATAAATATTTATTCCAGCTTTAAAAGCTAAAGTTCGTAGAAATCTACGCTGCACTGACTCAATCTCTGCAATATGGCACTGGTAAGATGGTGACCACACTACCGAAGCATACTCCAAACCAGAGCGGACCATTGAAAAATACAACACTCTAAACGTGCTAGCCGACAATTGCTTACTATATCTGGTAACAAAACCAAGATTTCTGAGACCCAGTCTCAGAATATTATTAATATGGCCACGAAAATTAAGTTGACTGTCCAAAAGCACACCCAAGTCACGAATCTCCAACACCAACTCAACCAGGGCGCCGTTCAAACTATACCAGTGACGCTCAATATTCCGCTTCCTACCAAAGGAAATGCAGAAACACTTTTTAACAGTTAGACTTAAGCCATTTCTTTCTGACCAGTGATAGAGTCGATTCAGATCTTCCTGCAGACGCGTAACATCGTTTACACTTTCTATTCCTCTGTACAATTTGAGGTCATCCGCAAATAAAAGATATTCAGAATGGTTGAAAATCTCACCAATATCATTAATGAACAAATTAAAAAGGAGAGGCCCGCAGGGTGCCACAGTGTGAACCCTGCGGGACCCCTGAACATACCGATATGTTTCTTGAAATATGACTTAATATACGTACACTGACTACGTTCAGTCAAAAAACTCTTGATCCACCTAGTCACGCTCGTGCCGAATCCCAGGGCTCGAAGCTTCCCCACCAAAAGCTCATGATTAACCCTGTCAAACGCCTTCGGGAAATCAGTGTATACAGATCAACCCGCATACCTCTCTCAAACGCGCCCAACAGATACTGCTTATAACTTAGTAAGTTTGTGACTATGGATCTCCCCGAGAAAAGCCTTGCTGCTCGTATCTCACAAAGTATTAAATACTGAAGTTTTGAATAAATTAACGAAAAAATATGTTTTATAATAAAAGATGTGTAATGTTCCATATTATATAAAATTCCTATTATATATATATATATATATATATATATATATATATATATATATATATATATATATATATATACTAGCAGTGCCCGCGGCTTCGCTCGCGTGAACTTGATTCACTACTATCGTCACTGCTTATTCCTTATGTTACCTAACGTAATAAAATATCTGCCATTATTTCCTCTTATCTCCCATGATTTCTCCTTATCTCCCATTATCTCTACATAATTTCCATTATCTAGGCTTATCTCGGCTCATCTCCCATTATTTCTCCTTATCTCCCATTATTTCCCCTTATCTTCCATTATCTCACCTTATCTCCCATTATCTCGGCTCATCTCGCAATATTTCTCCTTATCTCCCCTTATTTCTCCTTATCTCTCATTATCTCAGATAGAGAAACATTGCATTTTATATATTATATTCTTTGCTACATGATATTGCAAGAGAACGCGCTAGCGGCAAAGTTTCCGACTTGATTCACTATTATCGTCACTGCTTATTCCTTATTCACCTAACGTAATAAAATATATCCTATAACCTGGCCAGAGAACATATGTATATTTTAAAAAAAAAGCACGTAAATCGGATAAGTGGTTCTCCAGTGTTACGCGCACTAACGGACAGACAGACAGAGAAACGTTGCATTTTATATATATTATAGATATTCTTTGCTACATCATATTGTTCCATATTTAATGGTTTATCATGTTTAAAAAAAAAACACGTAAATCGGATAAGTGGTTCTCCAGTGATAAGCGCACAAACGAACAAACAGACAGAGAGATGTTGCATTTTATATATATTATAGATATTCTCTGCTACATAATATTGTTCCATATTTAATGATTTAGGCTGTGTATTGCAAGAGAACGCGCTGCGACAAACTTTTTTCCGACTTCATTCACTATTATCGTCACTGCTCGTTCCTTATGCTACCTATCGTAATAAAATATAGCTTGTAACCTGGCCAGAGAACATATGTATGTTTTAAAAAAAAAAAGTACGTAAATCGGATAAGTGGTTCTCCAGTGATAAGCGCACTAACGGACAGACAGACAGACAGAGAGACGTTGCATTTTATATATATTATAGATATAGATTATTATTATTATTATATAACCTGGCCAAAGAATATATGTATGAATTTAAAAAAATACACGTAAATCGGTTAAGTGATTCTCGCGTGATAAACGCACTAATGGACAGACAGACAGACAGAGAGACATTGCATTTTATATATATTATAGATTATAGATGTTCTCTGCTACATAATATTGTTCCATATTTATTGGTTTAGGCTGTGTATTGCAAGGGAACGCGCTAGCGGCAAACTTTTTTCCGACTTCATTCACTCTTATCGTTACTGCTCATTCCTTATGCTACCTATCGTAATAAAATATAGCCTATAACCTGGCCAGAGAACATATGTATGTTTTAAAAAAAAAAAAAGTACGTAAATCGGATAAGTAGTTCTCTAGTGATAAGCGCACTAACGGACAGACAGACAGACAGACAGAGAGACGTTGCATTTTATATATATTATAGATATATATATATATATATATATATATATATATATATATATATATATATATATATATATATATATATCATCAGTCTATCAAAACACCGCCTCGCTAATACATACTTCGTCTATTCAAGCAAAGATACAAACAAATAGAAAGTGCCTCGATGGGCTCTTCATTGTCTCTAGCACTAGCTAATCTATACATGGAGCATTTCGAAACACTAGCTCTAGAAACTTCTTCACATATACCGAAAACATGGCTACGTTACGTAGATAACACATTTGTGGTATGGCAACACGGTTAAGACAACTTAGACAAGTTCCTGGAACACCTTAACAATATACGTCCAAATATTAAATTTACAATGGAAAGAGAAGTAGCAAAACAACATTCCTAGATGTCTTGCTTCAAAGAAAATTAGTTGGTTCTTTGTCTTACTCAGTGTATAGAACACCGACACATGCAAACAGATATTTAAATGCCAGCTTACATCACCACCCAGCCCAACTCTTCTCCCTTGCCAAATTCTTAGCCCACTGATCACAAACCCTAACAGACAAGGAACATTTGCAACAAGAAACCAAGCTCCTTCGGAACGTTTCACTTTCAAATGCATATAATCAAAACACGATTCGGCGGGCGCTAAATAAACAACACAAATCGGAAAGAAAAACGTATACTACAAAAGCATTTCTCCCATATATAAAAGGCATCACAGACAAAATAGGAAGCCTTCTGGAAAACATCAAATTGAGACTATTTACACAACGAACCAAAAAATTAAAGATATTCTACCAATATAAAGACATTATAGCCTTAGAAGACCAAGGTGTATATGAAATTCCGTGTCAGGACTGCGGCCTTTCATTCATAGGCCAAACAAACAGGAAAATCAGCGCCGGAAGAGATGAGTACAAAAACGCCATAAAATAAAAATCCACCACCTCTTCTCTAGTAGAACATGCACACAATACCGGACACAAAATCGATTTTGACAAAACGAGAACCCTATAAAAAAGTGAAAACCTATTTACTAGGTTAATCAAAGAAGCCATAGAAATAGAAAAGAGGCCCAACAACTTAGAAAATCGGGATGATAGCCAACGTTTACCAAACACTTGCAAACATATTCTATCCCAATACCAAGTCAAACCAAGAGAAACAATAACAATATGTTACTTCACCAACACAAACGTTACAAAGAACCACAGGACCGAACATGAACAGTTAAAGCCGAACTTTTATCAGCTAGAGCCGTTAGACCAATGGAGCCACGCCCCCAGCACATAAAACCGGTGCCCTCGGAGCCAGCCTCGACATTTAACGCCAAGATACTGTCTAGTGATCAACGTGAAACGTTAGCGAAACCGTCCATCAAGGGACTTTAAGCTAACATGGGTTACCCGTAAAACCACTACATATATATCTATAATATATATAAAAGGCAACGTCTCTCTGTCTGTCTGTCGGTCTGTCTGCCCGTTAGTGCGCCTATCACTGGAGAACCACTTATCCGATTTACGTACTTTTTTTTTTAAAACATACATATGTTCTCTGGCCAGGTTATGGGCTATATTTTATTACGATAGGTAGCATAAGGAATGAGCAGTGACGTAAAATAGTGAATGATGTCGGAAATAAGTTTGCCGCAAGCGCGTGCCCTTGCAATACACAGCCTAAACCATTAAATATGGAACAATATTATGTAGCAAAGAATATCTGTAATCTATAATATATATAAAATGCAATGTCTCTCTGTCTGTCCGTCTGTCCATTAGTGCATTTATCACGCGAGAACCACTTATCCGATTTACCTGTCTTTTTTTAAATTTATAAATGTATTCTTTGGCCAGGTTATATAATAATAATAATAATAATCCATATCTATAATATATATAAAATGCAACGTTTGTCTGTCTGTCTGTCTGTCCGTTAATGCGCTTATCCCTCGAGAACCACTCATCCGATTTACGTGATTTTTTAAATTCATACATATGTTCTCTGACCAGGTTATAGGTATATATTTTATTACATCTATAATATATATAAAATGCAACGTATCTCTGTCTGTCTGTCTGTCCGTTAGTGCGCTTATCACTGGAGAACCACTTATCCGATTTTCGTACTTTTTTTTTTTTAAAACATACATATATTCTCCGGCCAGGTTATAGGCTATATTTTATTACGATAGGTAGCATAAGGAATGAGCAGTGACCATAATAGTAAATGAAGTCGGACAAAGTTTGCCGCTAGCGCGTTCTCTTGCAATACACAGTCCAAACCATTAAATATGGAACAATATTATGTAGCAGAGAATATCTATAATATATATAAAATGCAATGTCTCTCTGTCCGTCTGTCTGTCTGTCTGTCCGTTAGTGCGCTTATCACTGGAGAACTACTTATCCGATTTACGTGCTTTTTTTAAACATACGTATGTTCTCTGGCCAGGTTATAGGATATATTTTATTACGTTAGATGACATAAGGAATAAGCAGTGACGATAATAGTGAATCAAGTCGGAGAAAAGTTTGCCGCTAGCACGTTCTCTTACAATACACTCCCTAAAGCATTAAATATGGAACAATATCATGTAGCGAAGAATACAATATATATAAAATGCAACGTCTCTCTGTCTGTCTGTCTGTTCGTTAGTGCGCTTATCACTCGAGAACCACTTATCCGATGTACGTGTTTTTATAAATTTATACATATGTTCTATATAATTCGATATAAGCCTAGATAATGGGAGATAAGGTGAGATAATGGGAGATAAGGAGAAATAATGGGAGATAAGTCGAGATAAGACTCGATAATGGGAAATAAGGTGAGATAATGGGAGATAAGTATAAATAATGGGAGATAAGAATAAATAATGGGAGATAAGCAGAGATAAGTCTAGATAATGGGAGTTATGGTGAGATAATGGGAGATAAGGAGAAATAACGAGAGATAAGTCAAGATAAGCCTAGATAATGGGAAATAAGTTGAGATAATGGGAGAAAAGAGAGAAATAATGGGAGATAAGGAGAAATAATGGGAGATGAGCAGAGATAAGCCTAGATAATAGAAATTATGTAGAGATAATGGGAGATAAGGAGAAATATTGGGAGATAAGGGGAAATAATGGGAGATATTTTATTACGTTGGGTAACATAAGGAATAAGCAGTGACGATAGTAGTGAATCAAGTCCACGCGAGCGGAGCCGCGGACCCGGCTAGTATATATATATATATATATATATATATATATATATATATATAAACATATATATATATATATATATATATATATATATATATATATACATATATATATATATATATATATATATATATATATATATATATATATATATATATATATATATATATATATATATACATATATATATATATATATATATATATATATATATATATATATATATATAAATATATAAATATATATAAATATATATAAACCTATATATATATATATATATATATATATATATATATATATATATATATATATATATATGTATATACATATATATATATATATATATATATATATATATATATATATATATATATATATATATATATATATATATATATAATCGTTTTTCTATGACCAAATTTTTTTTAAAATAGTTTTCATTGGCATAAAGTTACAAAAATCTCGTTTTGATAGAATATTTAATAGCTTTAATACCGATATATAATTTTTTTCTTCATTTTTAATAATAAACGTTTGGAAAAAAAATTTGGGTTTAATTTTAACTTGTCCGATTAGCCATTTGATTAAAATTTTGTTATCGTGTTTTATTTAAATATTGTTAGAATTATTATCAAAGTAAATAATTGTTATTTTATCAGTAAATAATTTAAGATTACCATTTAATTTTATTTTAGAAATATAATTAAAGGAATTAAAGGCATGTTTGTTAATATGACTATTCACTAAATAATAGTAATATTTAAGTAATATATTGTAGATTCTAAACCAAAAGGTCCACTTTTGCTCTATAAAAATTAAGTTGTCATGAGAGTTAGACCTGTGTGCACGACAATACGTTTGGGACTATCAGCTGCTAAAATAAAGCTAAAGTGAGTAAGTTTTATTCGAATTCTCTCCATGATGAGTTGAACATCGAATTGGTCTTAAATTATGTAGAAATATTCTTATATTATATCTACTTCCGTTCAACCAACCTCTAACCAATATATTACTATATACATAACATACATATACCATACAATATATTACAGTTTTCTCTCCGCCAAGGAACTTTGTACGTTACTGGTGAGATAAGATTTTCTTCTTCCTCTAATTATTGGATAGGAGCGGATTTAAATTTAAGTAACAAACTATAATATTAAATTAGAGGATGATGCATGCATATTACTATATAATAGGATAGATGATCGTATGCATCAAAAGACGGGTTAAGCTTTAAAGGTCATGAAATTTGGACAGGATTGATTCTGATCAATAAAATGTTACCTTAATCATATATATATATATATATATATATATATATATATATATATATATATATATACATATACACATATATATATATATATATATATATATATATATATATATATATATATATATATATATATATATATATATATATATATATATATATATATATGATAAAGGTTATAAATTTGTAATTGGGTGCAAGTTTTTATATTTCCACTGTAGATAGGCATGATTTTTGTGAAAAAATCTCTCTTACCACCACGGTCAACCATTTTTGGTGAGGGGTTTAAGCTTATAAAATTTCAATGCAGGAGAGTTTTTTTTTCTCATCAAGCGGTTTGGCTCTTTCTTGTCTGTCGAATGACGTCTCTCCCTAAGTAACTTTGCCTCGAGTACTACTGTTTTTTCATTAAAGAACCCTGTGTATTCAAATGTCCTCACGCCTGACTATGCCACTGAAAATACACTCGTATCTTATGAAACTGTGTTCTATATACTGACAAAAATGAGAAGGAAAATATGACTGCCCCAGAAATAACATTCTTTGGTTCAATACATTTATTATTAATGCAATTAATTAACTCCTTATATTTTTTAAATATTCCTTATGGGGAAGTTTTTAATTTCGTACGAAACATTTTTTTCCAGTACAAAAAATTTTATTTGCAAAGCAGAAACAATTTTTTGGGAAGTTGTCTACACATATGATTATTATTTTTTAATTAATTTTTTTATAATAAAAATAGTCTCGTACTAGCCCCGAGAGTACATTTTTCTGTACGATTTTAGCATCCTATAAGATTAGAAAAGCAAAAAAAAGGATGAGTTAAAATAGTGGTCATTACACAGAATTACTAACGCAACAAGGTATTTTTCAAGTATTTTCTATCAGATAAATTTTGACAAAAAACTATTAGCGTATTTTTTAAATTTTCATATATATGAATGTACAAAAAAATGTGTACACATCCCGTTTAGCAACTAATAGTGCTATAGTAGGACGAAAAAAACTTTTAGATGGCTCACTTCTATATCAATTGTCTTAAAAGCAAGTAAAAATTTAGTCAAACACAAGTGAATTTTTAAGTTCTATTAAATTATTAAAAAACATACATACACATTAAAGCTTATATATGACAAATATATAAAACGTCAACAATACATGAATTAAAAGGAAGTATTAAAAGTTATATTACAGGGGTTGAATTTAATTATACTACCGAGCCATCCGTATAATATAAATAAATATAATATTTTTATTATAGTACCCTCAATAAGTTCGTACTTTCTTTGGTTGTCACAGTGTAAAATTTTGTTGCTGTAGAATTTGTGGTTTTTAGGTTAGAATGAGTTTAAGTGAGATCAAATGCAGCATTTTGGAATAAACTGAATAACGTGCAGTCATCAAGTACCTGTTTAAAGAAAGATTAATTTCAAAGGAGATCCACGATGATACGAAAACACTAGGTGAATCTGCTCCGTCATATGCCACTGTGAAAAAATGAGTTGCAGAATTTAAACGTGAACGAGAGAGCATCGAAGATGACCCTCGCTCCTGCCGGTCCACGACGTCTACGACTGAAGAAAACAT